>JANUWF010000673.1:2565000-3165000 GCA_026120185.1 Voacanga thouarsii | reverse complement strand
TTAAAGATGGGGTGAATAAGGTTTTTGACAAATTTAAAATATTTTTCAAAAAGATCTAATTTTCGAATGCTCCTTTTGTTTTACAGATAGAGGTATTTACAAGTTATGTAAAGAAGAGTTTTGTGCAGGTTTAGGAAGCCGTCTAGGAACTTAAGGATATGAAATAAGATATGCGCAATCAATACAAGAATAAAGATGAGTTTGTGAGAATCATACAGATTTCTTTTGAATGATTGAAAACTTTGTGCAAAAAGATTCGCAAGCCGTCAAAAATAAATGCAAGAAAAATGAATAAGAGATTTATAGTGGTTCGATCCTTAAAGATCTACATCCATTACCTTAAGCTCACACTTAAGGATTATAAATCAGATCTCTATAAACTTAGTCAACTTAATGGTGTTTGTCTACACCAATTATACAAAAGGATCACCATACTTGGTTTTACCAAAACCTCTCAATCAACTACAAATCAAAGCTCATCCCAAATGAATTTTACACCACAACCTTGATATATAAAAAGGATTATAGGAATGAAATAGAGATAGCTCACACTTTTGAGCAAATGTGCAAACAGTTGAGCAGCAACAGCTTTTACCTTTTGAAGCAATTTGACTTCTCTTTGAAGCACTAATAAAAAGGAAATTTTTTGTTTTCTAAAGTGTAAGAATGTTTCTAAGGAAGATATCACAAAAATATACTTTAAAATTGAGTTTTGAAGGCTTTTATAGAAGCAAAATGTAAGGTACCAACGACTAGAAACGGCTAATTTCTCGCTGTCAGATTTTTCGGAGTTTTGGATTCAAGGATCGGACGAGGGTGAGTCCAAAAGTTGAGTCCAAAATGGCATTTTTCTAGGCAGAAATATTTTGACACTGTTTACAGAGTTTTAGACGAAACTTTTGGATGTAGAGCCATTCAAACTATTCAATCCAAAATTCTGAAGATTTAAGACTTTGAAATCTTTTTGTTTGTGTGCTTCAAGGTAGAAATAAATTGAATCATAAGGTAAAAAAGATATAAGAATTTACACAATATACCTTAACAAACGATTCATAATCTAAAGTTCTTTAACAAGGACTTCATGATCTTGCGAGATCTTAGGTTGAAGTTGTACTTGATCAATCACCACTTTGGATTCTATTTTCTTAAGAGCTGCTTAACAACCTTATTTGCATGCCTTGAAAGAATTGGGGTCAAATATGTCCTATCACATGTAAGATAAATAAGTTAATCCTCATCAATGTTTGTCATATGTCAAAACATAAGAGAATGCCCTTAGGGCTAACAAATACCACCATGCTCATTCTCGCCACCTTGAACACAAACTCCATAATTGACACTTTTCCTACCTTCTGCATGCTCACTTGTGTGAAATCAGTAACCATTAATTAAATACCCTTGAAATAATTTCATCTGTCTTAACAGTCCCCACGGAAGGTTTTGCAAACATTTGTTTGTCACCCCATTGATTGGATCACGCAGCCATAAGAAATTGATTGGATACACCTAAGTTTGTATTCAAGATATTTAACATATATTCAAATTCAAATACTATTTAGAGAACTTACGTGATTTTGAACCATCCAACAAATTCATTCTCTATCCTTCTCTTGACTTTCAACTCTGTGATACCTGGGTGTTAGGATCGTAAAGTAGTAAAGAAATCCCTTATATAAAGTTGTGCCTCTAGGAATCAAGTTTGGATCTTCCCTAATGTCGTCCCTGCAACTTTGCAAATTTACAAAAAAGGTTGTTTCGGCCTGTGTTCAATTGCAACCTCTACATTACAAGTTACTTGTGTATGTCTTATTTGAACGTATTCCTCAAAATAGTAGAAAAAGAACATCAATGCTTCTTCAACTAGATAAGCATTGCAAATTGATCCTTCAACCCTTACCTTATTTTTTACCTTAATTTTTAAGTGATGCAAGAACTTGCAATTTGAAACAACATCATTTTGAGCACACTTTTGAGTTGTCATCATTATCACGTACTATAGTGCAAATAAATTGTTATTGACTTACTACATTTTAAATGGATGCATCCATCTATACTGAGCTAGACCACAAACACGATCTTCATAAGGTAAGTGAACCACTAGGTGCTATTACATTACATCAAAGAAACCTAGGGGAAATATTTTCTCAAGCTTACATAAGAGTACTGGAATTTTAGACTCTAGTTTCTTTATGTGACTGACATGCAATTTATATGAGCACAATCTCTATAAAAAAGACTCAATTTAGTCAACACATGCCACACATTAAATCGAAGAAATTTCCTTGAAGCAATTGGTAGTAGTCGTTCCATAAACACATGACAGTCATGACTTCTCATACCAAACATCTTTAACTTCTTCAAATCAACACATCTTGATAAGTTTGAAGCATATCCATCTAGGATTTGCAGTTCCTTCACTCACCCAAGCAATGCTTGCTTAGCCATATTAGTCAATGAATAGCATGCCTTAAGCATGACAACCTTTCATTTGCCTACTCCACTAACTTGTAATTCAGGCCTGTGACAATACATCCCAACATCACGTCTGTCCTTTAGATTGTCTTTTATTTTTCCCTTCGCATCCATAACAGTGTTGAAGATATTGTCAAACATATTCTTTTCATTATGCATGATATCTATGTTATGTGGCACCAATAGAGTTCGCCAGTAAGATAAGTCCCAAAAAATGCTCATTTTCACCCAATTGTGATTCACACCTCTACCATCATTCCTCCTAAGTTTATGTCCTAAATTCATAATTTTTAGAAATTAAGTGGCATACCCTGGTCCATAATTAGTCTCCTGTTGGACGGGCTATAGGTGATGAAGTTTCCTGACATCTATCCTTTCTAAATGACCGTGTGTCTTGCCTAAATGGATGATCAAGTGGTAAGAACCAACGATAACAATCGAACCAAAAAGTTTTACCTCTAAATTGCAAATGGAAAAACTTTGTGTGCTCTATGCAATAATCTGCTTACAGTGCTCCACTCACTAAGAATTTCAAAAGCTAGAAAGTCATTAATTGTCCATAAAAGCACTGCCCGCAATTGAAAATTTTATCTCTTGGATATGTCATATGTGAACACACCCTCAAATCATAATTTCTTCAATTCATCTATCATTGATTGTAAATATATATCAATCTTATGTTTAGGATTCTTTAGCCGCGGAATAATGATAGCCAAAACATTATTGGATACTTCATGCACATCTACGAGGGAGATTCTAATAAATGAGAATGACTAGCCAGTATGAATATTGTTTAGCAAACTCATCTGTGTACATTTCAAGTCTTATATTCTACACTTCCTTTGCAAATTCAAAATAACTCTTATCAAAATATTGTCAAGACTCACCATCACAAGGATGACTCATGTAGCCATCCATCATTGAGCTCTCTGCATGTTATCTCATATGTGCAGCAATCATTTTAGATTAATACAACTACTGCAATTTAGGTGTTATTATAAAATAATACGTCTTCTTAAAGGGTATCTTCTTATGCCTATTACTCCCCTGACCCTTTCTCTCTACATGTACCGATGACGACTACAAAACTTACAATTTCTATGAGTTATATCATTTTTTCAATAAAACATGCATCCATTTGTACATACATCTAATTTTTGGACAGGTAAACCGATGCTAGATACTAGTTTTTCATCTCATAGAAGTCATCTGGAATTTTGTTCCCGCCTGGTATGACTTCTTTCATGAGCTGTACCACTTTGTTGAAATCTTTCTTGGATATGTTAATTTTGAACTTGATATTTAATAGTTAAGATACAAGTGATAGCTGCGAATGGCTTGAACACCCTTCCCATATAGCAGCTCGCAACATATCTAGAACTTTTGTGAATCTGTATTCGGAGGTTTATCAATAGAATCTCCAAATGCCCCGTAATTATCAAACTCAGGCCCTATAACATCTAAAACTACATCTCAAAACGGGTTGCCTAAATAGGCATCACCGACAACACCTCTTAACATTGAGATTGGCTCTCTCGATATTGTATGATATAGTTCATCATGACAAATCCACCGATGATAATTTCCAATAAATTCATATTTGTATAAATGAATTTCGACTTCAAGCGGGGATAGATACTTCTTGTTTTGACACTTTAAGTAAGGACTTCTTATCTTGGACCATACCGTATTCGAAATAGTGAATGATAGAAATTCTCCAACCTCCTTTCAAATTCAATAGTAATACTCTAGATACTGGGAACATGCATTTTATACATCCAACTTTGATTGTCCATTTAAAATCAACATAAGAAATATAGCGAACCAAATATTAATTAAGGTTTAGGCTTACCTAATGACTGTTTTGGGGTTATGATTTATTAAGTATTAATTATTGTTTAAGATTTAAGGTCATTTAATTATTAACTACACAAAACAATAACTAGTCTCATTTACCAGAATAAGGACATTAAACCAAAGAAAATGACTTTTACATTCAAAAACATAATATGCTAATGAGATAAAAATATAAATAATACCATAAAAACAGCCATGAAACTACCACCTTATCTATACCATAACACAAAAGAAAAATTAAATAGAGAAGATATCAATACAAAGGAATCGATTGATTGCCTCTACATGCCAAGTAAACTACCTACATATAACTATTGTCATCTCTTAATATATTGTCCTTTTTACTACTAGATATATATTAACTTTTAAGTGACTGACTAATGCTAAACTTAGAGTCCAAATATTACTATTTGAGTAATCCAAACAGTTTATCTATTCTCAATTTTTGAAAAAATTTTGACAGATTTTTCCTTATAAATTGGACATTTTCCAAGCACAAAGTCACTTCAATTCAACTAACATTCAATAAAAATCACAAAAAACACATAAAATCACCTCAATTAATTAACACCCAGTCATGGGGTTAGATTTGTATCAAAGGACAAGAATGTAATCATTTATTCACATTATCAACCCAGTTTGCATCAAATCACTCTTTTCTGATCTTTGATGTGTCACATTATCAACCCGATTTTCATCAAAACCACGTTGTGTTGGACCAACAAAAGCTTGCTCACATCAATATAAATGAAAAAAAGCATCAATAATATTTGATGAATTTATAGGAATCCTTACAATTATAAATTGGAAAAATTTTCAGATTTCATATCTTAATTATAAACAACATATGGACTATTTCTTGCATTCATGACACATGTACACTAAGTAGCGATTAAGAGATCAATGCCTCTGAAATTTCTAATAAAAAATAGATATACTTAACAAGAATTTTAAATAAAAAATTTTTGTTATTGGTAATAAAAAATTCAGAGTTCCATATTTCCATTTTGTTTACTAGTGATGAAATTGTAAATGCCAAGTCTTGTCTTATATCTCACTTACTTAATTCTCAACTGAACCATTAGGTAGGAAGAAATGATTAAACATGAAGATTTTAAACTCCTAAAGATTTAGGTATTTTTCTCCCACATACTATCTTACCTTTCACCTGCACTAATTTTCTATTTACCTAAAATATTGTTCCATGTTTTGTCGATTTTACTAGTACTTTTAGTCAGCTTTGCCCTTGTCTTTGTTGTGCTTTTTTATTTTTGGAGAGATTAAGGAAATTTTAGTGATTATTGGCATTTGATAGATAACTGACATTATATTTAATCTTAATAATAAAGTTTTGTTCTTATGCATTTTCCACAGAGTTAATCCAAAACCTAGAAATGCAACTTTTGAGAAATGAAAACTTCTAAACTCTGAAGCTAAATTCAAAACAACAAATTTTGATGAAAGCTCACTTGTATTTCTAAAATATGTCCTAAGACTACAGCAAATTATACACAACACAACTCCAAATAATTAGAGAATAGCAAAATGAACACGGCCCAAAATATTAAAAGTCGAAATGTTCAAAAATAAGATAATAGTTATAATTTCTCAACTACTTGAAGCAAAGAGAACCGCTAACCAAAAGCTATATCATAGCCATCAATCAAAAAAGCTATATCTAAGGCATCCCCAAGATGATGCAAGAAAGTGAATCAAAGTTACATATCCAATTTGAAATAGCAGTATCTAGTTTCAACTTTGTTGTGATTAAAAATAACTAATTAGCAGAATTAATTTACCTTTTAAATGAATTGTTGGTGTGTAGTAGAGGGTTTTCTTGAACCAAATTAACTGTGATAAGAGCCTATAATGTCCATATTTTTATGTCATTTGCGCTATAATTGTTCAGAATTCATGGCTAGATAAGTACTCATTTCTCCTAATTTTCATTGGTTTTGTGTAGATTGCATGGTAGAAGATTTATTGAAGAAACAAAATGAAAAGGCAAGGAAAAATAAGCTGAAAAAAATCAAGCTGACACCTGTTTAAGTCCCATAACAAGCATTAGTTCGATGCTAAAGGATGACAAAACTTTCTGGAAATAGCATGTACCAGTTCAAGCCCTTAATAGGCACCAATTGGAGTCACACAATACACTGTTCTACAATTTCTAAGGGTTTCTGAAGCTCACACTATAAATACTTCTTTTGAGGCCCTTCATTTACATGATTTTGCTGAGAGAATAGCCTCTCCACAGCCTCAAAACACCAAGAAAACTTCCCAAGAAAAGGTCCAAGCTTCTATTGAAGAGGTGAAGAGCAATTTCAAGGAGATTTGTAAGAAGAAGAAATGAGCAACTTGTCTATAGGTTTTCTCTCTCTTTTTTTGTATTTTATGCTTTGATTTTGTTTGGGTAATTATAGATCTATGATGTATTTATAGGGTTGAACCCTTATTTAGTTGAATCCTGATTTCTATTTTTGTTTATTAAAGTCTATTTTGGGTTTCAATCACTTGTGTTGATTTGTGTGGATTGGTTGGTTGGGCTTTCTTTATCCTAATGATTTTGAGAGATGGGATTTAAGATTTAGAGGCTTGATTAGTTGATTTGCTTGATGGGTTTTCCATTGATTAGTTCGAAAAGGGGATTGAAAGAAGAGAATTAAATGATTGAAGGGTTGTGGTATTTCCTAGAGATAGGGACATTGTTTTCCCCTATTTGAGTTGCATAATTGCTTTTAATGCCCTTTGAATTTGATTAGTGAAGTAAAAATACCCATTAATTAGATTAAGGGTAGGGGACGCATTGTTGGGATGTATGTCCTCTTAGACTAGGTTTCTGATATAAAAATTAAATGTTTTAATAAAAGAATATTTTCAGAAATTGTTTGTGAATTTACAATTTTATTTGTGCACAATTACGTTTGGAAAAGACCCATTGTGTTTAAGTAAGTGATCCATGTGAATGGAGGTCTTTCACAGTAAGGTATGGATCACAGGTTACTTAGCACATAAACTTTTGTTCTTAACCGATTGATGAGAATGGGAATCTCATCAAATTTAGGTTATTATGTTGTGAATTCTAAATGGGAAATGGCTTACCTTTAGCCAGTGAGTAGTCCACTCACTTCATAATATAAGCGTGTTTTGAATACGTAGAATAGGACATGTAGCAGTGGTTTCTTAAAAGTACTATACGATAGAAACCTAGACTACTACCGCTACAGCGTAGACTAGTACTCTATGACTTAAGTATGAGTTGGTGGTCTGACGAAACTGGAAACATATACTTTGATATGATATAGTTAAGGTTCTATCGTAGGGCAAATATGCTTACATGTTGGGTATGTGTGACTAGTTAGTTAAGACAGACTTGTACAAGATAGTTTCTATACTATATCGTCCCTTGTGGTTGTTTGAATGATCTGAATATCCAGGGCCCTGGGAAACATGACTTGGATATTTGCTTTAGGGTAGCTCCCTTAGAAAGCGGAAACAATTCAGGAGGTCGTGGATCATTGGACTAAAGGTTTAAGGATGGTAGATGTCATTTAGAGAGGTGTTAGTACACTTCTTCCTCTCTAAATGTACGGCGATGTATAGAAGGGTATTTTAGTCATTACACCTATAGGTCAGAGACTTTGCTAACGCAACATTATCCTTAAGGTCAATATTTCCTTATAGTGATATTAGAAAATATTTAAAATACAAAATATAACTATTTATATGATAAGGGTATTTTGGTCATTTTAGTAGCCAAGGCGGTATGTCTTTTGGTCCCTAGTATAGACCGTGAGTCCTAATTAAATATGGATTAAGGGATTGATCTTAAATTAAATGGAATTATTTTATTTAAGTAGCTTCATTTAATTATTAGGCTAGAATAAAATAAAGGTCCATGGAGAGAGAATTAATTAAATTAGTTTGGTGGGTTAATTAATTATTCAGGGCTTTAGCCCAATTTGAATAATTTAAGGATTAACTTGGGACTAAACTGATTTAGGCTTATTTAATTGGACTAATTTATTTGGGCTGAAAAATTAATTATTTGTTGGGCCATTGAGTTGGTTCTAATTAGAATAATTAATTAAGCCCAATAGGTTAAACCAAGAGTCCAATGGCCCAATCCAGTTTAACCTAGGATTTTTTATTTAGGTTAAACATGAGGATTAGAAACAACGTGGTTGCAATTAGACACACAAGAGAGACGACTTCTTCTCTATGGAATAGCTAGACGTCTCTCTCTCTCTCTCTCTCTCTCTCTCTCTCTCTCTCTCTCTCTCTCTCTCTCTCTCCCCAGAAAATTTCCTACCTTGTTAGTTGTTCACCAAACGATAGTTAGGCAAGCCATAAACTGGAAGATCGAGAATTTGGCGTTCACATACATGCAAAGGCGGAGTAGGAGGCTTGCAGGAATCGCACCAGAGGCTTCTACTAACACACCTACACCGGTCACACACGTTCCGGTACAGCCAACACTTAGAACGAGGAAAAGAAGTAAAATTTTTAAAACCCCGGGATTGGGACAGGGCGCAGCAGGCACCGGCTAGGGATGCCCGAGTGGGCACCAGCCCTGCCCTAGAATTCCTGTTCTCATTTTTCAATTTTTTTTATGTTCTCTTCCATTGCGTGCTCTGTGTTTTCCCACTTTCCATGCCTTCACGCATAACTCGAGAGAGAATGGGTCTTGTATGAGACTATCTGTTGGTGCTATTTTAGATTATCAATAGGCTAAGTTAGTTCATTGAGGTTTGGCTTGATTCTAGGACATTCCATTTGTTTATATTACTTATCTCTTCTTCTTATTCTTTGGGTGGCTTGGTGACCTTAGGTGATTTCTTGTGTGTTGGGTTGGTTGGTTCTTTTAACAATTCGTCATTTTGTTCATCTTTATTTTGATTTGGCCAAACAATGAAACGATAATAAAGTAAGGGTACTTGCTACCTGACCTGAGGTATACGATACTTGTCAATTAGAACTCTATGTTACATGATGGGTACACCTGACCAAATGTGTGTTGTGTGTGAGTGATTTTGGTACTTTGTATTTAAACTTGATAAATTTGTGCGAATTGTTGAGTATATTTTTTATGCACAAGAATATACGCACAAAGCACTCATCAAGTTTTTAGCGCCGTTGCTAGGGATTGATTGGCAATATTCCAAAAAGCTTGAGTTTTGTTGATTTGGCCTTTTATTTGTTTGTTGGTTTTTCTTTACTCTTGTTTTTATTTGAGTTTAAGTCTTTGATTGTTTTTGGTTTTTGTATGCTTTTTGTGGATTTTTGTAATTTTTGTCATTGATTTTTCTTGTGACTAACTTTTGTTTTGAGATTTTGTGTTGTTGTTGAAATCATCACAACTAGTAATTTAAGTATATGGCCTTAGGCACAAATTCAAGAGGGTGATAAGGATGTTGGCTAGATTGCAAGCCTTTGTTGATGTTTTGAGTGAAATCATGAATCAATTATTGCGCATTCTCTCATTCAATTGCGTCGTAATCAATGGGATAAACGAAAACTTGTTTAAATAAATATTCTGAGTAGGAGTTACCTTGATTGTCCTGGCCAGGAAGAACTTAAATCTTTCTAGGTTGCATTCAATCTCTGTGTTGAGGAAAGACAGGAAGCAGAGGCACCAATGATAGCATCAGTGGTTCAATCACGGGATCGCGACCCTTTGTCCCAGTTATTGTAGCACGTGTGTCGCCCAAGGCATAAGGGGCATGATGACTTGACATCATCCTCACCTTCCTCCGGCATTCTAGTGGGAGTAATCAAGAACATTTGTCATATGACCCTCCACCTCCACCTCTAGTAGGCCATCACCTGAGAAGTTAGTGAACAATTTTATTGCCAATACAAATGCATCCTTAAAAAGATTGAGTAGTTAAGGTATACAACAACCAAGGATTGTTGAGGAGATGCAAGGGAGCACTATAGTGAGCATATTGGATATTGTAGGTGATAGTAATGGAGAGTTGGAAAACACAGCAGAATATGTGCAAAGAAAGCATGATGAAAAAGCTATGAAAACTAGGGGGAAGCCTACGGATAGAACCAGTGTCGGTTAAACTGATAGGAACGGCACCAGTTATTCATAAAAGAGCTAAAACAATGAAGAAAAAACTACCAGAGTTTAAACTGCGTATACGATATCCAAGCAAGCTACAAAAAGAGAAAAATGATGAAGTACAAGAAGGAAAATTCATGGAGAAACCCTTGGAAATTCTTGAAGATAAAGGGTGCCCTTTGAAGGAAGGCACCAATATGGTCCATACATTTGAGGAAAGACTCACTCACATGAGGATAAAGAGAATGAGATGAAAGAACAAGTGTGTGAAAGTCTACAAGACAAAAATCGCCAAGAGGAAAAGAAAAGATAGGACATGAGAAACCATAGAATAGTGTAATAGGAGATAGATCCCATTCTCATTTATGTTTCTCTAATGTCTCTTTCTCACTTGATTTTGTAGGTACTTCTCAATTCATGGAGCACAATGAAATCAATGATGATACGAAGAACTAACCATGCTTCAAGGAACAAAAGTTTTCAAGAATAAATCACAAATAGTCCTTAGAGTATGATGGCCAATTATGCACTTCATCCTACTCAAAAGGAGGTAACTTGGTAATTGTAGACAACTCATTGCAAAGTAAGTATTTCTTGACCACTTCATTAAAAGCTATATTACTAAGTTTGAAATTGGAGAGTTTTGATTTTGATGATGCTATGGAAGATATAATTGATACTTTGATTGATGATGCACTTTTTAGATATTATTTGTATTCATATGTGAAAAACTTGGTTTGTTTGTCTAAAGAGATACAAGGGGAGGATTATGTGCTTGATTTTGTTGTGACCCATGATTTGCATGCCCTTTATTCCCTCCAAAAACATCATTTAGTTTCATGTGATTCATCATGCCTACTTTATACGTTAAATTTAAATTTTCTTTACAAATGGATGAAGAGGAAGCATGATGAATGGAAAGAGTTAGTTTTTGTTTTGCGCTTGACTTGTTTTTGCCTTATTTGCATCTTTCTATAATTGATTTTGTTTACTTTGGTTTTTCTAGTTGGTAATTGTTTTCTCAACAACCCCCCCCCCCCAACAATGGCCATAATGAAATTTTAAGTGTAGGGGCATGAGTGTTTTCTTTCTTCCTTTGCCTTTGATTTTATTTGCTTTCTTAGGATTTTAATTAGTATTTTAGTGTGCTTTATTATATGTTAGTATTTTTTTTATCTTTTATTGCATTTTTCTGTTTTGTAGGTTAGTGCATAAGGAATATTTCCTCGTCTTCTTACTTCAAGATTTTATCATCTATTGAAGCTTAATTAACTTGGGGAGTGTTGCTTAACCCTTCCTCCCTTTATTTATTTTTGGTCACTTTGGATGTGCTTTTATTGTGATATTTTAGCCATTGAGAACAATGTTCAATTTAAGTTGGAGGAGTGCTTTTGTGGTATTCCTTGACCAAATTTTTATCAATTTCTTGGTCTTGTAAAAGAAAATTTTGGGCTAATTATTTTTTATTTTTGACATATTATGAATTCCTATGGATTGCTATTCTCTTTGTTTTGGCATGAAAATTTGATATGGGATTTCTCTAACATGTCAAGCATAGTGGCATATATATATTATTACTATATAACGACATATACATTTTAAAACACATCTTAATTAAACACTCAGTTAGACACATTAAGAAGGAAATTGAAGGATATTTTTAAATATGTAACTATACACAAATCTAGCGATAAAAAAAATTTAGGAGTTGAATAAATTAGTAAAAGTCGTAACTAAACCTTAGCCCAAAAAAAAACAAATTTGAGAAAAAATTTATGACCATGGCTAAACCCTTGCTAATTAGCAAGCACATAACTAGGGCCCTTTATCTTAAAATGCTAATAAATTTTTTTGAGAAAAAATTTGTGACCGTAGCTAAACCCTCGCTAATTAGCTTACGGTCATTTTATATTAATATTCTAAAATATTTTTTTTGAAAAAAAAATTTGGCCTTAGCTAAAACTCTCGCTAATTAGCAAAAACTTAGCTACGACCTATCTTAAAATGCCAATAAATTTTTTTTAAAAAAAAATTATGCTCATAGCTAAACCTTTGCTAATTAGCGAAGATTTAGCTACAGTCATTTTATCTTAATATTCTAAAAAAAAATTGAGAAAAAATCTATTGTCATATACCCAAACCATCGCTGATTTTCAAGGAATTAGTTACAACCCTTTATCTTAAAATACTAATAATTTTTTTTAGAACAAATTTATGACCATATCTAAACCCTAGTAATTAGCGAGGACTTAGCTACTCATTTGCGAAGGCTATAGTTGGCCCTCACAAAATCCTCTTAAATTTGCAAGGAATTCCTTCCCCTTACAAAGCCATCGTTATTTGCGAGCGTTTAACTACAGTTAGTCAATTCATCGACAAAATGTCCCTCTCCTTACTTGCTCTCGCAAAACTCTCAATAATTAGCGATGACTTTTTAGCTGTCATTAATATCGTGTTTTCTTATAACGCTTGTAAGTATCTAAAATCTAAATTTACAGCACTGGGAAATTTTTAATACAATTAATAATTTCTGAATTTTTGTCATAGAATTTTCAAGTACACGCTTTCCAAATGCAAAACACTAAGAATATTTTTAGTACAATTACAAATTTCTAAATTTTGTTATACAATTTTCAATACAAACTTTTCAAACGCTTAAACGATACATTTTTAGATGATTAACGAATGCTTAGAAGTCCTTTATTCACTTCTTCTATTATATTTTATTTAATACATTGTGTCTCTTATTATTAATTTATAATTATATCATAGTTTATTTGATTTTTTTTAATCTGATTATGATGAAAATTCTTATGAATACATCAAATATCCTTAGACATGCTTTTCTTTCATTTATATTATTGTTAAAAATTTAATACAATATCTAAAAATGAAATACTTGGTGATCGATGCTACATCGTTTGTGAACCATCCTCGAGCAGATATGGATACGAATCTTATTATTGACGTTGTGTCATTTATTAATTAGCTCTAATATTTGCTACCAACTGGCTCCTAATCCCTCTTCAAATTCAATCAAAATCTAATACGTTATCTCAGAATAACCATTTATTTTATATTATTTATTAATTAGTTCTCATATTTTTTACCAATTGTGCTCCAATTACCCAACTCTTTAAACTTAAAAGAAATCAAATACATTATTTACGAATAGAATTACTTAGTGACACTATGGCATTCATGTATTTCATCCTCAAGTAGGCATGGATAGTTATCTTATCAATATTCTTCAATTCTATTGATTAAAAAAATATAAATATCAAAATTCAGAAGAATTTTCCCATTTAATATCATTGCCTCTCTATTAGAAAAAAAAATGTTGCAGAAGTTCATATGGTAAAATGAAGCACATAGTTTTTCCATTAAGAAATTTTTGCTTCTAATCCCTTAAAAATAAAAAAATAAAAAAATCTTTCCATATTCTAATTACATTAAATACTATCAGGTTAAATATTCCTTATTGAAGATCTTTGATGATTGAAGAATGCTTAGAAAGATTCAATCTCCTTCTTTTGTATTCTATTTAATAAATTGTGTCTCTTGTTGGTATTTATAATTATATCGTTGTTTATTTAATATTTTGTTTCATCGGATTATGTTAAAAATTTCTTATGAATACATCAAATGTTGGTAGACATTTTTTTTTTCATTTATATTATTTTAGAAATTTAATACAATATGTAAGAATGAAATTACTTGGGACACAAAATCTTTGTGAATCATCCTCAAGCAGACGTGGCTATGAATCTTACCGATATTTTTCAATTTCTAATTATTGACGCTTTATCACCTATTTTTTAGCTATAATATTTTCTGCTATTATCTATCAACCTCTCTTTTTAAATCCAATCAAAACCAAACTCGTTATCTAAAAATGAAATTCTTTGGTGAAAATTCACCATTGGTAAATCTCATCCTTTAGTAGACATAGATAGAAATTACATCAATATTCCTTAGTTCCTAACCATTTACTTTATATCGTTCATTAATTAGATCTTGTATTTTTTTTACCAATTGTGTTATGATCCAATTCTTTAAACTTAATAGAAATCAAATACAGTATTTACTAACAAAATTACTTTGTGATATTATGTCATTTATTTCATCCGATAGTTATCGTATCAATATTCTTCAATTCTTTTTATAAAGAAAATAAAAAAAACATTCTTCACTTCTATCGTGCTTTGTTTCATAGTTCAAGCAATTTAACAAAACTATTCATTTTCCAACTAGAAATTTTTAATTCTTAATTACTCCAATTGGTTTTTTGAAATTAATTAGTACTAAAAAAACAAAAAAAAAAGCACTCACAGTTGATGCTCTACTTTTTCTTTAATCTTTTTAGAAAATTAATTAACTACAGTTTTGATTTTTTATTAACATAAAAACCATAGTTTTGAAGTTTGTAAGCAGTGACGGAACTAGCTAGGAGGTGGGGGGGGGGGGGGAGTGCGCCCACCTTCTCAAAATTTTTTAAAATTCTATATTGTCCCTTAGAAAAATTAAAGTTTTTTATAAAGATCTTTTAAAATTATTTTTTGCCCGCTCAAAAAATTTTCAAAAATTATAATATTATCTTTTACTATATCATTTCATATAACTTACTCCTCCAATCTCAAATTCTTATATCTGTCCCTATTTTGTAATTCTATCAAAATTAATTTGTTTCTCGTAATAAATGTTGGTGTCCAATTACAGTTCAATATTAAAAGAAATGCCAACATTAATTTTGTCTAAATTTGACATCAATTTGAATATTGAATTAATTATAATTTATTTTTATAATTTATTTTATTTATAATAATAATAATAATAATAATAATAATGATGATGATGATGATGATGAGGAGGAGGAGGAGGAGGAGAAGAAGAAGATAAATATCTAACGTTTTCAAATTTCAAACTAAATTCAATTTTGTTTTACTTAAAATTTATAATAATATTTTAATATATCTTAACCAATTAAGTGATAATAAAAATCTATTATTAAATAAGTCAAAATAATCAAGTATTTAATATTTTTTTATTATTAAACATATTTAATTAAATAAATATTAAATTAATTAATTTTAAATAATTAATTGAGTTATTAAACAGATTATACGTCAAACCCAAACCCAAGATCATACCCAAATGCTCAGATAAAATAACTTAAATGCCATAAAAAATGTCAGCTGCATATCACGTGATTAACGAAAATGGTAGTGCACCTTTGATTTTTTTTTTTTTTTCCCCATTGTAAATCCACCCCTTAATGCAAACAAATGAGTAAAAGCAAAAACAATATTTGTCAAATTTTAATTAGTGGGGCAAATTCACACATCTCCAACCTAAATCCACATGATCTATCTTTTAATATCTATTTAATCAGATAAAATTATTCTTCTTCTTTTTTAATTTTAAATTTTTATTTTATTTCTCCTCTATTTTCAACTCTTATACATGAATAATGTTCTTGAGAAAGTATCAAATTAATAAAAAAAAACAACTAAATAAAAAAGGAATAGTAATGAAACTTTATATGAATTACATTGTTAACAAATAATAATTGGTAACAAAAATTAAAGTTCATATATTTATTATTTTATCATATTAAAAGTTTTATTTCTTCCCGTTTATTCTTCATACGTTGAGAAACCTTTGAACATATATTAGAAAAAATAATCTAGGATTTTCATTTGATTAATTATGTGTGTTTTCTCATAAATTAAAAAATTAATAAAACAAATATTAAGGACTTCATAAAAGGGGGAAAAAGAGATTACTGAGAATACACATCAAGAGAAAAAGAATATTATTAGTAACGATTAAATTTCTATTAATTATTTTCTATTAGAGCAAATAATTTATAATTAAAAATAAGAAAAATAGCTCAAAATATTCTTTAATTATTTTCGTTATTAGAAAAATATCTCTAATCTTTAATTTTTAATATTTTATATCCTTATACTATTTTCGAACCTTTATTTATACCTAACTACCAATCAACACAGTGGCCTTCAGCTAACCAAGTAACGAGCAAAATACGTGAATTTATTTTGAAAGGTATTTTTGATAGTACAATATAATTCCCTCCAAAAACGAAAAATCCAACAAAATTGGTTTATTCCTTACCCCAAATTTTTCGCAACCATAGAATCTATGGCCTGGGATTTGCATCACTCTAGGATGTTAAAACAATTGAAGGGATCCTGCAGTGACAATTCTTGGAAGATCTCATTGAAGACCAATCAAAATTGAAGAGATTTGAGAAGCCATTAATCTGAGGTGTTAAGAAAGGTGTGCAGTTAAATGCTTTTATTTTCAACCTCTACTTACTTCTTACGGTTGTTGCACTAGAAGAGTTAGAGAGGAAATTTGATTTTTGCTCTTGAGCAGTAGAGAAAAATAATTAGAAAAATGATGAATGGTAGTTTTGTCTAATTTATTTTGGAAGGAATAATTTATTTTAAAATGAATTTTATTGTAGTACCAAAAAATATCCCTGAAAACGTACTTTGCTCATGACTTGATTAGTCAAAAGCCACTGTGTTGATCGGCGATTAAGTATAAATAAAGGCTCAAAAATAGTATAAGGGCAAAAACATTAACATAAAGATTAGATATTTTTCTAGGAACGAAAATAGTTGAAGGACACTTTGAATTATTTTAATAATAATAATAATTGTGAAGAAGTAAAAATAGAAAAACATACTTTTATCTAATTACTAGATATTAACTAATAGAGACGTGGATTTAAATTAGAAAGGTATGTGTCTAAGCATTTTCATAATTTTTCAATTATCTTTCTTGCTTTTTAATTCTTCTAATTTTCAACTTACTTTTAAGTATCTTTCTCATCTTAAAGATACCCTTATAATACATTATCCTCACTTCTCATCATATTCTATGTTGGAAGTTAAAACATACAAAGAATGAGGATTGGAAGTTAAAACATACAAAGAATGAGGATAAGATAAAAATTTATACAATTTGTATATGAAAAGGAAAAAAGAAAACTATAAATTATAAATAATTTCATTATTTTCTTTTTATTCAAATTTAAATATCGCTATGGTAAGTAGTTGGTTATAAATAAATTACCACAATACCTTTATTAATTAATTAGAGAGATTAGTAATATGGTTTATAGATAAATGGAACTTGTATTAAAGAAAAAATATGTTTATTTTAATAGCGTGTACATTCGTTTTTGAACTTTTCAAAATTAGAATATAAATATTTACAAATAAATATTATCTTTTTATTTGACATATATGTTATTTTTTTTAGATGAAAAGAAAAATATTAATGTGTAACATCCGCCAAAACAACAAGAATACATATGTGGGGATCTTGAGCCAAACATATACATCATAAGAAGATAATCCTACCAAGGCTAGCACGTGGAATGATTCCCTACGCAGTGATCAGAAGATATATCAATGTAGGAATATTCATGAAGTTTTTCCTTAAGATAAGCAACCATTGAACCCATTTTTGACAAATCCCACTCTATCGAGGAGAGTTTGTGTATCAGCACCTGGCAATCACTTTCAATCGTTACCCGATTCATGCCCCTATCCAAGCAAAATCTAAGACCCTTTATAAAAGTGAGAATCCCCTGCATGTAGAGGAGAAGTGGCATTGGATAAGGGTCCTACCATTACCAACTGGACCAACCCATTGTTATCTCTAACTATGATCCCTGTTGAAGCTGCAACTTTGGTCCAAGTTGCATCCACATTGCATTTCAAATGCCAGGGTAAAGGTGATTTCCAATATTGTGCCTTGACAGGATTAACAAAAGGGATGTCTGGTTGTATCGTTGCTACTTTTCTTTTTATAACTTCCTAATGCACTTTGATATACTCCTCTACCAAACTAGACACTTGATTAACAAATAGTATCTACTCCTAGAATCTTCCTCTAAAAAAGTGTAGAATTCCTAGCAAACCAGAGATACCAATAGGTAGTTGCAATAATGGCCGACTGTATTGGGGAAATATTCTCCAAGATGACTCCAAGACGCTCTTTGAATGAGCACCCGTTCAGAAGTAAAATACAGATATCTCGACAAGTTTCAGTTCTTTGCCAGACTTATGCCGAAAGGCTACAATCAAACAAACAGTGCATAATAGATTCAGGTGATAAACCACATAAACCATACTCCACTGTTATAGATAGAATTTGAGAGTAAAGGTTCTCAGCACAAGTTAGAATGTCCTAACATGCTTGCCAAAGGAAGTATCAAAATTTTTGTTATATTGGCACACGTCAGAGAGCGCTAAAACTTATCCTCCTTCAACTAAGGAGGTGGAGGCTCACCATTTTCCAAAACTTATCCTCCTTAAAAGTTCATAACTGTGTTATAGTTAGATTTTATAGAATATATTTTTCGAAGTATAATACTATGTAATCTCACGAGTAGGCCAAATCATATTAAATGAAATCCATAGTATAGCACTAATATCAAAAGGTAGAAACAACGCTCTAAGATGATCCTAATGTCAATAGCCTAAGCTAAAGTCTGAATTCACATACAAGATACTTGTAGGTGGTTTCTAAATCGGATTCGAGAGACTGAAGTCGTATGGTACCAAAACCACTTACATTCCCAAAACCTAACAGTGAAACCATTCCCAATACGCCGTCATTCCCAATTGTTACATATAAGAATTTAAGCCATGCAATTTGCTGTCCCATGTTGTTCACCAACTTCATAGCCATAATTTTTTCTTAATTAGATCCACTGGCTACAATAAATTGCTTGCTGTGTGACTCATTCTGATTTTGTCTCGCTAAGTGCTCGCTCATATTCTTGTAAGGCTCGTGCATATTCTTGTTTTAGCACGAATGAATCCCTGTAGCCACATGATTTCTCTTTTCTGTTCATTTATGCTTAAAATTCAAGAATCTAAAAAATCAAGGCATGTGCAGGAATCTAAACTTTTAGAACGTTTTCTTAGTTTTTCCTATTTTCCTCTGCACGTGTCAATAATATTTGAAACTATCTCCCCCTTTTTAAGACATTCTCAGATTTCATTATAGGAACATGTCATTTTCCCAAGCAGCTGTTATCATGTCATGCCTTCACGAAAACAAGAAGCAATTAAAAAGCTATGTCGTATGAAATGAAAGATCCTTCAGTTGCTGCGGATCCACCTCTGATGGCGCATGAGTTAGTGCACATTGTGCAGTTGTTGTCTTTGGGAAAGCAATGACTTCCCTTATTGAATTAGTGCCAGCCAATAGCATCACCAATCTATCTAATCCGTAAGCAATTCCCCCTGTGCCACGAATAAGCTAATTAGAGATACAAGTTTAAAGCACAAGACCCAGACCAAGGGGAAACAGATTGATGCAATTAGGGGTTCTGGAAATTTGCACCTGAAATTCTTTACAATTACCATCAAGATCCGACTTAAAAGCCACTCATTTCTTGAGCTCAAAGATTTTATTCAACCCCAGACAACATTTCAGACTGACCATAACAGGATAATATGGGGACAATACATTTCGCTATTTGATTTCATTTTAATCATTTATCTTTACTAGCCTACCCTACCTCTTGTCTTTGGACCAAAATTCAATCAGAACAAGTTCAGGTAATCTAAGCAATGAAAGATCTCCACATGAAGAAACATAAAAACAGTGAAAATAATTAGGTATTTTTTACATAAATGAGCCATGTGATAGCTATCCAATTCTTTCCGGGGCACTAACTTTGGGCCACCCATTATATTTATAATCTGTCATAATTTGTTCAAAAATTGAGGAAGTAATAAAGCGTTCCACTACCATGTAACAGAGCACATAAAATTGCACAAAAACATGCATTATCAAAATAATTGCCTACTGCCCAAATGAATATACTAGGCAAAGGCATCACATACCATGAGGAGGAGCTCCCAGGTCTAAAGCTTCCAACAGATACCCAAACTTTGCTTCAGCCTACAGACAATACAAGATAATATCAATGTGATGTGAAAATATCGGGCAATCCAAATAAGTGTCCCCTAATCTAAAGCATAGAAAATTATAAGGGATCATACACACACAAAGCATTTTCCAAGTAGACTTAGACCAAAGAGTTAGTCAACATAAAAGACAACAAAGGTCCTCTGAAAATTAAAAATTCAAGCTTCCACCGAAAGTTCATTGGAACATTCATATTAAAATGGCAAACCAAATGCCTAGCTTTACTCCACCAATTCCTCAACCATTCTTTGAAAATTATTGTTAACAACATCCAGATGCATATTACGAAACCACAAACTATCTGGATAATCAAAGCTATAACATATAACTATATTAACTAGTCAAACGCTCCTTATAATAAAAGAGAGACACTAAATAGTTAACCACCATAATCAAAATAGGATGATAAGAATCTCCTAACCTGTTCATGAGTAATGCCAACAATTTCCAAAACCCTTTCCTGGATCTCACGCTTGTAAATTCTCAAACTACCGCCACCGATCTGCCAGAAAACAAGCCCAACCACATGTTGAGTGTTCATTTCACATGATTACTTAAAAACATAACTAATGCAATTGACAGAGAGTTTGTATAATCTGTACCTCCACCCCATTGTAAACCATATCATAAGCTAAAGCACGGGCAGAGGAAAGATCATTCAAATCTTCAGGGTTTGGGGAGGTGAAAGGATGATGCAAGGCCTGAAAAATGAAATAAATTCATCTCAGCGGAACAAAAATCAGAGAGCTTATCTTTTCAGCATAACATTCTAAGACACTCACTTGATGCAACTTCATTTCACTGATACGATTAAAAAGGAAGGGCAAACCCCAGTGCAAAAGCACACCCTGCCTCGCGGGGGTAGGGGGAGGGAACAGCATAATGTACACAGCCTTCCCCTTGCATTTTTGCAAAGAGGCTGTTTCTACAGTTCGAACCCATGACCTATAGGTCACCAAAGGAGCAACTTACTGTTGCGCCAAGGCTCGCTTCACTGATTCAATTAAGTAATACCGAAATTTCATCCCCCAACTTCCCTCCAGCAACAATGCTGGCTACTAGAGATAATCAATCTCTTTGTATTTCAAACCTTTTCCAACATATTAACTAGAGAAAAAACAGTAAGTTTACTTGCACTGTGATAATATTAAAAGGCATCAGAGTTCATAATCTTTGACATTAAAAGGTGATGCCAATGCTGATATGATCCCCATTAACATAACAGGTAGTTGGAACACCCCAGAGCAGCAAGGCATAAGAAATAACAGGAAATCAGTCTTGATGGAGAAGAAACCCTATGCTATAGTAAACTAGTTGCAAGAGTAGCATGGCCTCAGACTGAGCATAGCAGTATCAAGCTACCAATTTAATCAGCCAGACTGATTTTTTGCTTCATTCCCGGGCATACGCATAGTGTGGAGGGAAAAACAGGGTAACATATTGCTAACTGAAGACAACGAACAATACATTGTTCCAGAAGCTAAAATCATAACCTTGTAAAAGTCAAGCTAGGAGAAATTTGTTACTCAATACAAACCTCAAGCCTCTGTTCAGCATCATTCCACTCAAACATAGGAAAATCAGTCACCCACAGGACCGCATGCCTGGACTATATGCACATGACATAGACGAGAGTAAGAGAATGCAAAATGAAAATCCATCCATTTCCTTCTGCTAAGTACTTCACACAGAGATAAATCATTGAAGATTGTGAACTTACAGGATCAATCAAGCCCAGATTATTAGCTAAAAATACCCTCAATCGATCTAATGTTTTATTAACTGAAGCGGGACGACCAACTGCAAACAAGATAAGATCACCTGATCCAGCTGACAATTGTTTCAGTAACTGCTCTTTCTTCATTGGATTCAAGCTTGATACCAATGCAGGAATTCCTTCAATGGCCCCTAAAATTATAACATAAACATTAATTATGGTCACTAAAGACCTCCATTGGATGAACTACACGAGTAAGTATCAGTCAGAGCATCTCCTTACCATCATTTAACACCTTTAGGAAAGGCAAGCCCTTTGCTCCGGACTTAATTGCTTCATTATAGACGTCACCTTTCTTTAAAGTAGTGTTTGAGTAAGTTTTTGCCCCTGATGGCACACAAATGGCCTTAATGACTCCCCCACTTTCCAAGGAATCTGCAAAAACCTTGAAGGAGGTACCAAAGAAAACATCGGATACCTGCAGAAAAGAGAGTGACAACCAAGGATTGTCATGCTAATGTCTAGATTAGAAGAAGACTGGAGTCCCAGAACAATAATATCAAATTCAGGGGGAAAGTCCACCAAAAAATGAATATAACAAGGAATAGTTAAGGAAGTGCATGGCAGTTCTCCCTAGAAAAGAGAAGATAACAGTTACATTAATCAAAATCTGAAGCAAGGGCAGCATTTTCCAGACTGTAACAAAGCGCTGCAGTCGGAAGAATCAGGGAACCAAAGAGAAAAGAAACTATCCTTTTGCATAATTCAACTGCAGAACTAACTACGAGTCTCAAAGGACATTAAAAACGAAAGAAGAACCACATAAACAGCTAGTTTGTTACAAGATGACAAACTGACTAATTAGTCCGCCTGAAAAGAGTAATCACAAGGTTCCAAATCATCACAGGGTTACTTATACCACCGGAAGAAGCTACTATCCAGAGAGAGATGCTTCATGGAACTTTTTCAAGAGTGATTGCAGCATATAAGCATGCATGACTAAAGAAAAGAAGGACCAATTTTTTCCTTTCTTTTCCCGGAACAAGAGAATTTTCAACTTCTTTAAAATCATAATGCATAACAAACTACATACAAAAATAAATAAGTAATTTAGAATTTGAACAAGAATAAGCACTACTGAAGAAAATATGAACAAATGCATATTGCAATACAAGTGTAACCAATAGAGATTAATCAAATCAAGAGAAGTAATGTTGATTACATCTTTCAGCTGAAGATCAAAACGAATATCTGGTCTGTCTGAGCCATATCGGCTCATTGCTTCAGCATATGTAAGCCTTGGAAAAGGGTCTGGAAGCTGAACACCTTTGATTTCCCAAAAAACCTGCAATAAATTGTCTATCATGCCTCACAAATAAAGCAGTAAATTTCAGCAACTTCAAAACAAAATCTAGATAAAAAAGATGGTTCCAGAAGAACAACTCAGCATCCAAATATAATGGCCAATCAATGTTTAGAACTGACATAGCACCCAATACTTTATGAGATCCACATTCAAGAAGCAAATTCAGCTCAAGTTCAAAGACAATTTCCTTTAGTAACGCAATCTAAAGAAAGCTAGGGCCAAAAATAGATCAAAGTAAATGTTTCAACTAAGAAGTAAGATGCCAAGCACAACTGATGAAGTCAAAAACACTAAAACTTGGAACAGCACAGATTCAGTCCATCATACCAAGTTTAGAGGCGGGATTTAGTTGGTGCAATAGATCCATAAAATATATTCAAGCACACATTGGATAAACAATCCTTAACACCCACAATCTATTAACCAAAGTTACATCTTACCACTAAGGTAATTAAACTAGTACCACTTTTTCCATGTACCAGAGAAGTTTTTGTTTTGGGGGTGGGGGCGTGGGGAGTTTGAACATGATTTGCTGATATCCAGGAATGACTAATTCATTGAAGACACAACTTTTTGCTTTTACTTGTTTCAGTGTAAAGGCAAAATGAGGTGGTACCAAGTTTTGCTATAATTTGCCACATATGAGGCCACTGTTAAGATGTTCGACATACCAAATTTTGTTACATATTGGCTAATATAAATATATGTCAACTCTTTCCTACATTCCCTAGAGTTTTCTTAATGTTCATATTAGTTACTTATATGAGTCATTTCATCAAACTCTTCATACCCAAAGGCCAACTACCTAACCTTCCTAATCAAATCTTCATTGAGCTTCAGCATGTCTTCAAATGGAGTGAAGGCCATTTCCATATCTAGTTGGGTAAATTCAGGTTGTCTGTCTGCCCTTAGATCTTCATCTCTAAAACATCTGCGAAAAAAGAGCAAAACAAACATTAAGTACTAGGCGAGCTTTTTACCTTTGAAACATCGATCACTTCCATTCCCAATTAATTTACTGGAAAATATGCCTTCTTTAGTAAATTGAAAGGAATTCAATGCGAAGATCCAGGAACAATATGGAAAGAATTCAACCTCCAGGTACACAATTAGCCATAAACTACAATTAAATTACCTCGCAATCTGATAATATCTATCAAAACCAGAGACCATTAACATTTGTTTGAACAGTTGCGGGCTTTGTGGCAAAGCATAGAATGTCCCTGGCTTTATAAGACAGAATAATTAAGTAAATCAAACTTCCAATTATAAGATATGTTTCTCATAAAAGAAATTTGATAGTCAAAAGCAGATTTTTACAGGAAATAACAAGTCATGCATGATGCATAGTAACCCATCACCCCCAACATTTAAAAGAACAAATAAAGTAGAAGGAGATATTCACAGACGTGCCACCGTTTAAATAATTGATGTAATCACTTATGCTATCACATCAAATTGAAATTATACAACCACACCCAATGTTGGCAATTGACTTTGTAGAAAACCGTAAATTGAGATAGGTAGGCCCAACCGGCAATCTAATCAGATAAAAATAGACATTTTGCCCCAAAGATTAATGGGTCTAAAATATGTCCACTCTAAAACTTAAGTCAAATATTATGTCAGTCCAACTTAAAAGTTTATATGAAAGTGGTATCAACTTTTGTAACTGTGGCAGCTGTTTGAACTCAATACTCCTTTCAAGAGGAAAGTTTGATGTTAGGAAACTTAAATCTTTCCTTCCTTTCATATTTCAGGGTCTGACAATAAGCAGGTAATTGATCATTCAAATCACGAAAGATCATTACATTATAGGGTCAGCAATACTCATGGTTTATTATGTTTGAAAGGCTGAATAATATTGTTGCAATGGAGATTTATTAAAATTTGCCTAAGGGCCTAGCCCAGTTGTGAATAACAGGGAACAGGGTTCTTTCAGGTTTATGTCTAGTTTACCTTATACCAACTCATCAAATATTCTAGCAAAAACAATGAAAAAAAGTGATATTTGATACACCCTCCATCCCACTTCAAAGGGCAATGATTGAGAGAGCACAAGGTTTAAGCACAAGTTGGAAATTAAAACATAGCAGTACTACAGAATAATAAAAGTAGAAAACATGAAGACCAGTAAGTATCTTAAATTAAAACTAAAAGGATAAAAGATAAAAAATAAAAGTAGTATATGTTGGGGGAGGGGGGAGGGGGACTTTTTTTGAGGGCATATGGTATAAAAAGAGTAATCCTTTTATTCAAACTGTCTAATATTTTTGGGCATCCCAAAATACACGTAACTCTTAAAAGGTTGACTAAAGTAGGCACCAACAGCCTAGATTTACAGCAAATATCATCATATGTACAGTTTATGAACCGCATAAACATATCATCAGCTGAGAAAGGATGGAGTTTGAGACTGCCTTAAAACAATGATCATTGCATCCAAAGGCTCATAAAAAGAGCTGCCTGACATTTTCAGTTAAGGGAAAAGGAGGCAATAATGGAAAATTTTTGGATAAGGCCTTCAGCAACATCATATGAATGCACAATATACATTTTTATGTCTAATAACTAAATCACATTATTCAAAATTCTTTTTAAAAATTTTTTTTAAAAAAAATCCTCCAGGTACCATCAAAATGCCTCTGAGAAATATGATTGAGCAACGCAGATTCTCCAAGTTCAGGCAATCTAAGCAGTGCATATATGAAGAGTCAACTGCAGTGACCAGAATACAATTCACTTTCCTTTTATCATCTTTACTTCATACATAGACTCAAGCACCCTTTTTTTGTTTTTGTCAGAGCCTTAGACGATTTGGGAAGACCTAAGTGACATCTGATTGTTGTCACTCAAAGAGGGGAAAGAAACAGGAGAAGAATGAAGAAAAGAATAGAAGCTACGTCATCCTGTCCAGAAATCTCCAATTGGACTAACCTTCTGGGCAGTGATCAAGTCCAAAAGCTTTAAGTTTCAGCACACTGCATATAATAACTAACGTACCTGAACTCTTGAAGGCACCAAATAATCCCGAGCACCTTCAGGGGTGGATCTTGACAGAATTGGAGTCTCAATCTACCTTACAACCATGAAAGATCAGGATCAACGTAAAGACTAAACCTGGACATAAATATAGACTGAATTTCATATGGCAAATTATTAGTTTACAAATAGCTAAAGTTCAAAATTAGTACCTCTACAAAATTATGCACGTCTTCAAGGTACCTTCGCATGAGTTTTACCACTTTATGTCGCAACATTATGTTAGAGTTCATTTGTGGGCGGCGTAAATCAAGGCACCGATATCTGGTAACAAGTATAGATATTGTAATCCATAGTTCAAAGAGCAACACATCAAATAGAGGGGGGAAAAACAAGTGCACCGTGAAAAAACATTTCAAAGAAGATTATAGAACATGAATTAGGAGTATACTGAACAAGGTAAACAATGATGCAGCACTTATATTACAATTTTTAAGATCAGAAAGTTTAAATACTGATATCATCAAACCCTCCCTCTAAAGGGAAATGACAGCGTCCTATGATACAAAATTCAAAACAAGAGTACAGCAGTGATTATCTTTCTCTATACCAAACCAACAAAGACAATGTTCTTACTTCTTTGGGTACAAAAACAAAAAGAAAAAGAAGCTATGGCACATTTCAGTTCTCATTTTACCTGTTGCTCAACAAATTAGTACTCCATGCATAACTTATTTGAATGCCAATAATTATCAACAAATAAAAATGTACATAACACATAGCAAAACGAAACTACATTAAAAATATGTTATTAAATCCATATAAAAGGTGTGCTTTTCACCTCAAGCGGATTTCTTCTTTAGCGGCATCTTTTGCATCATTTGCAGTTGTAACTAAGAAAGGTAGCTTAAGTCTCACGGGATTCAGAACACTGACATGTTCTGCAGCAACCTGCAAGAAAAACCAATTATGGAGCACCAAAGAACTATCACATATATCTATTTTCTTAATAAGGCAGCTCAATCCACCAAATATAGAGTTAATAGCAAAAACAGTGTTACCCTAAGCATACTCACCTCTACTAAACCGGTCTTCATATTCTTATTGACTGACTCACTAGGGCGAGGCCGAACAACACCTTCCAGTGCAACCACATACTCAAGCCTCAAGTCATTCACAATTGCATGAGCATCAGGAAACTCATTAGGGAGCGTTGTAATCTGAAATTTTGAGAACACCAAAATAATACAAAGATCACACCACCAGCACTTTACTGAATGAAATCGTTATCGAGAGTCATAGAAACAGATGACCATAACAGGGCATCCAATATTGGCACGAAATAGATATGGTGGGCATTCAATTTTGGCCACATCAAGAACAACCTGTGGCAAAATTCAATCAGAAAAGCTAGCATCTTTTCATGGTCCAATTCGCCAGAAAAATTAATTCTTGATTTGAGAAAGTATCAATTATATTTTCAGACCTGCACCTGACATTAAACCCATCTTTTCATCTTTAGGAATTTAACAACACAGTAACGAAACTACAACAGTTAACTAAGAACAAACTAGAAAATGTTAACAAATTATACCAATACCAAGCACCTGAACTATTCCAGTGTGGTCACGAAGGTTAAGGAAAGTGACGCCACCATGAATACGATGAAGAGCAACCCACCCGCAGAGCCTGACCCTTTTACCTACGTCGGATTCTGACAGTTCACCACAGAAAGCAGTCCGGCTGGCCCACTGGAGGGGAGGAATTGAGAAGGGTTGTTTGGCAATAGGAGCAGAGGTTTCAGTGAGTGAAGGAGAGGAAGCACTAGAAGAAGAAGCAGCCAAAACTGAGACTGTCGACAAGCTCCGCTTTGGAACAGGTTTGAGCCTGATGGGCGTGTGAAAGTTTAGGTACAGCAGAGGTAGGGTAGCAAGCGAGAAGGTTTTCGAGCGGTAGGCTATGGCGGGTAGAGAGCGGAGGAATCCTGCGGACATCGTGGCTGCGGCTTCTTCAGTTGACAGTGAACAGTGATGAAGTCCAATGAGATGATAGCAGCCGCTGCGGGGAAGTAGCGTCCTTCGCCTGGGTTTATCGGGGGCTAAAGAGGCAGAATCGAAAATCGCTGACTGCTTAGCACGACTTGCTCAATCCCTGCCAGGAGAACGACTCGTAATGCTCGCTTGACGCACTTCAGAAAACGTGCCAAATTGTTGCTTCTTTCTTCTTGCGCCTTTGGTTTGGGATTAATTTCAAACATAACTTAAAAATAATTCTTATCCTTTCCTCCAAAATATCTTTTAAACAAGAAATTCTTGTGTGGACTAAATTTAGTAGATTGTACTAAATTTTGTAGATTCTTTTAAATAAGAGATATATTAGTAGACTATACAATTTATATTACATTAAATATAACATGTTAATACATTTTATATACGTGAATTAAATTTATATAAAAATTTCTATTTCTAAATAGAATATTTTTCGATCTACATAAATTGAATATTTTAAAATATTTGTATAATTTATTGTATAATTTTAAAATTATATATATATAATTTTTTAAAATATTTAATTTACTTAGATCACAGTAATTCCCATTTTAAGTGAACATCATTTTCAAAATGGTTCTTTCACCCTTCGTGAAAAAGTCAAAAATTGACCATTTGACTAGACATTTTACTCATTTACAAAATTTACTACTCCTTCCGTCCCATTAAAATTAGCCGTGATTGACTTGACACGATATTTTATGTAAAAGTAAAAATTAGAATATAATAATATAATATAATATAATATAATAAAAATAAAAAATATGTGAGTCCCATAATATTTTATGTCAAATCTATAAATATAAATATAATATATGTAGGGTATATTGATTATTTTATAATAAATTGTATAGTAAAAACTTTCCTTTTAAGGAAAGTGTCAAATTTAATAGGACATCCCAAAATAGTAAATAGGTAAATTTTAATAAGACGAAAAGAGTATTTTACTATTTTTGCTATTTTCCTTTTTTGTTTTGTCCCACTTTTCCCATAATTACATTGGTACAAGGTTGCTACAAGATGGAGGTACAAAATGACTCTATCTCTCCTTTCTCTATCTACCCATTTCTGCACTGTTCATCGTTTTCATCAAGGGCCTCCACTCTTTTGGCCAGATCAAAGCTTCGGCTTTAATCGGAACTCTGATCTTGGTCAAATATTTTTTTTTAACTCCTTTTTGTTCACAAACCACGACAATCCTTGTCTTTGGTTTTGTTTGTCAGAATCCAATACTTTTTTTGCATGATTTCTTTGTCAAGATTCTTTTTCTTAATATTAATTTCTTATTTGAACTTTATTTGAGCCCTTCATCCACATTTCATTTCTTTCCCAAGTAATTTTTAAAACTATTGCTTCGTTTAGAGTCTTCCAATTGTTGCTCATGGAACCAAATGAGTTTGGACATATCATGTCATTGTTTGGGGATGGAGATAAAGAAAGTTAAAAAGAAAATTTTTGTACGTTTTGTCTTATTTTCTATTTATTATAATATACCTATTAAAGTGTAATTTTTCTCTATTACCATGGATGTAGTAATCCATATGTGTAATAGAGCCAAATGAGTTTGGACATATTATATCATTGTTGTTTAAAAATAGAGATAAGAAAGCTAAAAAGAATATTTTTGTATGTTCTGTCTTATTTTCTATTTATTGTAGTGTACCCACTAGAGTGTAAATTTTCTCTATTACCATGGATGTAGTAATATATATGTGTAACTTATTTTTCATATTTATATTATGAATGAATGATCTTATTTAGGGGGGAAAATAATTGCGGCAAGATGCAAGTGAGAATGGAAATAGATCATGTCAGGCTAAGGCTAAACAAAGCTGGACTTGTATTGTAGGCTGAAATCTTGAGTTTGGCCTATTAGCATATATAAAGTCTTTTTTTAAGCTCGAGCTTAGTCTGCTTCAAATCTTGATCTTGCTTGAAATTTACTTTAAAAAAATATTAACATATAAAAATTCTTAGCCACAGATAAAAATGCAATAATTAAAGTTGTATAGAATCAGAATTGGTACTATAACCTCAATTCAAACACAACATGATTGGAGTTATCACAAAAGGCCTATTCAAATAGAAATACAATATAGATTCAAATATAAACATAACCAGCCGCTACAAATACAATACAAACAAGTCCATCGCATAATAAAACAAATATCAAACTCATTTGTGTTCATATAATATTATATATATTACAAAAGTCCTTTTTTAAAAAATGACATTTTCATATTTAACACTTTTATTTGTTAAGTTTTTCTTTCTTTTATTTCCATCATTAAATATAAATAAAAAGAGGGATAGCCACCAAAAAATAATAAAAATAAAAGGAGGGGATTCCTAATTTAAAAAAAATATACATGAAGTAAAATGGCCATTATCATTGCAATTCTCACCAAGTGTTATCATTATCATGCAATTCTCAATTTAAATTTATTTTATGATGAGATGTATAAATTTAAAACATTAACATTATCAAATATTCAAATATTTATTTCGTTAATAATAGATATAAAAGTATCCTATCGTGCAAGTAATTATAAACATTATTAACGAACCAAATATGCATATAATTAATTCACCATTTAAAGCAATTTCCTTACCCTGAAAAACTTTTGTCCAAGTAGGTAGAATGCCTTCCTTACTAGTCTCTTTGATCTTTAGTCCCCTTCTTGCGCCCTAGTTGTGGTTCATGCATGTGTTTCATATTATAAATTTTTTTTATATTTAGCGGTCATTTTTTAGAAGAAATATTTAGGTGGATCCGATCTACTATAGATCAATGCATTAATATATTATACTTTTTTAGAAGTGTATAATTTTTAATGAATATTGTACAATATATTAATGCATTAATTCATAATGGATCGGGTCCACCCAAAAATTTTTCCATTTTTAGAGGTTCATTGGAGAATGGTCAAAAGTCAAAACCCTCACGGGCATACAGTAGGTTCCCTGCGCGCGCGACTTGCACATCAAATCCTATTCCATTACAAGGAAGAGTTGCTTCTCTCCTGGATCTTTCCTTGACTGGGATGCGATGAAGTCTATTCAAGTTAGAATACCATACTAGTTTAGCCTATTTAGCATGAAGCTGATAGTTAAAGGTGGGAGAAAAATATAAGTGGCATCGTAGGTGGTAAAACTATGTGAAGTGAGGGTTATAAGTAGAGTTATAAACGAATCAAATATTCGTAAATTAAAATTCGTTAAATTTGATTAATACTCGTTCAATTAATAATCAATTCGAATTTAAGTATAAAATTTTACTCGATCATTAATCAATTAAACTCGAATTTGTTCATAAAAGTTTGAGTTCGATTAATTATTAAATAAAATTTATTAATTATATATTTCACCCTCTAAATATTTTCAGAATGCATAATATTGTCCTTCAACATTCTTTTTATATAATTTGTTCTTCCAACTCTAACTTTTTAATTCCATCCATGTAATAGTATTTTTTTAAAATTATTTATATTTAAATTTTTTTAGAACTTTTTTTTTATTTTGTAATAAAATTTCAAGATAAAAATATGAAATAAAATGAACTCTAATTCGAACTCAAATATTAATCAAGTTTTTAAAACTCGAATGAATATCAAATATTGCCAAATAATAATCAAACAACATAGACAAAACTTGAACTTGATTGTTAATTGAATAAATTCGAACATAATTTGATTATGTTCGAACTCAAACTTAAAAATGTGATATTCAATTTGTTTGTATTAGATTATAACTCTAAAACTGTAATGCCTAAGCTTTTTATTTTTTTTATTTTTGTAAATGAGAAAAATCTGGTGAGGTAACGATCAAATTCGATTTTTATCTTAGTAAAACTGCATCAACTAACAAAGTTATTGTCTAAAGTTTGTTCATTTGTTGGGGAACGGTGATAATGGTGGCAAATGTGTTTTAATGTAGTATCCATGAAAGCATAGATGGCAGGGGAGGAATGCATGGAGAATTGGGAGTTAAAAAACAAGATATTAATATATTTTTTTCAAAAATATTTCTTTTACAAATATTAAGAAACTCACCGTTTTCAACTCTCAAACACTTTTTTCTTTACCCTTAACTCACAATTGCTCACAATACTAACCGCTTATGAGCTTTGCTAATTTCTAGCACTACATTAGCACTGCACTTCTGCTCACACACCCTACTCCTTTTGCTTACACTACCTTTGCTCACACCCCTTATGTTTTGCTCACATAATTGAGCACTACTCACACGCTTCCTTTTTATGGAGCTCTACACCAACTTACGATGTCGGTTTGCAAGTTCTCAAAGGTGTAAGTTGCCGTTGCAACTTAAGGCTATTCTAGAAGTATCTACAAGTTGCAAATTATTTAAAATTGACTGTTAATTCTAGACTTTTCTTGCAAGTTGAAGAAAAATTTGTAAATTATTATAGATTTTAGAAGTCTAAATTGTTGTTTTTTTTTAATTGCAATTTGCTCTAGATTTTTTCTCCATGGAAGATGCTGCTAGCTTCTTCAAGGTTGTGGAAGTTTCTAAAATAGTCATTGTTTTCATTTTTTAAGAGAGAGAGAAGAGAAGAAAGAAAAGAAAGGGGAAGAAAAGAGTATTTTCACAAGCTTTTTAGATTTTTGGTTATTTAATGGTAGGTCCTTACTATGGTCCATCGGTTAGTCCATTATTATTTTTTAGACAGAATGAGAGCTTTTAGCTTTTAAATTTTGTTTTTTTATATTTAAATGCAGGGTACAATTGCAATAGTAGCATAATTTGGAGGGAAAATTTGAGAGGTGAAATGGAAAACAGGTCAAAGTTGCTTTCATTTTCTATTCCCTTTGCTTACAACTCCGCCGCTTACAAATGTGCACCCAATTTTCTTTCAGCCGTCGACAAACATATATTTTTCCCCCTTCTCCCAGATATCTCTCTCTCCTCCATCGCCTTCAACCCCCATGCCTCCCTCTCTTAGAGTGTTCATTATTCGGAAAATCAAATTGAATCGACTTTAATTTCGATTTTAATAAAATTCGATTCGATTCACTTTTAGAATTTATATAAAATTTTGATTGGATTTTTAATTTTTTAAAATAAAAAAATCAAATTGTATTTTTAAAATTTAAAATATAATTAATGTTAAAATATTGTTAATTAATTATTTATTTATTTTTATAAATTATGATTTTTAAAAAAATTTGTTCAATTTCAATTATTTTAATTTAGTTCAGTTTGATTTTGTCCAAAATAAAGCCATTAGTAATTGAGTTTAGGGTGAGTTTGGTTCGCGAAAGGAAGGAGAAGGGAAAAGGGGATGGGGAGTGAAACATTTTACTTCTATTAGGGGAAATAAATATAATTACTTTCATCCTGTTTGGTTGGAGTAGAAGGGAAGTAAATATGATTTACCCTTCATTGTTTGATTGTAAGGTATATAAGAAGGAAATAATTATTGAATTACTATTATACCCCTAAGGCTAATTCATAAAAAATTACAAAGTATGGTAGAATTGTAATAAAATAAATATCTTAGGACAAGAGAGTCTTTTAACCCTCATTTACTTCCCAAATCCTCCAAAATGGAGAGGAAGAAAAATTTGAGGCGGAATGGATCTTCCACATAAACTTCCTCCCTCCAATCACTCCAACCAAACTAAATATATCACACATTTACCTCCTATTTCACTTCCCCTCCTCTTTTCCTTCCCACTTTCACTTCAACCAAACTCACTCTAAGATTTTCATCTTTATAATTTGCATTCGTAATCATAACTTTCAACTAAAATTTTGGTCCAAAATTTTACAATGTTTGAACTTTAATTTATATTATATTTTATATTAGATTTGAATTGTAATTTATATTAAACTTTATTTGTTTTGACTTAAATTTATATTAGGATAATGAATCTATTAGGGGCATTCAAATTCAATTTAAATTTGAATTGAACCGAAATTATTTCAATTCGATTCTATTAATTTTTTTAAAATTTCAGTTCAATTTGATTTTAAAAAAACTAAAAAAATATAATTTTAAAATAAAAAACCGGACCAAAAACCAAATTAACATTCCTACCCAAATACCCACCCTAATGCCTTTACCCTCTCCTCGATTTCTCAATTCTTGATTCGTCTTTCTCTCTCATGCTTGCCGCTAACCCTTGGGTTAATTTTGGCGTGGGGACACAATAAATGAGTCAAATTTTGAACTAAAAAATATATATATACATTCATTCCTCACAATAATTAATCAAATCCACTTTTCCCTTGTATCTGATAAGCTACATGTTTGTATTTATTTATTCCCAATTAAATTTGAAAATCTAGAAAAAATAAGATTAATTTGATGCATTTTACATCTAGTAGATGCTATTATATATATATATATTAATATATATATATATATGTATATATATATATATGTATATATATATATATGTATATATATATATATGTATATATATATTAGTCCATTAGACAGATAACAAAATTTAAAAATATTGAGAGAAAAGTGTTAGGATCATATGCTTGCTGCTTTCTCAGTATTTGGAAGCGAAAAGGCAACCGCTCATAGCACATCATGCAGTATAAATTTTGTTTAACCAGACTTCAAGTAATTATCAGAATAGTGATATCATTTGTGTGAGTTAAATACTATTTGATACAAGAATTAGAAAAAAAATTGCAGCACCTTCAAATATACTTCTAATTTAAAATTTGTCTCATTTACGATACCTTGAGACAAAATAAACCTAAATGGGTGACTACTTCTTACAATAATTAGACTATATTTTAATACGAACGAATCACATATTAATATTTGAGCTTAAATTTGAATAGAATTGAATATTGTTTAAGTTCATTTGTGTATTAATTGAATTTGAATTTGTATTCAAATTCGTTCGATTATTATTTGATAATATTCGAGTTCATTTGTATTCAAATTTTAAATTTTCAATTAGTGTTTAAGTTCGAATTATTTGAATTCGTTTATATATTCCAAAGTGCAGTGATTTGGGAGGGGGGAGGGGGGAGAGACACATTACTTTATGAGTGTAAGGGAAGTAAATGATAAATATTTACTTTGGTTTAGTTCTATTGAAAAGTAAAGGGGAATGTCAAGGTATTTTGTCAAATTTACTATTATATTCATATTATTAGAAGTAAATTAATTTATTTTTATTTATTTGGTTTAATTAGAAGTGAAGTAAATAGTTGTATCATAAGATTGAGATAAAATGTTATTTATTAGATAAGTTATTAATAATTTATTAGATAAAATATTAATATTTTTCAAAAAATTTAATATTAGACAAGCAAAAAATATTTGTTTTATTGCTAGAAAGAATAGTGAAAAAGGATAAAGAGTATAACAATAGTGGGAGATTTTTTTAAAAAAAATATAAAAGTTAACAAGTTGGGAAAAAATAAAGTGAAGAGTTAAAAAATTTAGTAAAAAAAATATAAAAGGTATAAAAACTTGAGATTATTTTGGTCTTTATAACGAAAGGATTGCACCAATCCTTCTAAAATAGGAAGGGCCATAAATCTGATGTAGAGGGGGAAGAAAAATGCCTCCACATTTATTTTTCTTCCATATTTATTTTTTATCAAACGAAGTAAATCTTTTTCTTTCACTTATCACTCAAACCAAACAAAGATTATGTCATAAATAAAAGTTATTCGTTTGACTTATTTTATTTTGTATCTTTTCGTGCAACTCACGAATAGCAAATTAATATAAATAATGTATGGAGCAAGACTATATATTTATTTATTTTGCTATTTTTATAATATATTTTTTACTTTACTAAATTAATTATTTATTTATTTATCTATTAATCTCAACTAAATTTTGAATGAGAATTTTCTCCCAAAAAAAAAATCGGAATTGGGAAATATATAAAAGGATTTTTTATGAGGGGACTTGGTGTAGCTGGGGGGGGGAGGCGGAGGATAGGAAAAAGCGCGATCTAACGGCTCAAACCTTTTCCAGTTCGTTTTAATCGTATTTATATATTTCCTAAGTTGCAACGGTAAGAATAGAACAATTTAAAATTTGAAACCCTCGAAACCGTAAGGAAACTAGCCGTTACCACACGCCTCGATTCTTCAAATCAAAACAAGATCCTCAAGAATCACTATTCTTGCTCACAAGATTTCTTTACCATTCTCAATTCTCTCTTCCCCTTTCTCACTCTGAACATTTCCATACACGTTTCTGATTTCTAATTCTACATAGGATTGTGTAAATTTTTGGTTAACAATGGCGATTCCGTCAAACAGGTCTCTGTCGCCACTGTCGTCAAGACCAAACCCTCATTCAAGAAACTCGGAGTCTAATTCTTCAATCAGGAGGAGTTTCAGCGGCAACCCTTTTCCCAGACCTTCAGTTCTCACTAATCTCAAAAGCTTTAACCCAGTTACTCCGGCCAATAGCCCTGCAGGTTCGTCTCTTGGTCCCCACACATTCTTTACAGCACAAAAGAGTGCTTCGTATGTTAACTCTTGAATTTTTTTTTTTCTGTATGTAAAACATTCTTAGGATTCGGAAGGCGAAATTCGTTGGGGAAGGAAGGAATGGGTCAATTGCAGAGTTGTGATGAGAAGGAGAATGACAAAGATCAGATCCTGAAACCAGTGAAAGTGCGGTCAACAGCAAATGGATCGAAGAATTTCATGTCCCCAACAATCTCTGCAGCGTCCAAGTTCACTCCTTCACCCAGAAAGAAGCCTTTGGCCGAGAGAAATGAGCCTGTCCGGACGTCAATCTCGTTGTCCGATGGGAAAGCTGCATTCTTCTCGGCACTTTCTCTAGAGAATACTGAAGATTTGTTTGCTCAATCCGAACTTCCTGCAGAACAGAAGAAGGGTGATGCTTGTCTGGAGCCAACTGTTACTCGTTTGGACCAAAAGGAAGCTGTTCTTGAATTCCCTCCAGCTTCCAGGGCCATGAAAAGAGTAACATTTGCAGAACTACCTTCAGACTCGGAGAAAGCATGTGGGATACCAACAGAAACGGACGACCATTGATTCTGACCGCTTAGATGTTGAATCCGACCCCAAAGACAAGCCTTCTTGTTCCTCAGTAACTCCTGTTATTACTCCTCTTGATGCTGACCCATCAATTGCTCCCTATGATCCTAAAACTAATTATCTGTCTCCTAGACCTCAGTTTCTTCATTACAAACCCAACCCAAGAATTGAAGTACTTCTCAACAATAAAGATGAGGGGCTTGATTCAGAGATCCAGCTCGAGGATAGTTTTATAGTTGAGAGCTCAACTGAGACCTCTTCAGATACTGATGGTACTGAGGAATCAAATTCTGAAGATTCACATAAGGATTCCGAGGATTCTTCTTCTGCTGAAACTGAGGAACCAGAAGTGAAGGTGGAAGAAGTTCACGTTTCTGAATCATCACTCTTCAGTGCAACCATTACCCATGGAACTCCTGAGGAAGAAGAGCTTCCCGTTCCTGAAAAATTAGACATCGGTACACCCATTTTCCATGAACTTCCTGACAACATTTTTAGAGGGAAAGGGAAAGAAAAAAGGAGTTTCTTCACAAGTATGAAATTTCTCTCTCTCCTATTTTTCTTGATTGGTGTTATCGCAATCTCCATCACCAATTCTCCTGTTATGGATTCATCAGTTCAGAAAACTCTGAAATTCTCTGAGCTGCATCTACCATCTGGAGTTTCAGATACGGCAAAAGCCAATTTTGATGCATTTGCTGGAAGATTTAAGCAGCTCTCATTTGACTCGATCTCTCATCTCTCCATGCTAATTGACAATCTCGGTAGACCTGACATATTGAGGCCTATAAAGTTCATAAATCTGACTGACCTGCAGAAGGATATCTTGGTTGGAGGCCTTCAGGCTTCTCAATCATTTCCCATTGGTCCAACCGCCCATGAGAAACTCACTGGTAACTCTGAAAAGGAAGTTTTGGAAGACGAAGAAGATGGCGAATCTTTACCATTTGAGGAGGAAATTTTTGAAGGGGCACTTTCTGATGATACTAGTGAAACAGAACAAGACCGGGAAATCGACTTGGATACTGAAGAATTGACATCTACTTCCGCACCACTACCCCAAATGAAAGAACCCAAAAGATTGGACACGGTATGGAACCAAGAGGAAGTTGCTTCTGACAACGAAGTAAAATGCAAGATAAATGCTTCAGACGCCCTTGAATCTCAATCTGAGGAAAAGGCCCCCGAAACACAACCTCAACTGCCTGAAATTATGAAATTGGAAGGTGCAATTGATCTTAGTTCTGGAAACAAAATTGAGTCTTCATCAGTGGTAGATATCAATCCCGATGCGACTCCTTTGAGTGTTGAACATAGACATTCTGAAATGGTGGAGTCTACAGTTGATGCATCACAAAATTTGCTTTCAGCGTACCATATCACAGGAGTGACATCTATAGTATTGGCTCTAATGTCAGCTGCAGCACATATTTATTTGAAACGAGGTACCACCAGCAAGCAAAATCCTGTGGTTCACGTTGATCAATTGAGCAAGAACATCATTCCAGCATCATCAGTCCTTGAGCAAAGACACCAAAAGAGATCATCATCTCAGAACTGGCCAACAGAGGTTGATGTGATGGGAGAGTCATGTCCTTCAGAAATGAGCAGCTTTGAGACAAGCTCACAAAGCAGGCTTAGAAGTGCAAATCAAGCTCAAAGCCAAGAGAGAAAGCCAAGAAAGCATTCAAAGAGAGAATCATTAGCTTCTTCATCTGAATGCTCGATGGGTTCACCCTCGTATGGAAGCTTCACCACATACGAGAAGATTCCCAGCAAAAATGTAAGTATTCAGCTAATTACTTTTCTTGAATTCGATTCAAAAGAAGTTTGAAGAAGAATTGATCAATTAACTTTCTTCTTTAACTCGTACATATTCAGGCAAATGAAGATGATGAAATTATGACACCAGTTCGGAGATCAAGCAGAATCAGGAACCTAGTCACTTCCCCGTGATTACTTTAGCTAGTGCTCTTCAGTCTTCCTCCGGGTTGCTGTTCCGGTGCACAGCCGCTCACCTCTGATTTAGTAATTAGGATGGAACACGACTACTCTATTATGACTCTAGTAATTAGGATCTTGTAATAGGGAATCCTAACTTAATTCAATTGTTATGTTTGAATTCTAGTTATGTAACGAGTGTTCTAATCGATTCTGTAATAGGGAATCCTAACTTAATTCAATTGTTATGTTTGAATTCTAGTTATGTAATGAGTGTTCTAATCGATTCTTACCTTTTTTTTTCCCTCAAACCGAATTTGAAATGCAGCAAAATTTGTTTAAACAACATTCTCCTCTTCTTTTTGCTGATCTTGATCCGAGTAATTCAACTATAGAAATATTTATAATCAACTTGTTTGGTTATTTCGTCACGACCCATAGTGTATAGTCACCATTCTGGGTTGGTGTGGTGGAGAAATCTTACCAATGCTCTCATACTATTGAGGATTTGAGTCCTAGTTCTTGTGCCAGTGAAGTTATGTCTCTTTCCCAATATGTAAATAGTTTATTCAATTCAATGCTTCTTAAAACGGAAAATTGAGATACCATTCACAAATCCCGGAAGATGAAAATATTTTTATCAATTTAGATAATAAAAAGTAAGTTTTAATATGATTTTACTTTGGTATTAACTTGTTCATATCCATAGACTTATTAGAACTCAGTTACAATTCTCATAATATACATATGGACATTTGAGTTCTAGTATGATTATGCCTTACCATTGACTTATCCATAACTGTAGACCTACTAGAAATCAATTACAATTCTTATTATATACATAATTTATCTATCTGTTGGGGTAGAAGAGAGTCATGCTTCTCTCTTATATGCTCTATTTATGTAGTGGAAGTATGAGATAAGATGCTTCAGATCATAGTTAGAGAATCGTGTGAGTAATTGATTCTATTTGATATTGTGGTGTTCTTCTTTTAATTGATTTGAATTTCAAGATGCTTTCTTAATCAACAAGTGTTCCTAACGAGAAAGCAGTTCAAACTCCTAATCCTAATATAATTATGCCTTATCATTGATTTGTCTATATCCGTAGACCAATTATAAACCCATTACAATTCATCAGACTATATAAACATGGTAAATTGACAAATTTTCTCCCTAAACATTTATTTTTTGGCTTAATTGGTGCCTAATCTTTATTTTTAACTTTTTAAATCCTCTATATATGTTCGTGAAAATTATTTGGTCCCTCCGACCCATTTTTAGCTAGTCAACTCTCGATCAACAACTTATGTCCGGTTTGGAAAAAGTAGTGGAGGGTGTTTTTGGTACTCCACTGTTAATATTCCTACCAAATTAATTGCCCCGTCAATATCTATCCATCAATTCAACCAAATCCTCTACAAACCTTGGTTCGCTGAACTGCTGTTTGAAATTTGACTCCTTGTCCATTACTTCGACATTAGTATTAGTGCCCCATTTTAATAGAAGATCAGCGAGAACCAGAATCCATTGAGGACCACCTTGGTAGGGTTTACTGAAAGTGATGGCAAGAACTGGAAATAGATGTACACGTGGGCAGATTTCTTCACGACATTCCAGGCAGTCAAGCATTTTACAGGGGATGCTCGACTCAGATATGGTTGAGTGATACCTCAGATAAGATAATTTATATTTTTATAATTTTATGATTGGTGTCCATGAATTTCTGGATTTGCCTTCCATCGTTTGAGTTAATTGGAGTTTTGATTTTTGTAGTATAATCTGGAGGGGCATAGTAGAGGAGAAGAGAAATACATTTGCATATCTGGACTCACTATGGTTTCACATATATACATGTAAGAGCAAAGAGAAGGTGTTAAAGTGGTTGAAGAACAAAGATATTCTGTCTAAGAAGTATGTTATGGTTCTTATCATCCTCTGGTATGTCCCTCAATTTACTCAATCCTATTGCATTTTCCCATTTTTGTTTGGAAAGGGCTGACCACACACAATGTTTCTTCTTTGTCATTTAAAAATTGGTTGTGCTCTTTTAGGGGTCACTGGATTCTGCTGATATTATGTAACTTTGATGATGAATCAGAGTTAAGAAGTCCACGCATGCTCCTATTGACTCTCTGCAATCAGTAGAACAAACAATTGAGCCTCTGATTAAAAAGTAAGCTATAGTGTCATCTAAAATAAATATACAGTAATTCATTTGATCTTTATGTACACAAAAATTCTTATATCTGCAGCAAATAGATGAGTCCTTGATTTTAAATGTACTTCTTTTTGCGGATAGTTTCGTATTGGGCATACTTAAACTGGAGGGTAGACAGGCTATTAGAGACATAGTGGGCAAAATTCCTCTGCTTTTACCCAAGGCAAGACAGGTTTGAATATGAGTATTTTGGAAGTTTTATTCATTCAATTAAAGCATGTTTGTTTACATTGATGCGGTAGAAAAAGAAGACACTGAAAATCAATATTTCAGGAGATTTTATGTTTGTATTGATGCACTTAGAAGAGGGTTTAGAGCTAGTTGTAGAAAGGTATTGGGATTGGATGGAACATTTTTAAAAGGACCCATCCGAAAATTCTTCTTACTGCTGTGGGTGTTGATCCAAATAATAGGATGTATCCTGTGGTCTATGCCGTAGTTGAAGGTGAAAACAAGAAAACTTGGAAATGGTTTATTGAAGGTCTTATAGAAAACCTTAGGATATACAAGTAGGAGGATTGGTGTTTCATGAGTGATAGACAAAATGTGAGCATTGTAGCTTCCTTGATAAATATAAAGAAACTACTAATTTCAATATATTATTGATTTTACTTGTCGTATTATTAATTGTTTGTCATGCTATTGTACAGGACTTAATTTAAGTAGTTTAAGAATTACTACCAAGAATTGAACACCGACATTGTGTACGACACTTACACAATAATTTTCAGAAAGTCCATCCCGGAGATGCTCTGAAGGAATAAATGTGGGCATGTGCCAAAGCAATTTACAAGAACAAATTTGAAGTAGAACTGCAAGTCCTTAAAGACCATGATGAAAGCGCCTACAACTAGCCGAAAAATCAGACATCTCCATTATTTTGAACTAGATCTCACTTCAAATAAGTCACCAAATATGACATATTGTTGAACAATCATAGTGAGTCATTCAATAGACAGTTTTTTCAAGTAAGATCCAAACATGTATTGCAATTACTGGAGAGGATAAGAGTGCACCTTATGCTGTGACACCAGTCGAGAAGGCAGTGGATCAGTAGATAGAAAGGGAAGATCTGCCCACGAATTACAAGAAAACTAGAGACATTGAAAGCAAAATCAGGAAAATGCATGACATCCTATGCTGGTGGTTCAAAGTTTCAAGTGAAGGAAAAAAAATCAAGAACAGTTTGCAGTTGACACTGAAATGAAGACATGTTCTTGTAGAAGGTAGGACATTTCTGGAATCCCTTGTGTTCATGCGGTGACTGCTCTAGGATATATTGGGCAGAACCTTTAAGATTTTGTAGATGAATGTTATAGCATAGAATCATATGAAAGGGCATATGGGGAAATTGTTTGCCCAGCTAACGGCCCTAATAATTGGCCCATGTCAATGAAGTAACCACTGCTACCTCCAGAAAATATTAGATTACTTGGAAGGCCAAAAAAGAAGAGAAGGCCTGGCATTGGAGAGAAAGGCTACAAGATTGATGAACAAGGGGTTCAAAGGATGAGAATGGTTGGTTTTAGTGATAACAAGTGTAGAACATGTTAAATTTTTTGACACAATTCCAGAAAAATGCCCAAGTAAGCTAGTTGAAGTTGGAAATGTTATATTTGGTTTGGCACACGTGGGAGCTGAAGTTGAAAAGAAAATTGGGCATAATCTGAACAAATGTGGCAAATTTGGCCATAATAAACAATCTTGCAAAGCTCCTACTATTGTAAATTATGCAAAAATGGCCCCACATGGGCCAAGTGAGGGTACTGAAAATGTGGGCCAATCTAGTGCTAATTGCCTACTGCCATCTGAAGGTCAGGACCACGATACTGTTCCAAATCAAGAAGTAGAGTCAGCTGTCCAAATTGATGAGGGAGAGGTAATACCTCACTTTTGAATAATTCATCATTGAATAAAATTTCTTTTGTGTAAATTTGAATTGAAGTTGTGTTTTGTGTTGGACAATATTGTTTGTTTCATAGGCTAAAATAAAGGCCATGAGACCCTCGAGGTGTAGTTGGCGTGGAGCACTAGACCACAACAGAGCAAGATGTACTGTGCAAGGTGCAAGCTTGCATCCCAAGATCAAAATGTTGGATACTATGAGGAGGCTGGATTAGAGGGAATAGAATGTGATGCAGTTTTCAGATGAGGTTAGACTATGTTGGATACTATCAAGTTGCAAGTGTAAATTTGTCTTAGCTGAAAATTGTTTTTGGTAGTGCTAGAAAATTAGCATGATTGTATTTTGGAGATAGGCAGGAAAAGACAATGGTCTAGTGTAATTGCCTACTGTGGATATTGTTTAGATTGTGTATGAAGGGTGCAAAGATGATGGTCTAATATTATTTAGTTTTGTTGTCTATTCTAGAAACTTGGTCTTTGTTTTGTCTGTAGCCTTGCTTCCTCATAACAGACTCAAATTTCTTATACCACTGTCTTGGTGTTTGTTTCAATCCATACAAACTTTTCTTCAATTTGCAAACATAATCTTTTTTTTCTTTTACTTGAAATCCCTCTAACTATTCCATATAGATTTCTTCTTCAAGATCACCATAAAGAAAAGTTGTCTTCACATCCATCTACTCAATCTCCAAGTCAAGACTAGCAGCTAAACTAAGCACAACTCTGATAGATGACATTTTTACAACAGGAGAAAATATCTTTGAGAAGTTTATACCTTTTCTCTGACTGAAACCCTTGACAACTAATCTAACTTTGTATCGCGGGTGAGAGGAATTCTCTTCCTGCTTCAATCTGTAGACCCATTTATTCTTCAAAGCCCTTTTGCCCTTAGGTAACTTCACCAAGTCAAAGGTGTGGTTATCAAACAAAGACTTCATCTTATCTTTCATTGCATTGAACCACTGATCATTCTGCTCACTTTCTATAGCTTCCTGATAGCATTCTGGTTCTCCTCCGTCAATCAGCAGTATATACTCATTTAGAGAATACCTGGTAGAAGGCTATCTATCTCTGGTAGATCTCCTGAGTGGAGCATCGTGTGGTTCTTCTAGCAAATCTGTAACAGCTGGAATCTAAATATCAGTAGCATCATCATCTGGGATGTCTAAATTAGCAACACCATGATCATTAGCGTTAAGATTATCCTGCTGCATATCTGTCTGTGTACCATCCTCAGCTGTATTATGATAATGATGTCTAATCTCTGAATCCAAATCAACTAGATCATGCTGAACCTGTGACTCTGTCTTCTGAGCTTTCTCAATGTCATCAATGGTCTGATCCTCGAAGAACACCACATCTCTGTTTCTCAATAGCTTCTTCTCAACTGGATCATAAAGTCTATATCCAAACTCATTCTGACCATATCCAAGAAAGATACACTGTCTTTGTCTTTACATCCAATTTAGACCTTTCATCTTTTGGAATATGAACAAAAGCTTTGCAGCTAAAGACACGCAAATAATCATAAGAAGCTTTCCTACCAGACCATCATAAGAAGCTTTCTTACCAGATCAAATATTCTCAGGAACATTCCCATCTAGAACTTTAGTGGGAGATAGATTAATGACATGAGCCACTGTATACAACGCTTCACCCCAAAAGGAATTTGGTAACTTAGCCTCTGAAAGCAAACACCTAACTCTCTCAACTAGAGTTTTGTTCATCCTTTCTGCCAAACCATTCAACTTAGGTGTTTTATGAGGAGTCTTCTGATGTATGATACCCTGCTGCCTACAGTACTAATCAAACGGTCCACTATATTCACCACCATTATCTGATCAGATGCATTTAATCTTCTTTCCAGTTTCTTGTTCAACAGAAGCCTGAAACTGCTTGAACTTATCTAAAACCTGATCTTTAGTTCTCAAGATATAAACTCATAGTTTTCTTGAATGATCATCAATAAAAATCAAAAAGTAGGATGCACCACTGAATGACTGTACCTTTAACGGACCACAAACATTAGAATGAATCAACTCCAACAATTTAGATTTTCTTGAAGGAGGATTATTCTTGAATGACACCCTATTTTGCTTTCCTACTAGACAATGAGTGCATTTTTCTAACTTTGCAATACTAACTCTAGAAACTACATTATTTCTGATTAAATAATTAAGTCCTTTCTCACTGATGTGACTGAGCCGCTTGTGCTATAGTTCAGGTGAGATTTTGTTGTTCACCACATTAACACTAGTACCAGAAATTGAAGCTTGTATTAAATACAGATTAAAACATTTTCCCCTCGAGCCACAATAAGAGAACCCTTAGAGAGTTTCCACTGTCCTCCATCAAAGTTGTTGCAAAAACCATCACCGTCAAGTCTGCCAACTGAAATCAAATTTAGTCGAACATCTGGAGCATGTCTGACATCTCTAGCAATAATTGACTGCCATTACTGGTCTTCAAGCAAACATCACCCATGTCAATAACTTTAGATATACCATCATTACCCATCCTTAGACCTCCAAAGTCACCAGGAGTATATGTAAGAAAGAAGTCTCTTTTGGCTGTAACATGAAGTGAAACACTTGTATCTACTACCTAATTAGTGTCATGAGAAATATAACTGATCACATCCTTATCATACACAAGAATAAGGTCTCCTGAAGAAGTAGTAGTAGCAACCTCATACTGATGACCATATCACCTCCTACATTTTGGCCCAGAGTTAAACCCAGTGGTTTGTCAACTTCAACCTCAATGTTTTTTGAAGCAATTGTTCTTATTGTGATCTCAAGGCCTCTTCTTACTTTGATACTCTCCGTCAAGAAAAAATTTGAGACGCCCGTTTTGGCATCTTGAATTGATAATCCTTGAAAACTCAATTTTTGTATGTAGAGTACAACAAATACAAGTCAAACGCATTTTTTAGACAAAAATGATGGCTGATACAATTACACATTTATCCTATATATATATCAGGAATATGAAGTAAGAACTAATGAGCTTTAGAGATGGATTTGAATTAGTTTTGACGGAGACTTTCTTTGCATAGGCAGCATCATAGTAGAGCAAGAAGATGGTAGATTTGGAGATCTCAAATCAGCGGCGCAGCAGTAGAACAATAGAAACAATCGAACATGAGAGAGAGAGAGAGAGAGAGAGAGAGAGAGAGAGAGAGAGAGAGAGAGAGAGAGAGAGAGGCCCGTGACCTTGAAGTGATTTTGTCTAAAAGAGCATTTAGATTTTAAGATTTGTCTTTTTTATTTTTTATTTTTTAATGTTTTAATATTTTTTTAAAAATTAAATAAAATTAATTAATTATATTAGTTCGGATTGGGTTATATAATTTTAAAAACCCGAACCAAATTATCGGTTCCTAATTTTCTTAACTCAACTCAATCCAAATCAACTCAAAAAATCAAAATTTAGGTCGGGTCGGGTCAATTCGGGTTTTAATTTTTCTGAATAGCCCTAATATGGAGGGAGGGAAGGAGGGTATGAGGGAGGGAGAGGACTGTGTCTTGGAAGAGAGTGTAGAATGATATGCAGTGGGTGCCGTGGGATGTGACTAGGTTGTGAGGGCAGAGTGAAGAGTGTTAGCAATTTACTCGTTTTGTCTTCATTGGCAAATCATTTTTGCTTTCTATAATGTATAGGTGTCAAGCATTTCGAATGCAGCTTTTTAATTAAAGTAGAATTAAATGCAATATCTGTCATATTTCAAAATTCTTGAATTCTATTTTTTGTTTTTTTTCTTTTTTACAAATTCCTCTACTTTTCAATGGAATTTTAGCTATGTATCTCATCCTAAAAATATTCTCCTAATTACATCATTCTCATCGCTCATACTTTATTTGGATATTAAACGTATCAAGAATTAGAATAAGATGAAAATATGTATAAAATTGTTTTATATTTCTTTCGTTTAAATTTAAATATCTTATTTTAACTTGATGGAAGATCATTTTTATATGAATAAAGTAGACATTATTCTTATTAATTAGGAAGATTAAGAGTAAATTCATAAATCGACGAAACTTGTATTCTTTAAACAAAAAAGATTGATTATATAAGTTTATAGTGAAAAATATATTTATTTTTTAAAAATAGACATTTATTTTCAAATATTTTAAAATAAAAATGTAAATATTCAATTTCAGGTAGAAAGCATATTACTTTTTTTTCCTTTGCCAAGTATGTTATGTTAGAAGCAAGAAAGCTACGCTACCCTAAACATAAAACTATATATTAGTTTACCATCAAAAGGAAAAAAAGGAAAGCAAAGATCAAAGTGGTGTCATGAACTATTTTTCTTTTTTTTAATTGAATAATAGGTATAATAATATTAATTTCTAATCCTTCTAAATTGAGAAACAATAGACGTAATAATGTTAATTCCTAATCCTTCTCAATTGAGAAATTACTTGAACATGGAATATCCTGCTTGTGCTGCAAATATATATTGTTATGTACTTAACAAAAAGTGTTTCATTAATTCATATGTAGCATTTAGGCCAAAATACCCCTTCCTTCTCCATTCCAAAATTTTGTTGCTTCCTCCCTCAAATCCCTTCTCACCTCTCAACCAAAGTTTGTTATTTTGTTTAGTATTTTACTTGCTTTTTTTTTTTTTTTGTGAATCTTGATTCACTTATAAATGCTAATCAATAGATTTTTAAAAAAATATATAATAAAAATAGATTTTAAAAAAAATTATAAGCAAAAGCTTACCATCAATTATCCATAGTGGTTTTTGTTTTTGTTTTTATTTTTAAACCCTTATCTATTTGATTATTTACAAACATGTTAGATTGTTATTAAATTTATGCTCTTGGTAATTTGTTAATCAATAAAAATCTAATCATTAACAATGAACCTAAGGAAGAAAGGTTATAATTAAAGAAGAAAGTTTAGATTAGTAATAGATTCCATAAGCAATTTTTAGAGTTTTTAATCTGAAAATCCACAGTCATAGATGTTTATGAAATGTTAGAATTGGAGGACAATTTTGTCAAAATACAAAATATTAACTGATTAGGTAGTGTATTTAAATTGAAAGGGTCCAAATTTAGTCTCTCCTATAAAAATAGTACGCAAATAATTATGTAAGTATTATATATATATATATATATATATATATATATATATATAAATTATAACTTTCATACATAATAAAATAATTACAAAATTAATTTAACAAAAACATATTTTTTAAAATTAAAAACACGAGCAATGTGTTTTGCCTTGTTTGACCTATAGAAACAACAACTGCCATGGGCCTTTGGCATTTGGTTCTTAATAACATACATGCAATTGAACCATACAATTTGCGCTATTTAATATTCAAAATTTATATATAAATTTGAAGAAATTTTTAGGTATACTTAATGCACGTGTATTATATGTTTTAGGTGATTGTATTACATACAATGGAATTTGTACAACAAATATTTTATAAAATTTTATTTACACGTCATATAATCACTTAAAACATTCGCTACGAATACACCTAAAAATTTCCCATAAATTTGATCCATTCAAACTCAAACCAAGTCACCAATTGAGTAGAGCGAAGCCCAAATAATCCAAAAAAGGCTTGATTCCGGTACTCCCACAATTAGCACTCAAAAATCCTTGTTCAACTCCAGACAACTTGTCTGGCCGACCATAGCTGGTTACTTAGAGATAATACATTTCTGTACCATAAGCAATAAATAGCTTTATGTTATAAAATTAGGATAGTGTTAGAATAAAATCTACACACTACACACTAAGAAAATTCTAACTATTCTTTGCACAAAAATTTCTCTTCAAACTTCTCTCTTTCTTTCTCTCACAATTCTTTCTCTAATCATTCTTTCACTAATCTTTCTTTCACAAAATGATGGTGTATTACAAGCTTAGAGAATAGCTCTATTTATAGAGCTCTAATTAGTGGAATACATCATGGCATACATCATCTTCAACTAATCTCAATTAATGATGTCTCCACTAAATGGTGGACATCCATAAAAATCTTCTAATAATTCACATAAATCCATAATTAGTGGAGCCTTCACTAATTAATGGAGATTCCAATAATTCATAACACTCCCCCTTGGATGTCCATCCATACATAAAGAATATGCCTCGTTAAAACCTTACTAGATAAAAACCCAAGTGGGAAAAAAAATCTAGTGAAGGAAAAAGAGTACACTATTCTATATGTTTGTTTATTACTCCCCCTGATGAGATGATTCCTTTAAATCTTTAAACCGACGCATACCGATTTTATATCTCAATTTCTCAAATGTTGCAGTCGATAAAGTCTTCGTGAAAATATCTGCGAGGTTGTCACATGACCGAATTTGTAGCACATCAATTTCACATTTCTTCTGGAGTTCATGAGTAAAGAAGAATTTTGGTAAAATATGTTTTGTCCGATCTCCTTTAATATATCCTCCTCGTAATTGAGCTATGCAAGCTGCATTGTCTTCATAAAGAGGAGCTGGAATACCTTTGATTGATGATAATCCACAACTTTCTCGGATATTATGAATCATGGATCTTAGCCATACACATTCTCGACTTGCTTCATGAATGTCTATAATTTCAGCATTACTTGAAAAAGTAGCTGCTATAGATTGTTTCGTAGAACGCCATGAGATAGCAGTATTTCCACATGTAAATAGATAACCCGTTTGAGAACGTGCTTTATGTGGATCAGATAAATAACCAGCATCTGCATAACCAATCAATGTTGGGCTGGTTTTATTTGAATAAAATAATCCGAGATCAATTGTACCTTGGAGATATCGAAGGACTTGTTTAATTCCATTCCAATGTCGTCGTGTTGGTGAAGAACTAAATATTGCTAATAAATTGACAGCAAAAGCAATATCAGGTCGTGTATTATTAGCAAGATACATCAATGCACCAATTGCACTGAGATATGATACTTCAGGACCAAGGAGTTCTTCATCATTTTCTTGAGGTCGGAAAGGATCTTTATCCACATTTAATGATCAGACGATCATTGGAATACTCAATGGATGTGCTTTGTCCATGTAAAATCTTTTTAGCACTTTTGTTGTATATGTTGATTGACGAATAAATGTTCCACTCTCCAAATGTTCAATTTGTAAACCAAGGCAAAATTTGGTTTTACCAAAATCCTTGATTTCAAATTCTCTTTTTAAATAATAAATTGTTTCTTGGAGCTCTTCAGGAGTTCCAATAAGATTAATATCATCAACATATATAGCTAATATCACAAATTTAGAACAAGATTTCTTAATAAAAACACATGGACATACCTGGTCATTTTTAAATCCCGCTTTCAATAAATATTCACTAAGACGTGTGAACCATATGCGCCAGATTGCTTCGAGGCCATATAATGATTTACGCAACTTGATGGAGTAATTTTCACGAGGATAATGTTTATATGCTTCAGGCATATGAAATCCTTCGAGGATTTTCATGTAAACATCATTTTCTAAATTTCCATACAAGTAAGCGAGTGACAACATCTAATAGGCGCATATCTATCTTTTCATGTACTTGCCAATCCGATAAGATATCGGAGTGTAATAGCATCAACAACAGGAGAATAAGTTTCATCATAATCAATACCTGGTCTTTGTGAAAAACCTTGGGCTACTAATCGCGCTTTATATCGAACGATTTCACTCTTTTCATTGCGCTTTCGCACAAATATCCATTTGTAGCCAACAGGTTTTACACCTTACGGTATTCGGATCTGCGGTCCGAAGACTTCACGTTTTGTCGAGTGCATTTAACTCCGATTGAATCGCATCTTTCCATTGCAGCCAATCTTTTTATGCCGACATTCATCAATCGATATTGGTTCAGGATCATCATTATCCTGTGTAACATCAAGAGATATATTGTATGCAAATATATTATCAATAACAGTTTCTATCCGATTCCAACTTCTACCGGAAGTGGTATAATTGATAGAAATTTCAGTGTTACTTTCATCAACTTCTGGTTCTTTGTCATCAATTTTCTCTTGGTCTTTATCATTCTTTTCTTCAATATAATCTTCTGGATCAGTTAATCCTCTTTTCTTTCGAGGATTTTTATCTTTAGAACCAAGAGGTCGGCCACGCTTCTGGCGTGTTTTTGACTCAGCAGCTATAGGTAAAATCTTTTGTTCTATTGGAACTTCAATTAGAATAGGAGCATTTATAGCTGACATATGCGATTTTGTTACTCTTCTAGAGTCAACAAAAGTGTCTGACATTTGATTTGCAATGCTTTACAAATGAATTATCTTTTGAACTTCAAGTTCACACGCGCTTGTATGCGGATCAAGATAATTTAATGATGTTGTCCAATCACGATCTTTCTTATACTGTTTCTTCTCCCCCTAATTTAGGGAATAATGATTTCACAAGAGAATAAGAAAAGAAATATAAGAAAATGATGACAAGCAGAAAATGCCAAGAAAAATATCTCCTTTTTTTTTTCACTCTTCCCGGTACCGACTTTTCCTCTTCCTCTCTTTTCTTTTCTTCTTCTCCGACCCTCTACCTACCATCTACCTCTTCTTCTTCCTCATACAGATATACATATATATGTATCGATATATATCTCAGTTATCAGTCATTAGTAAACATCAAAAACAAAAATCACAAAGCAGATATGGAGACTCGTAATTCATTTGAGACATGGTCAAATTTTGACTCGGTTTCACAGCGAGATGTTGATGTATTTTTCTTTCCAAACCAACCGCTTCGCCTAATTCGAACACGGAAGATTTTGATATGTTTTCCTTTCCAAACCAACCGCTTCCTCCTAATTTCGAGTGAGATACATTTGAGGGCTTCCATTTGTTTTTAGTATGCTTGATAATGAAATTAAACTCTCTTTTGGTTTGTTTTTGATGTAAATCGATGGAAGTTTTGAACATACTCGCTTTGGACCAAGTTGATCTGTCCTCGCAAGAGACTCGCTTTGATACTTGTTCCTCTTGATGCTATTCCTTTGAATGAGGATATGCTTGTGCATGATCCATTCTACTCTCTAATGGATTTTGAACAAAGCCAGAATATGATTCCAGGTTATTATACATTTAAACATGGATTTTGAATGGTATTACCTTTACTGATATTATTTTCTTTTTCTAAGAGAAATAATGAGTGGTCTTGGCAACGAAGTCGGTGTAAGTACTCATGAAATGTATAATATCGAAGTTCAAGATATTATTGCAAACAAAATTCCTGGGGAGAAGAAGATGATTAAGAGGCAGAGAGAGAAGAAGGGCAATAACTCCCAGACACTATCAAGAGAAACAATTTCGCAATACTTTTACCTACCAATCAAGAGCGCAGCCAAAGAACTGAATATTGGCATAACCCGTCTCAAGAAAAGATGTAGGGAGTTAGGAATTCGTCGATGGCCTCACAGGAAATTGGTGAGCTTGGAGACCATAATCAAGAATGTTCAGGTTCTCTCTCATACATACTTATAATTTGCAAGTATGAAACTATGAAAGATTTATAAGTAAATAACCGATGATATCACTTCGATTTACAGGAGATGCAAAGTAAAGAAGAAGGAGGACATATGGCTGAGAAGAAGTTGAAAGAAGCCGTTGCGATACTGGAATGTGAAAAACAGTTAGTGGAAGAAAGTCCTAATACGCAGTTAGAGGACCAAACATAGAAATTGAGACAGGCATGCTTCAAGGCCAAATATAATAAGAAATTTAATTATAATAAATAACTTAAGGGGATCATAAAATCCCAAGACTCATTTCGCAGTAATTTTACGGCTAATTCTGCTGCTAGTCTCGATGCTGGCTCAAAGGGGAAAGAAAAGGAGGAGGATGCCGAAAAAGAGGAGTTGAAGTCCATAATTACTAATTGTTTGTCTTCCTCTAATGTAAATATTGAAAAAGAACAATTACAAACATTCATCTTAAATTTGTCAGCTCAATTACAAAAGAGCAACTATAAGCATGTATCCTCAAGCTCATATGAACACTAATGATATGAATAAAAGATGTGATGCTTATTATTAATGGAAATATCTTTTTCTCTTATTATCTTTTCTGTTCCACTTCAGGTGGCCAGTATTTCTCTGTGATAAGGGAAATATCGAGTGTGTCCATGACTATAACCACGGCCACTGCCACAACTACGACTATAACGATGGCTTCTGCTGGAGCCAACAGACATTCACTTTTGGGAGTCGTTGTTGAGCCGATTCATCCGGCTTCATGATTTCTCAATAATAACTCATGTTAAAGTCGTCAATTTTGGATACCCTTTTTCTCGATATTGTTACTCGTAGAACATGAAAAGTGGAGAATGTCTTCTCCAATATAACTTCATCAGCAACTTTTTCTCCGTAAAATTTTTAACTAAGATGTAGTTTTATACATCACGGAGTTCACGGTTTTACAATCTTGCAACTTCAGGTGCAACCATTCATACCGTGCAGTGGGTAGTACGACCATCTTCATGTGGGCAAATCTTTCTTTTTATCCACATGTCATATGGATCTCATTTTTTTTAGCATTTAGATGCATTTCTGTATGACATATAATTTTTTTTTCAAAAATATCAAGGGCTACAAATTCGAATTTAGCGAGATCAATAAATGTGTACCTGTCTTCTGGCTTTAATAACGGCAGAGACTCGTGCTGATAACGTGTTATAAAATTAGGATAGTGTTAGAATAAAATCTACACACTACACACTAAGAAAATTCTAACTATTCTTTGTACAAAAATTTCTCTTCAAACTTCTCTCTTTCTTTCTCTCACAATTCTTTCTCTAATCTTTCTTTCACTAATCTTTCTTTCACAAAATGATGGTGTATTACAAGCTTAGAGAATAGCTCTATTTATAGAGCTCTAATTAGTGAAATACATCATGACATACATCATCTTCAACTAATCTCAATTAATGATGTCTCCACTAAATGGTGGACATTCATAAAAATCTTCTAATAATTCACATAAATCCATAATTAGTGGAGCCTTCACTAATTAATGGAGATTCCAATAATTCATAACACTTTACAATTTGATTTCATTTTAATAAATAGCTTCACACAAGTATAGCAGCATCAAGCTACAACTTCAATCAGCCAGAAGAATGATATTTTTGGCTTCATTCCCTCGTATACACAGTGTGTGGCGGAAGAAATGGGGCAGCAGAGTGCTAACGGGAGAGAACAAACAAAATGTCATTCCATAAGCTAAAATCATAATAACCTTGTGTTAAATTTTTCCACAATTTTTTTTTTTATCAGATTGAGTAATGCAAATACATGTGAACTCTTTCGTACATTCCCCAAAGCCCTTCTCATGTTCATATTCGTTTCTAATTTATCCCATTTGAGCAAACTTGTCATACCCAAAAGGCCCTAATCAAAATCTTCATTGAGCTTCAGCATGCCCTTAAACAGAGTTTAGGCCATTTTCCATATCTAGTTAGGTAAATTCAGGGGATCTTCATCTCTAAAACATTGCCAAGAAAGAGCAAAACATACATTAAGTGCAAGGTTTCTTACTATTTTTCTAGTTGAGTTAGGACCTATTTGATAACCCAATTCAACACTTAAAATTGAATGAATTAAGTACTTATTTTATTAATTATATTTGATAATGATTAATATTAAATATTTAATTAATTAAGTACGTTTAATAATAATTTTTTATTATTACTTAATTAATTAAAAAGTACTGAAATCATATTATAATTTTTAAGTAAATTGAAATTTACTTAAATCTAAATTTTAGATATATTAAATATTCAACTACAGTAATTATTAATATTTATTTATATTTAATCTAAATTACAATAAATATAGTATAAAAAAATTATAATTAATTCAAATTTTATATTCAGACTTCAGACTTCAAATTCAATCTTTAACACTTTAACTTTCAAAATTCAATACTTAAATATTCAGATTTTAATATTCAAATTTCAATTTTATCAAACGACTCTGATCAATTCCATTAAAAAATAATTAAGTGGAAAATAGTCCCCGAGCACTTCCAGTGGTGGATCTTGACAAAATTAGAGTCCCATTCTACCTTACAATCATGAAAGGTCAAGATCAAATTTTATGTGACAAATTATTAGTTTACAAATAGCTAAAGTTCAAAATTAGTACCTCTACCAAATTATGGACATCTTCAATGTACCTCCACATGCAGTTTTACCACTTTATGGGGTTAATGTAAAAAAACCTCTTGTATTTATATGTGTTTGGTAATTGGATACTCAGCAATTGACAAAATCGTAAATTGAGTATTTAGTTGTTAAAATTAAATATTTGGGTACTCAATTGTTGAAATTAAAAGTTTAGATACTTAATTATCAAATATACAACAGTACAAAAGATTTATTAAAATTCATTACTTTTAAATCTTACATTAAACAAAATTGACCTCTTATTTTTTTATTTTTAAACTTTTATTTCATTTTTATTTTCAATTTTCAGATAAAATCATACATTCTTAAATATCAAATGAATCTAAAAATTTCTAACTAATTACAACAGCAATAATATATAAAATTATAAAATTCACATATCTATCGTACATTAAAAAAAAACTCTTTATATATTTTTCATATTTTGAAAATTTTCTAAAAATATTTAGTAATTCAAATTACAGCCGATTGACTACCGATTTCGAAGGAACTAGAGTTCCATTTCTTTTCCATTTCCATTAAAGAGTTTTTAAATATTTTCACGCTCATTTAAGACTCTGAAAAATGAAAAATGTTGTAATTTGAATTACTAAATATTTTTAAAATTTTATGAAGTATGATATATATATATATATATATATATATATATATATATATATATTATTAATGTTGTATTTAGCTAGAAAATTTTAGATTAATTTGATATGTAAGAAGGTATGATTTTATCTAAAACATGAAAATAAAAAATGAAATAAAATTTAACAAATAAAATAGTAAGAGGACAATCTTGTTTAATATAAAATTTAAAAGTAATTTGTATTAATTTCAATAAATCATATGTACTTTTATGTATTTGACAATTAAGTATCTAAACTTTTAATTTTGATAATTAAATACTTAAATTTTTAATTTTGACAGTTGAATATCCAAAGTTTTAATTTTAACAATTAAGTATCTAATATATAATTTTTGCAATTATTGAGTACTCAATTGTCAAAATTAAAAATTTAGATATCTAATTGTTAAATACATGTAAGAATAGAAGATTTTTTGAAATTAACCCCTCACAACATTATGCACGAGCTCATTTGTGGATGGCACAGATATATGGTAAAAAGTATAGATATTGTAATCCATGGTGCAAAGAGCAACGCATCCAATAATACAAGGGAAAATACTTTTTGCATTATTTAAGACTAAAATGAAGTTTAAGAAATGAATAATTTTGTAACACCCCACACCCTAAATACCTAGATAGGGTAGGATGTCGCCCCGTTAAAATGATCAAGGGTCTTTATATCGAGGAATAAAATAAAATGAAATTTGTTAAATAAAATTAAAAAGAAAATTATATTACATTCGAAAGCAAAACCTATACAAGTTTGGAAAATCAAAATTAACAGGCGTCTCTTAAAATAAATTCAAAACACAACGAAACGAATAAATTGGAGCTCAACCCTAGCTTTGCCCCGCTTACTGCAAGTACTCCCCTGAAATCATGATATAAAAAGGTGTGAGATTGACATCTCAATAAGTCCCGTGTGTGCAAATGTCAGTTATAACCATTTCATGTATGCAGGTTTATCAAAATCACAAAATCGTGTTTGCAAGTCAATCTCATCAATAACAATTATACAAAGGAGCCTTGCTCAATAAATCCAAAACAGTTCACAATTAATCACTGTTTCATCACAATCACAATTCATTAAATAGGGATTAGCAAATGATTCAACAATATATTAACACAATCCATATCATGATTACCACCACGATAACTTATCAATGTATTCTTTCAACAAAGGGCAGTGGGGAATTCACCCACTGGGTGAGATAATCCTCCATCTCTACACCCAACATTCCGATTGTCCAATCCAAATCAACAATGTCCACATGGACCAATATGCTAACTCGGACCGGCCTGACTAAATAGTACGGTCGCCTCTCCAAGTTGAGTTCATCTTCTGGAGGTGGCCACCTGTCAGAAGACTCACTATTGCTCTTCGAAACTAGTACTACTAGCCTACCCCCGCTTAGTACTCAACGCTCTCCATTTAGGGATAGAATCATTTTCCCTTTTCCAAAAGTCTTGATTAGTTTGATTGCAAAACATGGTTTTCCGTAATAGCGTTTTTAAATCATTTGACAATAGTTTAAGAAATCATTTTTGAGGTTGAATAAATAAAATTTAGTTAATTCGTTTTGAAAATAAAACATTCACGTTTCAAATCAAAGTCTCACAATAATCTAGTATAATTCATCATTTTTAGTCAAGGTTCAATCCTTGTGTCAAAACATCATATTGACATCAATTCCAAATAACATTGTAAAAATTGCTTGCAAACAAGTAACATTTATTAAAACAGTTATGCAGGGACTTACTTGGATAAATCATAACCAAATCCCACTCAATCGATTGCTCTACTTTCCACTCCTTCCTTATCTAGAGTAAATAACCCCAAAATTATGATTCAATCGTTCCATCCAGTATCTCATACAACATGACTCCCCATGATTTCATTATCTACCCCTTTCATCCATGGTATTTAATTCAATAGATCACATGTATAGCTTTCCTTTATGATTCTATTGATCATGACCATGTATCGGTCTAGATCAATTCCTCACATGACATCTTCCATATTAAACTAATATAAAATCATCATAAATAGTCCCATAAACATTAAAAGATCTCATCTTTTACCTATTTAGAATGGATCTAGATTCATCATGACAAGATACATCAATGTCCTATCTCATACATGCTTTGTCTATGACTTTCATCAACATGTTCATCCATCTAGTATATTCATGCTTTCATACTAGACTCCATAGGCATTCTTAAGCCGATATTTTGAAGGTTAAGACAATTTAAATCAATAAAGATAGGATATTGATTACCTCTTAGCGATTTAGACTTAAATCATGACAACTCCTTGTTGACTAGCTTGAGTTTGATCACTAGTTGAAGAGTTTGGATCGCTTGGATGACCTTGATCAAGACTCCCCAAAGAATGGGTAAAATCAGTCCCTTATGATCGAGATTTAGGAAAAGAAGATAAGAGGAACCGAAGAGGAGTTGATGAAGAGTTGACTATAATTTTTTGGCCTGGAAATTTCATGAGAGTGTGGGTGAACAATGACGAAAATTCTGAGAGTCTAGGACTGAAATTCTGGTTTCCTTTTAGCTGAAAACAAGTCATAATTGGTTAGGATTTTCTTGACCAATCCTAACTAGGTTTTGAAGAGTCTTATTTTGACTATAATTGCTCCAAGGTGGCGACAACTTTGGTATAATTTTTCAGAAAATTTGGTGAAGAAACTAGGTTATCTATTTAGGAGATAATTTAATTAATTCCCTATATTAATTTGGGTAATGGCTATTAATTAGTTATTAGGAAATAAAATTTCTGGTTCCCTATATCTATTGAAATTTTCCCTAAAGGCTTCGAATTTTCCTGGATTTATCCAAGAGATAAATGTTTAATTTAAATTCACATCTAAGCCTTTTATTTCCATCAAGAAAATATTATTTTGAAAGGAGATAAAATATGAAAATTTATTTCCTTGAAATTAACAATGCTTTCCTATATATATTCTTCCCTACTAGTATATTATTTAGATATTGCTAAAAGAAAGTTTAGATTAGTAATATTTAAAATTCTCTAAAAGATTATGATAATATATTAGAAACTAAAATTTGATTTGTTCTCCAATATTTTATAAAATAATTTTCAAATAAATCACTTTCCTAATTTATTTTTATCTTCTTAGGAAATTAATTTCCAAGTGGCTATTCTCCTAGGGATTTTAGCCAAGTTAGGAAAAAATCAGGGAAGGAGGAAAGAAAATAAGAGAATGAGAAGGATTGGAAATAGTTAGGATTCAAACTCAAGCCCGTCAAGGTTTAAAGGCCAAGCTTTATTCACCAAGCTACATTTTCTTTCTAAATATTCTGCTAACAACTCCCTTGATTTCTTCCTACTTGCTTTACTCCTTTTTTCTAATAAACTCTCCTCAATAATTAAAAGCTCAAGGAATCCAATTACTTTAAGAATAAATTAATTCATGCAATCCACAACTAATATTTTCATGAAAAATAACTCAAATCATCAAATGTGGTATAACTCAATATAACATGCATGACTTTTCCCCCACTTAGCAAAGACGATCTAACACGAGGTATTACAAATTTTGTACTGTTGAATAAATCCAAGTTTTAGTTAGAATAAAGTGGGGATAAATAGTAAAAAATCTATTAAAATCAAGGCCATGCTCTGAGGGCAAAAAAAAATTAACCTCAACTTAAAATCATTTTATGACCCATTTGCCCTTAAAATTAGCATCATATGCTCCACTTATAATTGGTTAAGAAAAATTGTATATTTGTAAATAGTTAAAGGATAAAAATAAATTTAAAAAATATTTTAGTATCAAATGAGATTACAAAAATAGTTTGAAAATAAATAAAAATATTTAATGACTAAAATAATATTTCAAAAATAATTTAAAGACTAAAAATAATAGTTACCTTTATTAAAGATAAAAAATTATTTGACGGGAAGAAAAAAGGGCAAAAGAGCACGAATGAACGAGCGCCACGTTTTCACTTCTGAATTTTCACGCAACGGGACGGGGAAACCAAACCACCAAAATTTCACCACCGAGACTCGAAGACAGATCTCGAAGAGTGATGAAAAAGCTGTCTTAGGAATCATTAAAATTAAAAAGAGAAAAAAAAATAGAAAAAAAAAGAGAAAAAGAAAAAAGAAAAAAGTGTTATAAAATTATGGTAGTGTTAGAATAAAATCTACACACTACACACTAAGAAAATTCTAACTATTCTTTGCACAAAAATTTCTCTTCAAACTTATCTCTTTCTTTCTCTCACAATTCTTTCTCTAATCTTTCTTTCACTAATCTTTCTTTCACAAAATGATGGTGTATTACAAGCTTAGAACATAACTCTATTTATAGAGCTCTAATTAGTGGAATACATCATGGCATACATCATCTTCAACTAATCTCAATTAATGGTGTCTCCACTAAATGGTGGACATCCATAAAAATCTTCTAATAATTCACATAAATCCATAATTAGTGGAGCCTCCACTAATTAATGGAGATTCCAATAATTCATAACACTCCCCCTTGGATGTCCATCCATACATAAAAAATATGCCTCGTTAAAACCTTACTAGGTAAAAATCCAGTGGGAAAAAAAATCTAGTAAAGGAAAAAGAGTACACTATTCTATATGTCTGTTTATTACTCTCCCTGATGAGATGATTCCTTTAAATCTTTAAACCGACGCATACCGATTTTATATCTCAACTTCTCAAATGTTGCAGTCGGTAAAGTCTTCGAGAAAATATCTGCGAGGTTATCACATGACCGAATTTGTAGCACATCAATTTCACATTTCTTCTGGAGTTCATGAGTAAAGAAGAATTTTTGTGAAATATGTTTTGTCCGATCTCCTTTAATATATCCTCCTCGTAATTGAGCTATGCAAGCTGCATTGTCTTCATAAAGAGGAGTTGGAATACCTTTGATTGATGATAATCCACAACTTTCTCGGATATAATGAATCATGGATCTTAGCCATACACATTCTCGACTTGCTTCATGAATGACTATAATTTCAGCATGATTTGAAGAAGTAGATGCTATAGATTGTTTCGTAGAACGCCATGATATAGCACTATTTCCACATGTAAATAGATAACCCGTTTGAGAACGTGCTTTATGTGGATCAGATAAATAACCAGCATCTGCATAACCTATCAATGTTGGACTGGTTTTATTTAAATAAAATAATCCGAGATCAATTGTACCTTGGAGATATCGAAGGACTTGTTTAATTCCATTTCAATGTCGTTGTGTTGATGAAGAATTAAATATTGCTAATAAATTGACAGCAAAAGCAATATCAGGTCGTGTGTTATTAGCAAGATACATCAATGCACCAATTGCACTGAGATATGGTACTTCAGGACCAAGGAGTTCTTCATAATTTTCTTGAGGTCGGAAATGATCTTTATCCATATTTAATGATCGGACGATCATTGGAATACTCAATGGATGTGCTTTGTCCATGTAAAATCTTTTTAGCACTTTTGCTGTATATGTTGATTGATGAATAAATGTTTCACTCTCCAGATGTTCAATTTGTAAACCAAGGCAAAATTTGGTTTTACCAAAATCCTTGATTTCGAATTCTCTTTTTAATTAATAAATTGTTTCTTGGAGCTCTTCAGGAGTTCCAATAAGATTAATATCATCAACATATATAGCTAATATCACAAATTTAGAACAAGATTTTTTAATAAAAACACATGGACATACCTGGTCATTTTAAATCTCGCTTTCAATCAATATTCACTAAGATAATTGAACCACGTGCGCCCAGATAGCTTCCGGCCATGTAATGATTTCTGTAACTCGATGGAGTAATTTTCACGAGGATAATGTTTATATGCTTCAGGCATATGAAATCTTTCGGGATTTTCATGTAAACATCATTTTCTAAATTTCCATACAAGTAAGCAGTGACAACATCTAATAGGCGCATATCTATCTTTTCATGTACTGCCAAACTGATAAGATTTCGGAGTGTAATAGCATCAACAACAGGATAATAAGTTTCATCATAATCAATACCTGGTCTTTGTGAAAAACCTTGGGCTACTAATCGCGCTTTATATCGAACGATTTCACTCTTTTCATTGCGCTTTCGCACAAATATCCATTTGTAGCCAACGGGTTTTACACCTTACGGTGTTCGGACTGCGAGTCCGAAGACTTCACGTTTTGTCGATTGCATTTAACTCCGATTGAATCGCATCTTTCCATTGCAGCCAATCTTTTTTATGCCGACATTCATCAATCGATATTGGTTCAGGATCATCATTATCCTGTGTAACATCAAGAGATATATTGTATGCAAATATATTATCAATAACAGTTTCTATCCGATTCCAACTTCTACCGGAAGTGGTATAATTGATAGAAATTTCAGTGTTACTTTCATTTATGTCTGGTTCTTTGTCATAAGTTTTCTCTTGGTCTTTATCATTCTTTTCTTCAATATGATCTTCTGGATCATTTAATCCTCTTTTCTTTCGAAGATTTTTATCTTTAGAACCAAGAGGTCGGCCATGCTTCTGGCATGCTTTTGGCTCAGCAGCTATATGTAAAATATTTTGTTCTGTTGGAACTTCAATTAGAATAGGAGCATTTATAACTGGCATATGCGATTTTGTTACTCTTCTAGAGTCAACAAAAACGTCTGGCATTTGATTTGCAATGCTTTACAAATGAATTATCTTTTGAACTTCAAGTTCACACGCGCTTGTATGCGGATCAAGATAATTTAATGATGTTGTCCAATCACGATCTTTCTTATACTGTTTCTTCTCCCCCTAATTTAGGGAATAATGATTTCACAAGAGAATAAGAAAAGAAATATAAGAAAATGATGACAAGCAGAAAATGCCAAGAAAAATATCTCCTTTTTTTTTTTTTTTACTTTTCCCGGTTCCGACTTTTCCTCTTCCTCTCTTGTCTTTTCTTCTCCTCCGACCCTCTACCTACCATCTACCTCTTCTTCTTCCTCATACAGATGTATATATATATATATATATATATGTATCGATATATATCTCAATTATCAGTCATTAGTAAACATAAAAAACAAAAATCACAAAGCAGATATGGAGACTCGTAATTCATTTGAGACATGGTCAAATTTTGACTCGGTTTCTGCAACAGATGTTGATGTATTTTTCTTTCCAAACCAACCGATTCTGCCTAATTCAAACATAGAAGATTTTGATATGTTTTCCTTTCCAAACCAACCGCTTCTGCCTAATTCGAACGCAGAAGATTGTGATATGTTTTCCTTTTCAAACCAACCACTTCCTCCTAATTTCAGGTGAGATACCTTTGAGGGCTTCCATTTATTTTTAGTGTGCTTGATAATGAAATTAAACTCTCTTTTGGTTTGTTTTTTATGTAAATCAGTGGAAGTTTTGAACATACTGCTTTGGACCAAGTTGATCTACCCCTACAAGAGACTTCTTTTGATATTGTTCCTCTTGATGCTATTCATTTGAATGAGGATATGCTTGTGCATGATCCATTCTACTCTCTAATGGATTTTGAACAAAGCCAGAATATGATTCCAGGTTATTATCCATTTAAACATGGATTTTGAATGGTATTACCTTTACTGATATTATTTTCTTTTTCTAGGAGAAATAATGAGTGGTCTTGACAACGAAGTCGGAGTAAGTACTCATGAAATGCATAATATCGAAGTTCAAGATATTATTGCAGACAAAATTCTTGGGGAGAAGAAGATGATTAAGAGGCAGAGAGAGAAGAAGGGCAATAACTCCCAGACACTATCAAAAGAAACAATTTCGCAATACTTTTACCTACCAATCAAGAGCGCAGCCAAAGAATTGAATATTGGCATAACCTGTCTCAAGAAAAGATGTAGGGAGTTAGGAATTCGTCGATGGCCTCATAGGAAATTGGTGAGCTTGGAGACCATAATCAAGAATGTTCAGGTTCTCTCTCATACATACTTATAATTTGCAAGTATGAAACTATGAAAGATTTATAAGTAAATAACCGATGATATCATTTCGATTTACAGGAGATGCAAAATAAAGAAGAAGGAGGACATATGACTGAGAAGAAGTTGAAAGAAGCCATTGCGATACTGGAATGTGAAAAACAGTTGATGGAAGAAAGTCCTAATACGCAGTTAGAGGACCAAACACAGAAATTAAGACAAGCATGCTTCAAGGCCAAATATAATAAGAAATTTAATTATAATAAACTTAAGGAGATCATAAAATCTCAAGACTCATTTCGCAGTAATTTTACGGCTAATTCTGCTGCTAGTCTCGATGCTGGCTCAAAGGGGAAAGAAAAGGAGGAGGATGTCGAAAAAGAGGAGCTGAAGTCCATAATTACTAATTGTTTGTTTTCCTCTAATGTAAATATTGAAAAAGAACAATTACAAACATTCATCTTAAATTTGTCAGCTCAATTACAAAAGAGCAACTATAAGCATGTATCCTCAAGTTCATATGAACACTAGTGATATGAATAAAAGATGTGATGCTTATTATTAATGGAAATATCTTTTTTCCTTATTATCTTTTCTGTTCCACTTCGGTGGCAGTATTTCTCGTGATAAGGGAAATATCGAGTGTGTCCATGACTATAACCACGGCCACTGCCACAACTACGACTATAACGATGGCTTCTGCTGGAGCCAACAACATTCACTTCTGGGAGTGCTGTTGAGCCAGTTCATCTGGCTTCATGATTTCTCAATAATAACTCATGTTAAAGCTGTCAATTTTGGATACCCTTTTTCTCGATATTGTTACTGTAGGATATGAAAAGTGGAGAATGTCTTCTCCAATATAACTTCATCAGTAACTTTTTCTCCTTAAAATTTTTAACTAAGATGTAGTTTTATACATCACGGAGTTCACGGTTTTACAATCTTGCAACTTCAGGTGCAACCATTCATACCGTGTAGTGAGTAGTACGACCATCTTCAGGTGGTTAAATCTTTCTTTTTATCCACATGACATATGGATCTCTTTTTTTTTAGCATTTAGATGCATTTTTGTATGACATATAATTTTTTTTTCGAAATATCAAGGGCTATAAATTCGAATTTAGCGAGATCAATAAATGCGTACTGTCTTCCGGCTTTAATAACTGCGAGAGACTCGTGCTGATAACGTGTTATAAAATTAGGGTAGTGTTAGAATAAAATCTACACACTACACACTAAGAAAATTCTAACTATTCTTTGCACAAGAATTTCTCTTCAAACTTATCTCTTTCTTTCTCTCACAATTCTTTCTCTAATCTTTCTTTCACTAATATTTCTTTCACAAAATGATGGTGTATTACAAGCTTAGAGCATAGCTCTATTTATAGAGTTCTAATTAGTGGAATACATCATGGCATACATCATCTTCAACTAATCTCAATTAATGGTGTCTCCACTAAATGGTGGACATCCATAAAAATCTTCTAATAATTCACATAAATCCATAATTAGTGGAGCCTCCACTAATTAATGGAGATTCTAATAATTCATAACAAAAAGAGGGTTTTTGCTGTTTTGTATCACCCATTTCTCACTGTTTTTAGCCTGTCTCTACCGAAGAAGTAAAGTGGCTCTGTGCACTTCTGTCATTAAATCCACTCTATTTAATCATCCGCGTTAGTTGAGCCGATTGCACACCGCATTGCATAGTTGAAAGATTTTGATGTATTTCGATCAAATTAGGGTTTAAGGAGAGTGGTGTGAGGGCACGGCACATACATATGTAAACATGGCGACGGCAGCACAATCAACCCGGTTCATTGCTCCGGCTCCTTCCACTGGCGCTGGGAATGTTGATGCTCTCAATAGAGTCCTCGCTGACCTCTGCACCAGAGGCAGCCCCAAGGTATTGCCATTTGTTTTTGGTTAAAGTGTTTCAAGTTTGGATTGGTTTTGTCTTTTTGTGTTTGTTTTGCCGATGGATTTCGTATGGTTTCTTAATGCAATTGACTAGTCAATGAATTTGCTTGAAGATTTTTTTGATAGTACCTGGCAAAATTGCTGAAAATAGGAAGGAAAGATTCCAGGACGCTGTTGTGTGATGCCGTTTGCTAGCTAATGAGTTCATCCTTCTTGCTCGTATATTTGCAGTTTGCTTCAGATACTTGCCTGTTACAGAACTTTCCAAGTTCTGTCTCTTCTGAATTGTCTGGAGGAGAGCATCTTGTAATACAGACTGGAATTTCATTTTGTTGTCGTTGCTTCTTTTTGTGTGTGTGCCCCGAATGCATACATCTGTATAATTATACCAAAATTTAAAGTGCACTACTTCTGTTTGAACTGTTCTCTGGCAACACAAGATGCTGTTGGAATATATCCACATGTTACCATTTTTCTGCATACACAGAAATCTGGGGAGTTATTTGAGTTCTCAGTTTAACATCCATTTCATTCTTTTGATGGCTACACCATGCAATACAATCCAATTGCCACTGTAACACTGCTTTGTATGAATTAATAGTAATTGATACCACTGTTGAACAAGTAAAAAATAAAATTGCTTTGGAAATCATCTGCTTACTGGCTTGATGAGATTTGTGAATATTCTTCCACTACCAAGTGTTTGCTCCGTATTGCTAATTCCAAATCTATCATGTTCTTCTTGATCAAAGAAGAAAGTCTGTCTTAGTAATACAAGAGGTACAATTAGGAGGTTGCTTTTTTTTTTTAATTTTATTTTAAATAAAAATCTGAGAAAAGAAAAAGAAAAAAGTGCATGTAGGAATTTGTAGGAAAAGACTGCGACTAATTTGGGAATGTGTAGGGTAAAAAATTTGATGAGGCTGTTGAATCTTTGTACTTATGAACAATTTGTTTTGAGCCATCAGCGAGTCTAGAACTGTAGATGAGATACTATCCCTTGTTGTTTCCGAGGAGAGGAATGGTATGACTTTTAGCATGTTTCCATATTCTTGAAATGTCTTCAACTTCATTTGGGACTTCAGGGATTCAGTATTTTTGCTGATATTCTGTTGACATAATTGGACACTGGAATGTAATTTGGATTGCAAGGATTGATCGTCCTTTATGTGTTGCTCTTTTTATCAGTGATTATGAATTCCTTTATCTGAAGGATAGCTGAAACACCGACTGCCACCCAAAAGTTCTGCTCCTGTTCGGAAGTTTTGATAGTTGATTTGTTCAATTTGAATGAAAAATCTTCAAAAAATGCAGTCTCTCTCTTTCTCATGCTTGTTGCTTGCTTCCATAAGCTGAACCGAACCGAACTGAATTTGTAGGATTGCATTTCATTTCTTTTACATCACTATTTTTTGTATCTGTGGGCTCATATGGATATCTACTTGTGTTTAGTGTTGCACATACAACAATAAGCTGGATTATGGTTTTTCCGTGTGTTCTGGAAGGGATCTTATGCATTTTATTCGTGTCACTGATTTGCTTATATTGTTATTCTTTGTTGGACATGAAAAAAACCTAATTTGTCAGATTCACAACATCCTTATTTTCTTTTGTGCAGGAGGGAGCTGCATTAGCATTAAAAAGACTTGTAGAAGAAGAAGCTCGTGATGTTAGTGGTGATGCATTTTCACGTTTTATGGATCATCTATATGAACGGATTACAAGTCTATTAGAGAGTAGTGAAGTTGCTGAAAATTTGGGAGCACTAAGGGCTATTGATGAGTTAATAGATGTGTCAAGTGGGGAGAATGCTTCTAAAGTTTCAAGATTTTCTAATTACATGAGAATTGTATTTGAGTCAAAACGTGAACGTGATATCCTGGTCCTTGCCAGTAAAGTTCTTGGTCATCTAGCTAGAGCTGGTGGGGCAATGACTGCAGATGAAGTGGAACGCCAGGTTTCTTGGATCTATCTTTTTTTCGATTGCACAATAACATATGACCTAGAAGGATGTTGCCTCATTCCTTTACTATTCCCTCCTGTTCTCAGGTAAAAAATGCACTGGAATGGCTTCGTGGTGATAGAATTGAATATCGTCGTTTTGCTGCGGTCTTAATCTTAAAAGTAAGTTTTTTCTTTTAGCTTTTTGTGTTGGTTGTGGATTGTTGCTTATATGGTTGTTATTTACCACAAGCTATCTCAGCTTTTAGAAAATGTTTGGCTTTTTCTGCCCTTGAAATTTTCTTCTATTGTCTTAGAATTTTGGTAGTCTTCTAGTTTGCTTGCTACGCAAAAAAAAAAAAAAAAAAGTGTTATATTCTGCTGCTTGAGGAATTATTTATACCAAGTGCCTGATGATTATTTTACTGTGCTTTACCTTTTTGAGGAGCCTATGACGACCTTTTTTGACGTGCTTACCTAAAAAAGGCTATTCCATTACTGGCTATGATGGGTCTTTTTATCTTTCTTGTTACTGGAATTGAAAAATCATTTCTCAGCGGTAACATTTTTGGACAAGGTAATTAACTGAACTAGAAATGGGAAGTTTGTAGGTTCTTGGATTAAGTTACTGTTGTTCTCTTGTAGAAGTTTAGTCTTAATGTTTGCAAATTACCTTAAGTTCTTACCTTGGGCATTTATGAACTGCTCTTTCTTCCATTGCAGGAGATGGCTGAGAATGCGTCCACTGTTTTTAATGTCCATGTACCAGAATTTGTGGATGCTATATGGGTTGCCCTGAGAGATCCATCGGTCGATGTTCGTGAACGAGCTGTGGAAGCATTGCGTGCTTGTCTTCGTGTAATTGAAAAACGTGAGACGCGATGGCGTGTCCAGTGGTAAGTCAAGATTGAAACCGCATAAGACCTGCCTTCCAATCTCTTTGTGAATTTGTCAATGTGATGTCTGAAATGATGCTAGATGCTATCCCAAAAGCGAAGAAAGAAAAGTAACTATATCTCAGAAGTCAGTTAATAGTCATATATTGATCCTTAAAAGTCCTGTTATTCCCTTCCATCAATACTAACCAAAGAAGTGCAACCAAGCATATAGCCTCATGGTTTTCCCTTGCTTAATCTTTGCCCAAAATACAATGTTTTATTTGAATGAACTCTACTAGTATTAAGACACACCCACTTGGCATAACAAAGGTGGACGTGTTGTATCAAAACTTCCTCATTGTCTTATAATGATGAAGGAAAATTTGATTGTTAGTTTCATCACTGGACTTGCCCATAAAATGCACTTTTGATGCAATAAATTGCTAACGTTGATATCATTAAGAATCATCATCCAAGTGAAAGCTGTGATTTTAAAGGGAACCTTTGCTTTCCAGCTTATTTTCTTGAAATGAAATGTAGATCGATCATCAACCAACCATGATCTAGAACTTTTTCTTGAGTGTGGTACGAAGGAAGTTGTATGAACAATTAAGAATAAGCTCATTGAATGAAGATCAATTCAGATTGTAATTTGTATGTGCTATTGATATTATAATGATCGTTGATTGGCAAGGATCTTAAATGAAGATTAATTCAGATTGTAATTAGCGTGTGCTGGAAATATTTTAATAATCATTGATGGTAACTCTTACTTGAGTTTTTTGGATCTTGGAACTTAATCCCAACAGTAGCAAACCTCTTAGTTTTAGCTTCTTTCTTTTCTGATCATGGTTTCTCTTGAGTTCATTGGATGGGTGACACTATGTCTCATAATTTAGTCTGATATGATATGAACAGTAGTATATTCCTTTATGGGATCTCTCTTGTATTACCTGCTTTGCTGTTTGATGGGCAATAATCAATTTCTTTTACTGCTTTTCCATGAAAAGATTAATGGTCTTATTTCTAGTTTCGTTACATTTGACACTAGTAAATGTAATGCAAGTTCAAAACCTATAAATTATAATAGCTTTGTACTTCTAATAAAAGACCAAGAACCATATTAAACACTGTAAATATTGTATCCCAACAATAAAAATGAAAAGGGGAAAATAAGAAAATATCAAGAATTTAGATCCTAATGATTCATAATGAACATTTAAGTTAGATCTATTAATTATCTTCTTTGATCTAGTTCTTGTTATAGTTACCATAATATACATTTCATTTGAGTATTCATTGACCATAGGTAATTTTGTTTTTCTCTGTGATGTTCCTTCTTTGGGTCTTATCCATTTTACTTCTAGTAACTTTAGGCAATAAAGAGCCTGATTCTAGCAGAAGTCTCCTTTTTAAATGTTCCCTTTTGGTTGGTTCCTCTTGGAGGTTTAGCATTTGGTGTTTCTCTCAGCATTGCATTGACATATGTTCAGAGAGATTGTTTTCTAGGTTTCTTAATTATTGTTCCTGAGAATTGTTTTCTAGGTTTTATATATCATTTTTCCTATGAGAAGCTTCTGAAGTACGTAAGCTAATGTATTTGATCACCTTGTCATTTACGAGGCTCTTTTGATGATGAACAAAGAAATAATGGGGGGTAAACAGTAGCAGAAGAGAGAAAAAAGTGAATGGACTTGGATGGAGAGAAAAGATTAGTCTACTTATACATTAGGTCATACAAGAAAAATCATTATTATAACAACATATCTACTAACGATGTCATTGACATTTTACCCACCAGCACCAAAAAAGGACATCATTGACAGATTGTGCTCTCATGTTGCAGTAAGATGAAGATGATATTTATAAAAGGTAATTAGTTACATCAGGAGAAGATAAAAAATAAATAAGAGACTAATATGCAAATGCAGTCTAGTAGAGGGCCCAGTAAGGAAGAGGGAAATGCTGACTTTTGGCATAAAGGGAAAAAGTGGAAAGGCAATACCATGGGGAATCAAATGAAGAAATTTATGATAAAATGCGTGTTGAAAGAAAACTTTGCTTGAAAAAGACTTGGATGGAGAAAGGATTTGTATAGGGATCTCGACAGGAGGGTTGAAGCTTTTGGTATTGGTCTTACGTGTGTTTAGTGCTCTTCTGTCATTCATCCAATGTTGTCTGTGCTTATGGAACTTATTGTCTCCTTTTTTGGATCTCAAGTATCATGCTTGATCCAAAATTGCTGTAGAGCTTCAGCTTGAGGGTAAGGAAAAATGATTTTAGACAATATCAAGAAGTTTTGCATTCTTGTTTCCTTTCCTTCTTTCCATGCAGTTGTTCTTCTGTTGTATTAATTATCAGGGAACATTTACTCTCTTACTTTTGCTATTCACAGGTATTACCGCATGTTTGAGGCTACACAAGAGGGGTTGGGTAGGAATGCTTCTATTCATAGCATACATGGTTCTCTTCTTGCAGTTGGAGAACTGCTGAGGTTAGTTGCGTTTCTCATTGTTATAGGGTTCCAGTCTTCTCTTTTTTCTGAGTGTGTGGGGAAAGTTTTTCTTGTTCTGTATGTTTTTAGGGATGGTATGATAAACTTTTTGATTTCCGCTCACAAGATAAGCAAACAAAGCATTTTGGTTGACATATTGTCACAATTATTTGTGAAAATAGAGATGATTGTTAAATGCGATTTTCCTCTTTAGCATCTCTAAATTGGATTAAGCATTTAGTTTAAATCTCAATGATGCGTTCCATTCTATGCATCCTTTCAGTCTCCACCTTATCTCTAAATTCATTGGCAGCCTCATCCTATTCCACCACAATAAATGTTGCATCCCTTTACCCTTCTGCTGACTTTGGTTTCGAAACATTGTATTGGCCATAGCAGGAGTAAGCGTCTTGCATTCCTGCTGCCATGGTAGTATCTGCTGGGAGAAGAAAATATAAGACGAAGAAGTATTATTGCCTTTTATTAAAAATTGCATTTTGTTGAGAATGTCCCTTCATTTCTTTTAACACTTAATGTGTATCCAGCCTTTTCTGTTTTAAGAAAACTGCTGGAATATTGATTGCTCTGGAATGTATTTAACTTCTGGAGACATTTCTAGAGTATCTTCTGATGTATTGTCAAATTTACTTCTTCCTTTACTGATGTTAAGTAGACTTAAGGTTAGAAATTCTTGCACCTCTGTTTGAGTTTGGAAGGGATTGACGTAAAACAGGTAGCTATGGACCTCTGTATAGAATACCTTGCTTCTACTTCAGCCATTTTTCAATTTCCAGTGAGTTGGCTGGACAATTTTTATTTGACATCCTTTGGGCAAATTATGGGGAGGTAGATGAGTAACGGTTGACTTGTTCAGCTTTGCAACAACACTTGACCCTTGACAAACTTAGCATCTTTCTCCTTTTATGGGGTTCCATTGTCTTCTTAAAATGATTACTCAACTTGCCCTTGTTCCTTTCGCCATTATGGTTCACTGGAATTGTGGAGTTGTCCTTTAGTTTGGTGGAATTAGTTCTGGCAAATTATTTGATGCTTTTATTGAGTTTGTTATTCCTGTATTTTCTTTCATATTATCTTTTTTGCTTGCAAGATGTGTGGTGAATGTATTACTGCTGTTGCATCAACTCCACTCATAATTATTCAATTATTTTTATTTTCTGTTCTTCTTACTAGTGTTTTTCATTGTTTTCTTTCTCTTTTTATGATGTTTAATTATTTCATCATAGACATGGTAGATAAGAAGATGTTGGCTTAAGCCTTTTTGTTCATCTTACTTTCTTTGCTATCTGCAACAGAATCAGGCAAAACATCTCAGTGGAATAGCTTCAATTTAATGTGCATAATCATTATAATCATCCATAAGCTATTATTTCTCCATTTTTTTTTCTGATTCTTCTTATAGAGACAATTTACTGTGTTTGACTGGCAGGAATACAGGAGAGTTTATGATGTCAAGATATAGAGAAGTTGCAGAAATTGTTCTCAGATACTTGGAGCATCGAGATCGGCTTGTTCGTCTCAGCATCACGTCTCTCCTTCCCCGAATTGCTCATTTTCTGCGTGATCGTTTTGTTACAAATTATTTAACGGTTTGTGATTTTGCTTTCTATACTTCTTGATAAAATCATGCATTTTTTAGCTCATTTCAGGATTTTGGTGAAGCTTAGTTTCATTTTTGATGTTGGTTAGGCAATTTTTGTGTTTATGAGATGCCTTTTGCTGTCCAGATTTGCATGAATCATATCCTTCACGTCCTCAAAATACCTGCAGACCGTGCCAGCGGTTTTATTGCTCTTGGGGAGATGGCTGGTGCTTTGGATGGTGAACTCATTGAGTATTTGCCGACAATAACGTCTCATTTACGTGATGCAGTATGCTTTTTATTTAGCTGCTGATATTCCTCATATTTTCTAGTGTTTGATTAATTGCTCTATTTTTCTTTTCTTTGGATGAATTGTTTTGGGTGAGTTGCACGGTTGTGTGATCTATGCGCCCTTATTTAGCACAATAAGCTTCAGGATGAGTCATTTCTTGTTTGTAGATTGCTCCTCGTAGAGGTCGGCCATCACTTGAGGCTTTAGCTTGTGTTGGGAATTTAGCAAAAGCAATGGGGCTGGCTATGGAACCCCATGTTCGAAGCCTCTTAGATGCTATGTTCTCTGCTGGTCTCTCTGTTACCCTGATAGAAGCCCTTGAGCAAATATCCATCAGGTACTCTCAGGAAATAAATATTCACAAGTAAGTGCTCTCTTTTATTTTTCCTTGGATCTTTCTGATCACCTTTTCTTTGGGATGAATTTTTTCAGCATTCCGTCTTTGCTTCCAACTATTCAAGATAGGCTGCTTGAATGTATTTCAGTAGTGCTTACTAGATCGCATCATGCTCAAGCAAGGACATCTGTTGCTGTGAGTAGAGGAAATGTCACAAGTACTGCTCAACCGGTGTCGGAACTCAGTGGATCTGCTCTTGTTCAACTTGCTTTGCAAACTCTTGCTAGATTTAATTTCAAGGTCTTTCACTTACCTATCTTCCTTCTCTTCTTCCGCCCCACGGTGCTCTGTCATTTCACAGTGTAGCTGCTATCTTTTAGGGCCATGATCTGCTCGAGTTTGCTAGGGAGTCTGTTGTGGTGTATCTTGAAGATGAGGATGGAGGCACACGGAAAGATGCTGCCTTGTGTTGCTGCAAGCTCGTTGCTAATTCTTTTGTGGGGACATCATCTATGCAATTCAGTGCCACTAGGACCAGTCGTGCTGGGGGCAGGAGGCGCCGCCTTATTGAAGAGGTTTCTCTATCAGTCTATATCTGCTCTCTCTCTTCCTCTGTGTTGTGTGCATTCTCCTTGTGTAGAGTTTAGAAAAAGTTTATTTTTAAGTTTGTAGTTTCGATTGTGGTTGAATAAAAAATATCCTTTATTTATTTATTTTTTTTTGAAGAGAAAAAAATTCCTTAATAAACATAAGCATATTAATGGTTCCTTCGATACTTTCTTTCTGTGGCTTAATTCTACTTAATTGTACTTGCATCGTTTTTATCTGAAGCTTTTCATTGCCTTTCTGCTCTTCTTTGTAGATTGTGGAAAAGCTTCTTATTGCAGCCGTTGCAGATGATGATGTTACTGTTCGACATTCCATTTTCATCTCTCTGCATGGAAATAGAGGATTTGATGAATTTCTAGCACAGGCTGATAGTTTGACGGCAATGTTTGCTGCTCTAAATGATGAGGTACTATTGTTGTTTCCATGAGAAATTAGATTAAAGACTTTTTTTTAACCATCCCTTATTATTTCTCTCTTTAAATATCTGACTTTGATGCTCTCTCTCTCTCTCTCTCTCTGATTTCTATTTGGGTTTGCATATAACAAGAGCTATAAAACTGAAGTCATATTTGCAATCACTGTTGTTTCATGGTCCTGGGATATTTATTTACTTATTATTGATCGAGCTTGCTTTCTTCTTTCCATAGAAGCCTGATTTATCTGAGAAATGAATTGCCTCTGTAAGTAGAAATGCTGAAACTCTTAATACATTAGATAATGGATTTGAACAAACGATTCACTTCTTTTTCATGTTTGCTGTCCTAAGTTTTTGGGAGAAGTATACTTTTCTGTATGAAATTTGGATCTTGAAACTTTTAGTTTATGATGAGCCACTCTTTTTATTGTATCTTCTTCCCCTATAGGATTTTGAAGTTCGCGAGTTTGCAATTTCAGTTGCTGGGAGATTGTCCGAAAAGAATCCTGCATACGTTCTCCCAGCACTTCGTCGGCATCTTATTCAGTTGCTGACTTATCTTGAACAAAGGTAGTTTGATGAAACCCTTTGGCTTCTTCCCTACTTGTGGTAATCATTTGTCAACTTGAGATTGCCCTTCTGTTTGAATTGTTTAAGTAAGAGTGGTGGTTAAAAACAACATAGTTTGGTTAAATTTACTAGTACAAAGGTTGCCAAATTGACTTGGACACTGGAAGTTTGGTGGTTCATAAATGTCGCTTACCATTCTCTGACAGACCAACACTTGGGACTGCAAAATTTTCAAAAATCTGTGTCAAGTTCTTTTATATGAGTTTCATTGTTGTTCAAGAAGTTTTTGTTTACTTCTCTTTACTGTCAGCAGTGCAGATAGTAAATGTAGAGAAGAAAGTGCAAAATTGTTGGGGTGCTTAATTCGTAATTGCGAGAGGTTGATAATTCCTTATATTGCTCCAGTACACAAGGTTCTGAATCTACATGTTGAAATCTCAATATCTTTGGTTTATTTTATTTTATTTTTTTAAGATTCTTCAATTTCCAAGCCTCAATATCTCTGCCCTTTTAACTCCTCATGCAGTTTTCGTGTTTAACAGGCCCTAGTAGCTAAGCTATGCGAGGGAACTGGGGTCAATGCTAATAATGGGATTATAAGTGGAGTTCTTGTGACTGTTGGGGATCTTGCAAGAGTGGTGTGTATTTCCTTTCTGATTGGATCCTTTTCTCATATTTGGTCCTCATTTCTTGAGCATATTGCTGGTGTTTTTTTTAATAAATAATATATTTTTGGTTTTGGCTTAATAGACTTATTTTGAAAAAAAAGGGAACAGGTTCATTTTTATTTTGGTGCTGTACCATGCATACAAGTTTAGCTACCATGGAAAGATGATTCATTTCTTACACTTATAAAGTGCCCTTTTTTTTCATTTGACTCTATTTTTTAAATGAGATGTCTCCGAAAAGCTGAATCATAGGGGTCCACTAAGATTCCACAGTCATCTGTTGCTTTTTTCACCTTTTTAACTGTTTAAATTTCACTGCAAGTGTTTGCAAAGGTTTGCAGGCAGATTCGTCTCTATTAAAACTTAAGCATCTGCTCTGGGGACTGGTTTTCAAGAGAGGGGTGGGGGTGGGTAGGGGTTTAGATTTGTCATGCTTTGAACGTATGTGGTACTTTTTGTGGAGAAAACAAGTGGATTCCACTGAAATGATCTGGAATACAAGGTGGAACTTAGAATTAATTAAAAAGCTTAAGGCATTGGTCCATGCTTAATTTACATATTTGAAGTTCAGTTCTGAAGAAAATCTGTGCACCCACAAGCGGTCCAGGACTGTAACAATACGCCTACCCAAGTTTTATTTTGATGCACCTTGAGGAGTGTGCTATTGAATTTGATCGTTGAGATTTACATATTTTCAGCCATCTTTTCAAAAGTATTGTTAAGTAACATTAAATGAAGTAATTTGTTGATGAAAAGAAGAGTTACAAGTTTGAGGATAAGGAATCCTTGATGAAGTACCCAAAGTTACAGGAGCTGCTTTTCACCCTTGTGTGTAAACCCTTCAATCAGGTTTTAGTTCAAAGAGCTGACAAGTGTGCTACTGAGTTTATTTGTTTACTCCCTCCGTCCCTACTAAATTGGTAGTGGTTGATTTAGCATGAAATTTTATGCAAAAATAAAAATTCTAATATCATAGTAATATAATATAATAAAATGTCAGGAACATGTAGTCCACACAACACTTTATGTCAAATCTAAATATAAAAAAGTAATATATGATAAAGATATTGATTATTTTATATTATGTAATGTATTAAGAACTTTGTTTTTAGAGAAATTGTCAATTCTTTTGGGACAGTCCAAAATAGTAAGGAGATCAATTTAGTTGGGATGGAGGGAGTATTTTTAATTCCTTTCTGTCCTTTATTGTGTGTGGCAAAAGTAAGATATTCAGCTTTCTGATGCTATGTTTTTCATCTTTCACCTCCTAGTGTTCTCTCAGTTGTGGTTTTTAGATCAGCTCCATTCATCATTTACTGTTAAGCAAGTTATGTATGCATGGATCCAAATTGGTATACACTTGATTTACCTCTGACGTGTGTCCTTGGGCATAGTTCAAATTAAATATAGGCCACTAGGTTTTTTAAGCTTTTTTCTGCAATGATGATGCCATTGCCGCCATGTCATATATGCTGTTCAACAGTGAAATTGAGTAATAGTTTTTCATGATTCGTCTGGTTGATAGTATAAACCTTTGTTGTGCAACCACTGATGGCCTCATGTTTCTTGTATTTTCTTTCCACTTCTTGTCCAGGGTGGCTTTGCAATGAGACAATATATTTCAGAGCTTATGCCACTTATTGTGGAAGCTTTACTAGATGGAGCGGCAGCCACAAAGCGCGAAGTGGCTGTTGCAACACTTGGTCAGGTGGTACAGAGCACGGGGTATGTGTTGTCTCTTAATCCTGAGGTCTGCAAGACTCTTCTTTCTTTCTTGTTCAAAATGACGCCTGTAATTGTTGTTAGGACATCCTTTTATTTTTTTAATGTACAAATGTAAAATATGAGATTCTATTTTGTTAGAATTTGATGAGTTGGTTTGACTCATGCATTTGTGAGGATTTTATATATGTCAATTTTGTGCCTTGTATGATTTTGGTGGGAATTTATACAGTTATGTCATTACTCCATACAATGAGTACCCGCAGTTGCTTGGTTTATTGTTGAAACTGCTTAATGGTGAGCTAGCATGGTCTACCAGACGGGAAGTTTTGAAGGTATCTGGGTGCCGGCCAATTTGTTTGAACTATATTATCTCTGGTCATGACTCTTTTGCTAAAACCCTGCTGGGTGTATGACAGGTACTTGGCATTATGGGAGCTTTAGATCCCCATGCACATAAACGGAATCAGCAAAGTTTACCAGGGTCTCATGGTGAAGTTACTCGTGCGGCCAATGATCCTGGTCAACACATTCGCTCAATGGATGAGTTGCCAATGGATCTTTGGCCATCATTTGCAACGTCAGAAGATTATTATTCCACGGTGAGCCATGAAACAAATATACTGTTATGTTTCCTGTCTAATTAAGTCCTGCTAAAGAACTTCCAACTATTTCAGGTTGCTATTAATTCCCTTATGAGAATTCTCAGAGATCCTTCTTTGTCTAGCTACCATCAAAAAGTTGTTGGATCTCTTATGTTTATATTCAAGGTTTGTCTGATATTGAGGTTATTTATTTCTCCAATCCTTCCTCTTAATCTTTTACATGTGTTTCAGAAAAGCTAATAGTACTCTTTTTCCCCCCTGGATGTAGTCAATGGGTCTTGGCTGTGTCCCCTACTTGCCAAAGGTTTGTTCACTATTCTTGCAATTGCTCTCTGTTCCTGTCTTTTATCATTTTGTTTATCATGTGAATTTTCAATTCAATTGCTGTATTAGATGTTGTTACTGTACTTTTTCCTATATTCCCCTCCTGACGAATGGCTTTTTTCATGTTGGACAGAGAAGGGAAATTAAAACCTTTTAGTGGGAAAAAAAAAACCAATAAATTATTGCTTCCAGAACTAAATGAGGGCTAGAAACCTAGGAAAAAAGAACTTTTGTGAACTCCAGTCAAAGGAGTAGAAAACAGCACCAAATGTGAAGTAGGTTCCTGATTCATGGAATGTCTAAACTGATGCAAAAGTTCATGCTCATGTTATATGTGGAAGTCTATATGTCACAGATATATTTCTGCAATGAGAAACATTTTCATCAAGAATTAGGTATGAAATTTTATTTCTTATGTTGAAAGAAAAGATTCTTGCTGGTGATAAATCAACTTTCTTAGAGACCTGGATATTAGATTTTGCTTGAATCAATTATTTGATTCTTTATGCTTTTGATTTGTAGGTTTTGCCTGATCTCTTTCATACTGTTCGTGCATGTGAAGATGGTCTCAAGGAGTTTATAACCTGGAAATTAGGAACTCTGGTTTCTATAGTGCGCCAGGTATATTTATCCCTATTGCTTTTCAAAATTTTCACATGTTTCGCTTTCGTTGGAGTTAGATCATCCACATAAACCTCTTATGCATGTGCAGCACATTCGTAAATATCTTCCAGAGCTGCTCGCATTGATATCGGAGTTATGGTCATCTTTCAGTTTGCCAGCTTCTAATAGACCTGTACATGGATATCCGGTAATTGTTCCTTTGTTCTGATACAATTATGTTCCCATCATTTTGGAAGATTCATTGATACTGGCATGCGAGATCAATCTAACAAGTTTTTGTCTGCTTTCTGGCCTAGGTTCTGCATCTAGTAGAGCAACTTTGTCTGGCGCTGAATGATGAGTTCAGGACATATCTTCCTGTTATACTTCCATGTTGTATTCAAGTCCTTAGCGACGCTGAACGGTCCAATGACTATACTTATGTCCTAGACATCCTCCACACTATTGAAGTTTTTGGTGGTGAGTTGGTTTCTTTAGTCAGTTTTAGGTGCTTCATTTAGTATCGCATGTGCTATGTTTACTGGACATGTGCGAGAAATCTCACTCAATTCTGTGTTACAGGGACATTGGACGAGCATATGCATCTACTTCTACCGGCACTTATTAGATTGTTTAAAGTGGATGCGTCTGTGGATGTAAGGCGTGCTGCTATTAAAACTCTGACTGGATTGATCCCTCGCGTGCAGGTAGGTTATAGCATTACCTATTGGATTTGGTATTCTGTAATTTAAATAGCATATTTACCCACCCATTCTGCTTTTTCTTTGTGTAATTTCTTCATTAGGTTACAGGTCATATCTCGTCTCTTGTGCATCACTTGAAGCTTGTCTTGGATGGGTCTGACCTCTTCCCTCAGCTGATCATTCTTCATTTTTTGTTTTTCACCTTTTCTGGATATCTTTCACCTATAATTGCATTTAAGGGACTTTGTTGAGTTCTATATTTTTGTGGGGCTTTGTTGTGTTGCATTGTGGCTTCACTTTAAAATTCTTGTACAGCTTGTACTAAGGTTGCATCAGTATGTATTGTTCTGGAAGGAAACTTGTGTTTGATTAGTACTTCTAGTTTGTTCATCCAGGATATTTGGAATTGGTCAATAGTGTATTAATAACATATTCTGATCCTTTTTTTGCTCAATGTTTATTGCACGAGTCATCTAGTAATTGGATGTGTGATTATGATTCCTCGTTTGAAAGCCATTCTTATAATTGCTTACTATTGTATCAGTATTCCAAGCTCTACGAAATTTTGAAGATTTTTTATGGCTAAGCATGAAAAACCATTTGTTTTCTGGATTCTTTGCAATTTCTTGTGGTTGTAAACAACTTTTGCAGCCTTCTAAGAGTTCTTGTGGGGACTTCAGTTTGAGAGTCTACATGTGCAACCTGTTACTGCATCAAGCTGCAAAGTTATGAAGCTTAAAACCTCAAATGCTTAGTAAATGTGTCACGAGAATGGAAATGCTAATTTCTGTGTGATCTGGAAGGACCCCAATAATCTTTTGGTTAAACTTCAGACAAGTTACCATAACTCTGTTCCCATAGTCTCCACCGGGCACCACAAATATCAAATTGAAATTGTTTCGTAAAGGTTTGAAGTAAAGATTATGGTCTATTGGGCATAAACCTTTGCCTAAGTGAATGCTAGGAACAGTAAAGAATGAGAACTTCAATCCTTCTGGAAAAGTTTTTGTATGGAACAAATAAGTTTAAATCCTCCCTTACAAGCAAAGACTGGATTACTGTGGTGTACTAGTCCTCCAAACAGAATTCTCAAATTGCTGGAAAATCAAAAGCTTATCATGTAAATTTGCTCTGTGCCTTGGAGAAAGGAGACTTTTAAGTCTTTCTATTTTCTGTCTCATTTGAGTTTGTGAGATCAAATTTTTGTCAAATTTTCCATTTACAATACTACATGATATCTAATTTGCAGGAAAAATGATGAGCTCAGAAAGGATACAGTTGACGCACTCTGCTGTTTGGCTCATGCTGTTGGAGAGGACTTTACCATCTTTGTCCCATCCATTCACAAGCTTATGGTGAAACATCGTCTGAGGGTGCACATCTTTCTCTCTCCTTCCTCCTACCCACCAAACTGTTGTCGGTCCTTTTGTGTTTTAATCATATTAAATTCACTGATCCTATGTGACTCAAATACTTTATTATGCAGCATAGAGAATTTGAGGAAATTGAAGGACGCCTAAAAAAACGTGAACCTTTAATCATTGGAAGTGCTGCAGCCCAACGACTGAGTCGGAGGCTTCCTGTTGATGTCATCAGCGATCCTTTAAGTGATATGGAGAATGACAATGACGATGGGATTGATGCGCACCGACAGCTGAGAAGCCATCAGGTTTTGTTTGGTTTTATTTTCCCCTTTTCTTTTTCTTTTTTTATTTTTCATTATTTTTTTGAAAAAAATTGAGACTTTATTTCACAAAGAATCAATCATTTGCTTAGTTTTCTTCCAGGTGGCATGAGAGTCAATATACCTGGAAGGACATGACCTAGTCTTATGGCTTAAATCACATTAAAAATAAAGATTTATTCCTCCTTTTGATTTCAATTAGATGGGTAATGAGGTTTTAGTGTCACATTGGGTAAGGGCCACTTATAGAAACCTTGTCAACGATGACCTAAATGAAACCATGGAGAATGGAGATGCTGAGGGGGTCCGGGGTTGTCAATTCTTGGTTACTTTCAGACTCCAAGTTTACTTATTGTCTGTAAAGGTTAACTGTGGTAAAGAAATTTTCGCTGTCCCTGTCTCTGTCTCCCTCTCTCTTTTGTGTTGGAGTTGGTTTTTATGGCATGGTCAATACAATAGGGGAAAAGATCGTACAGTTCCCTACCGAGACAAACTCTCAATGGATCCTCCGCGCGCTGGGCATACCACTTCCCGAGGAAAACCCTGAATTGAATCTTGGTCACCAATCTGGAATCATTTTTCCATGAGATACATTAAAAAAGTTACCACAGCTTGGGAAGAACCCGTCTTTTGAATTCCTATCTTTACCCGTAATCCATTGTAAGAAGCGTGGATGTCTCCACTGGCCATGTCAATTCCCTTCGTTCTTTAAATAGCTCTTTTTCAAGCTGCTTAGCTTAAAATCTTTACTTCCTACAACTAGGAAGAAGACAGGTTTTCCTTGAATGAAGATTAGCGGGAGAATCTAGTATTGAAGTCAGAGCTTTTCCCGCCCCTCTTCTTATCTTCTAACTTAAAAGAAAAAAAAAAAAGAAGCTTAGTGTTTTTAAACTGACCTGTTTCTTTGTATTAGTCATAATTGAGTTATTTGCCAGAGTAATTAAATATCTGCTATTGAATGGATGTCAGTTCAGTTGTCATTTGGGAACGAAATAATACAAGTATTATTTGGATCGTCATTGAAACTAAATTGGGAAAGTTTTCAATCCATGGTTTGATTCAGGATCCGGCTTGGAATAGGAATGATATTTTATGTACTTGTTTATTTTCTGAACCTAGCAGAGGAGGATTAGAAGAGTTGACACTCATTCACATGGCATTCAGGTTAATGATGGTCGGTTGCGTACTGCTGGGGAGGCTTCTCAACGCAGTACAAAGGAGGATTGGGCAGAGTGGATGCGTCATTTCAGCATTGAGCTCCTGAAGGAGTCACCTTCCCCCGCACTCAGAACATGTGCAAGACTTGCACAGCTGCAGGTATTTTTGGTTGTTTTATCTTCCTTATCCAAATCCTGCTCCCCTTCTCCTTCCAGTCCTTTCCCCAGTTTGGTGACCTGTCCAATTAGAAACAATAGTTGTGGTGTTCAGTTCTCTAATGTTCACGTGTTGGCAGCCTTTTGTTGGCCGTGAACTTTTTGCAGCTGGTTTTGTTAGCTGCTGGTCACATTTGAATGAGACGAGTCAAAGACAGCTAGTGAGAAGCTTGGAGATGGCATTTTCTTCCCCAAATATTCCTCCGGAAATCCTTGCAACACTTCTAAATTTGGTATGTTTTTGTTGCCTGTAAAGGGATCAATTTAGTCGAAATCCAGGTTCAGCAGCTGTTTTAAGAAGAATGCTTTTGCAATGTCTAATTTATTTTCCTTTCCTTTGCTTCTTTATTTATTATTTATCTATTTATATTGGAGAGCTGGGAATAGTGGGGTGGCAGGAAGTGGTGCATGACTGCATCTGGATTTTACCAAACCACCCCCCCTCCCTTTAATATTCTTTTATTTTAAGTCTCATGGATGTGCTTCAAGATTCTTCTATTCCAAGTGGTGGCATTACGTTAACTATGTGCTTTTGTTGCATTTATTTAAAACCCCAAAAGTTCTGAGTTGAATATGCTTATCAACTTAGTGCAATAACTATTTGCAGGCTGAGTTTATGGAACATGATGAGAGACCCCTTCCTATTGACATCCGTCTCCTGGGTGCTCTTGCAGAAAAAGTGAGTTTTTTCTTTTCAGCAATTCCAATCGGACTACCATTCTTCTGCATCTCATTTTTTTGCCATCCTTTCTTCATTTCAGTGCCGTGCATTTGCTAAAGCTCTTCACTATAAAGAGATGGAATTTGATGGAGCTCGGTCAAATAGGATGGATGCCAGTCCTGTTGCTTTGGTTGAAGCACTCATTCATATAAATAACCAGTTACATCAGCATGAGGTCCTTGTTTGCCATTTATGCACTTCATTTTCTATGATCTCTTATAATCAATATTGCATTTTCTAATTGGTTTATTCTTGTTTGCTTAGGCTGCTGTTGGAATATTGACCTATGCACAACAGCATCTGGGTGTTCAATTGAAGGAGTCATGGTACAGTATATCTCCTAAATTCCATCTTTTTTATATGACGCTTTTAGGTTATTTGATTAGCATTTCATCTGGATCAAGCCTTTTCACTTGATTTACCAAAAAGAGAACTTTTTACTTACTTGAACTTCCACATTTTAAGGTATGCGAAACTGCAACGTTGGGATGATGCCCTGAAAGCATACACTGCAAAAGCCTCCCAGGCAACCAACCCTCATCTTCTTTTGGATGCTACCCTAGGTTTGTGTTGATGACAAATTGATAGCAGTCTGTGGTTTTAATTTCATTTCTGTTGAGTTTCAAACGAAGTTTCTTAAATGGGGCGAGATTTGTCAAAATGTTTTTTTGTGGAATGTGATTCCTTGTGACATAGAACACTGTGAAACTAGTTGGGGTATTGTCAAATTCTTGTTCTTTCATATATATAAATAAATGATTAATTAATTAATAATATTTTAATATTAATTAATTTTTTTAGTATAAAAAAATAATTTCAATTTTCAGTTTTCTGATTTTTTTTTTCTTGGGGGGGGGGGGACCCAAGACCAAACCAAAATTTTAATATAAAATCAAACCGATCTGAAAACTGAATCTTTCTATTCGGTTCGGTTCAAACCGAATAGTGCACAGTCTTGGTAATGCCATGGATCTATTGGGTTATGCATTTTGTAAATGGCTATGAAATTTTTTTTGTATCAGACAAATTTGCTTACCTTAATTGACCTAAAACTGTTAACTCTCTCTCTCTCTCTGCGTGGGTGAAAAATGAATCATGAAGTGGATTTTTTTGTTCTTCAACATCAGTTTGAAGGAAGATCTACTAGAAAGCAATTCAAGGGCAATTATAGCAAGTGGTTTTGCCATCAACGTCTTAGAGAAGTTATCGCCCAAGCAAAATATGCAAACACAACTTCAAAAGTTTGTCAACTTTATTTTTGTAGTTTCTTTTGTCCATAAGCATTTGCCGCAGGCAATATGCAATTCAAACAGCTTAGAACAGTTTGACTGGATTATTGCTTTGGGCGTTTTTTCCATAGGCTTTCCTAGGTAATGTTATTACCATTTCCATAGCATCTTTCTTTTACTAGTTTATCATGCATAATCCATCTCTTTTCTCAATTATTGCTTTTAGGTTTAGATGATTGTTCTTAGTGGTGGGAATCTTGGTTACTTTAGATGAGTTATTCATTTTAATTCTGCCCAATTACATGCATGTCTCAGAATTAGCGGCAAGGATAAGGTTGAGAATGAAAGAGTTGGAAGTCCTCTGCACGTTTATGTTACTATGTAGCTGGAGTTTGCACTTTTGATCCATGCTAGAAGTATAATTTTCTTATGGTGATTAGAATCCTTTACTTCTGTGTTTTGAAAGGCCGGATGCGATGCCTTGCTGCATTAGCCCACTGGGAAGAGCTTAACAATCTTTGCAAGGAATTTTGGACCCCTGCTGAGCCTGCTGCTCGATTGGAGATGGCGCCAATGGTTTACTTCTTCCTTCAAGCTTACTGTCAGATATGATATTGGGTCATTATTTTTTCCCCTTGACTTATGATTTGAAAACAGGCTGCTAATGCTGCATGGAACATGGGTGAGTGGGATCAGATGGCAGAATATGTTTCTCGACTTGATGACGGTGACGAGACCAGACTACGTGTTTTAGGAAATACTGCAGCTACTGGTGATGGCAGTAGTAATGGCACTTTTTTTAGAGCTGTTCTTTTAGTTCGTCGGGGAAAGGTGAGATTCTTTTTTTGGTCTTGGTAACTTTGGGCCCTTGGGCTATGACTGATGATTAGATTTTCTGACTTGATTTTTTTTGCCAGTATGATGAAGCACGAGAATATGTTGAAAGAGCAAGGAAATGCTTGGCTACAGAGCTTGCGGCTTTGGTTAGTGCACCTTACCTTTTTTGAAACATTTCTTGTCAAGTCTATGACGATGACAGTAATATCACTGAATGTGTGCTCTTATTCAGTGGGATCCTGTTTGCTTTTTGTATTTATATGGAGATATAGGTCTAGCAACTTTCTGCTTAAAATTGCAGAATATGTCTTTTAATTCATGACTAACTAATGTGCTAAGTATCAGCTAAGTGTTACCAGATTCTCATCCATTGCAGTTTTTTATTCTCCTTTTGAAATATTAGGATGATAATGTAAACTGATAAGCTGCATCTGAGTTAGACTAACTTTTATTATCTCATTTACTTGATGAAATGTCTTGGCTTTAGAGTCACTACTTCTCCCTGTCGTTGCCAGCTAGGAAGGGTAGAACAAGTGATGAAAGTGTGCTAATAATGCTTAAGGTGTTGAATGCCCATTTGTTAGACATTTTAGTATTGCCAAGTCTCTTCTATCATGTATGCATGTATGTGTATCCGCTGTTGATTATTCATAGCAGTAATGTTATTATGTTACTTTGCAGAGCGGCTAAAGTTATCCTGTTCTATATTCCCTTGCTCCATACTTTGTTCTCACTTAAAAGTCGAGTCATTTACATTAGAACAGACCATCCTAAAAAGTTACAATTGCCCTGAAGAAATTGGAAATCATTACAAAACAGCAATTGTTTTAGCAGAGGGTGTTTTCTCTACCAAGAAGTTGTCTGCAATTGCTGTCTCGACACTTCGCTAGCATTTTATTGTTTACTGTTGTAAATAATATTATTGTCTTGGAACATAAAGTCAAAACCAAATTCTGCTGCCCATGAAACTTAAAGTTCCAGGCTTCATGTTGGTATAACCGAGGTATTTAGGTTTCTCTCTCAGATCCTCTGATACATTTAACAACAGTAATCATTACATATTGGTACATGAGGAGTTTTAGCTTACTGGTTCTGGAGCTTACCTATCAGGAACAGGAGGATTTAGTGGATCACCTTGAGACTTATTGAGCTTATTAAGCTAGGTCCACAATACCACACTGGTCAAAACTGTAACTTGTAAATGAAAATAGATTAACATCTTTCTGTTTATTCATTAGGGACAGATAAGTCAATAAAGTGCCGGTGGGTGTCTTGCATAATTAATATTCTGGACAATGAGGAAGTACAACATGGAAGTAGTGGTATTATTATTGTGTATATTTTTAACAACTTATGAGAAACTTGCCATTTAAATTTGTTGCTAACTATTTATGTTATCCATATGAAATTAATGTAGAGACTGCTGTAATGCCTGTGTTTTGATGTCCGTGAAAAGATACGGAGGCCAAAATTTTTTCCTGATCTTGAATTCTAAAATCATATGTTTAGTAGAATTTAGGATTCTTTGACTCTTTGTGCACAACTATCATGGAGAATGTGTGTGAACAATTAATATTAGTCTCACATTAATTTCCAAATACTTTTTGGAAATTTTAATAAAATGATCTTTCATGCCTTGATATCTAGGTTCTAGAGAGCTATGATCGTGCATACAGCAATATGGTTTGTGTTCAGCAGTTGTCTGAGTTGGAAGAGGTAACTTTGTCCTGTCATATCTTCTTAGGTCTCCTTTCCACCTTTGTGTGTGTGTGTGTTTATATTTCTGCCGCTTTGAAACTTCTAATCGTTCATTGTCTTTTCTTTTAAAATAGGTAATTGAATACTGTACTCTTCCTGTTGGAAGTGCTGCTGCTGAGGAGCGAAGGGCTCTCATTCGCAACATGTGGAATGATCGCATAAAAGGTGCAAAACGGAATGTTGAGGTATAACTTTTGTGAGCTTGCTTCTTATTGTTTGGGGTTGAAGTTGTGGGAGTTGTGGGAGTTCTTAAGGCTTCTGATAAGAAAACATTGAAATGTTGTTTGAAAAATTATGAAGGCATGTTTTTTGGAGTAGATAAGTAAATGCAATTTTTAGAGGTCCATTTTCAATGAGTGCTTTTCAAGTTAGCTGTTTTTGGCCTTCTAACCCAAGATCTGGTACTGAAACCCAAAATGACATCTGGCCATAAAAAGAGAATATTTACAATCAGCCTATTGTAGAAAACATGGATAGGTCTGGAGAAAGGAAAAGCAAATTGTGGATCTGCTAAAACCTTATCCAGCATTATTGCATGGTTGGATACATAATGCTTTCCTCTGTTCTGCTCTATCTAAGCTGTGCCAAGTTATATTATATCTTCTTTACTTAACTACTTGCGATGCTACTTTGAAAATGGATACCTAGTATGCCACTCTTGCTAATTGGTGTAGACATGCTTTAACTTCTTAAACAAGTTTTCCTAATGTTATCTTATATAGAATCTACCTTTAGTAAGTCTCTTCTTATACTTAGTTTGTGTATTTTTAGTATTGTTACTTAGGTAATTGGAGAAAAATACAATTCTCTGAGGTCACTTCGTCTTTGGTGTCAATCTCAAGATTAAATTTTCTCTGATCTTTCATCTGTGTCCATCTGATGAATGATCTTTTTACATCTACCTCTATTGTAATGCTTCAAGTCTTCAACTTATAGGTTTGGCAAGCAATCCTTTTAGTCAGGGCTCTTGTTCTACCTCCTGCAGAAGACACTGAAACGTGGACCAAATTTGCCTCTCTTTGCCGTAAAAATGGCAGAATAAGTCAGGCTAAATCTACTTTGACTAAACTTTTACAGGTGAGTAATGCTTGTCTGTTGGACTTGATATCGTTGTTGTTTTCTCTTCATGTGGATAAAGAATGTCTGTCCGATCTAATGTAGTTTGATCCTGACACAACTCCTGAAACTGTACGAGTACATGGACCCCCTCAAGTGGTGTTAGCTTACTTGAAATACCAATGGTCACTTGGGGAGGATCATAAGCGAAAGGAAGCCTTTGCTAGGTTGCAGGTATGCAATAAATTTGGTTAACAATAAAGAAAATATATGTTACAGTCTCTCATATCTCTTTCTTATCATTTCCCTTGTTGCAATGCTGTAGGATCTGGCAATGGACCTTTCCAGAACACCAAACCTTCATCCTGCCAGTCACACTAGTTCCATAGGTACCTCCAATGTACCACTCATTGCCCGTGTATATCTCAAGCTTGGAAATTGGCAGTGGACACTTACTCCTGGTTTAGATGATGACTCTATTCAAGGTTCTCTCTCTCTCTCTCACACACAAACAAAAACATGGATGATATTTAACGAATGGTATTAATTAACAATTGGCTGAAAAACACTCTTGTGTTTATTCTATATATCTCAAGGTATTTATACAAGAAACCTAGACCTATTTAAGGTAAGTCAACTATACATTAGAAATATAGAAATAATTACAGGAAATAATTATAGGAATATTACAGCTATAATTCCTAAATAAGTGTGCAGCTATATATGCTAAGTCTCCCTCTCAAGTTGGTGCATAGATATCACACATGCCCAACTTGGATAATGATGCAAAAAATGAGCCACTAGTAATAGCATGAGTCATTATGTCAGCCAGCTGATCTGCACTCTTAATGTAAGGAACCTCTATCATACCAGAATCCAGGTTATCCTTGATATAATTCCTGTCAAGTTCAATGTTTTTAGTTCGATCATGTTGAACCGGATTGTTAGCTATCTCAATAGCCGCAGTGTTATCACAATAAAGTACCATAGGTTTCTTTGGACCAAACCCGAGTTCAGTTAAGAGAATTTTTAACTAAGCAAGCTCTGTGGTTACATGATGAAGAGCCCGGTATTCAGCTTCTGCACTAGACAATGACACCACATTCTGTTTCTTACTCCTCCAAGTCACCAAATTACCTCCAACAAATGACACATAGCCTGAAGTAGACTTTCTATCTAACTTAGAGCTAGCAAAGTCAGAGTCTGTGTAACCCACAATATCCAAGTGCCCATGTTTGGAGAACATAATACCTTTACCTGGAAAGGACTTCAGATAAGCCAAAATACGATTCATTGCATTCATGTGTCTCTCACTTGGATTGTGCATAGATTGACTAACAACACTAATTGCATATGATAAATCAGGCCTAGTATGGGTTAGATAAATCAATTTCCCCACTAGTCTCTGATATCTCTCCTTGTTAGTTGGAACTTGATCAAGATAGATAGCTAGACCATGATTCACCTCAATGGGGGTATTTATAGGTTCACAGGCAGAATTACCAGTTTCAGCTAAGAGATCTAAAATATACTTCCGTTGGGAGAGAAAAAGTCCTTGCTTGGACCGAGATACTTCAACACCCAAGAAGTATTTTAGAACCCCCAAGTCCTTCATCTCAAATTCCTTGGCCAAATAGCGTTGAAGTTTCTCTATCTGACTAGCATTACTACCCGTAACAATCATGTTATCAACATAAACAATAACTAAGGTAATATCATCTTGCTCCCTCTTATGAAACAAAGTATGATCCGCCAAAGCTTGCTTAAAACCATACTCCTTCATCGAGTAGCTAAACTTGCCAAACCATGCCCTTAGTGATTGTTTCAACCCATGCAATGCCTTTTTCAGCTTACACACCTTACCTTCCCCTAGTGTAAATCCTAGAGGAGGATCCATATACACCTCCTCGATCAAATCACCATGGAGAAAAGCATTTTTTACATCAAATTGGTGTAATGGCCAGTCTAGATTGACTGCAAGAGATAAAATGACTTGAACGGTGTTCGTCTTAGCCACAGGAGCAACAGTCTCATGATAGTCAATCCCATGTGTTTGAGTGTAACCCTTGGCCACCAGTCTAGCCTTATACCTTTCAACTGTCCCATCTGACTTGTATTTCACTGTAAACACCCACTTGCATCCTACTGTCTTCTTCTCCTGTGGCAACTTAACCATCTCCCAAGTAGAATTTTTTTGAAGAGCCTTCGTTTCCTCTACCATAGCAACCTTCCACTTAGGATCTCCAGGGGCTTCCTGAAAATGACTAGGAATAAAACACAGAAGACAACTGAAAGCAAAAGCTAGATGAGCCTCAGACAAACGATGATAAGAGAAATAGGATAAGTGACATTAAAAGATGACTTGGAAAAACCCAACCTATCAGGTTCTCTACGTTCACGAAGGGGATATCTCCTACCATGATCGTGATCCATAACTTGTGAAGTCAAAATAGTAGAATCTATCTCTAAAGTTGAAGTTAGAGGAGAAGGAACACATACCTTAGGGTTAATAGTAGAAGAGTCATCCGAGGGCATGGTAGTATCATCAAGAGGGGCACTAGAATCAGGAGGAGGCATAACAGGTGTATTCTGTCTTTTTCTTGTATAGCCTTTTTGAAATAACCTAGCTGGTCTTTCATCCTTTTTCTCCTTAAATTCAGACTCAACCTCAGCGGAACAAGTATCATCTAAAGATTCCTTATTCTCTACAATAGCTGAGTTCTCCCCCTCACTCGACATCCACAACTTCTTCTCTTCTAACCATAACCGTTCCTCTTCCTTACTACTAATCTCTCCCTGAAGAGGAATCATAGAGACATCCCCAGAAAAATAAGACTCTTGTTCACAAAACTGAACATCCATGGAAACATAATATTTATCTGTAGGAGGATGAAAACATTTATAGCCTTTTTGAGAGTTAGAGTAATCAAGAAAAACACATTTAAGAGCACGTGGATCAAGCTTATCCCTATATATAGAATGTTCATGAACATAACATACACAACCAAAAACCTTAGGACAAATATTTAGAGCAGAAGGGATAGAGTGAAAGTGTGACAACATCCTTAAAGGGGTTTGAAAATTAATGATACGAGCAGGCATGCGATTAATAAGGAAGATAGCAGTCATGACAGCCTCAGCCCAAAACCGTTAGGAACATGCATAGTAAAGTTTAAAGCCTGAGCAACTTCAAGGATATGACGATTCTTACGCTCTGCTACACCATTTTGTTGTGGTGTGTAGCACAAGTTGTTTGGTGGAGGATGCCATGTTCTAGGAAGAACTGGGTAAGAGATTGGTTTATAAACTCACGACCATTGTCAGAATGAAAAATTTGGACCTGAATATGAAACTGTCACAATCATTTTGTAAAATTGAGGAATCACCTGTATAACATCAGTTTTAGATTTCATCAAATATACCCAGCTCACTCTAGTGTAGTCATCAATAAAAGACACAAAGTATTTATGGCTTGAAACAGATGGAGTAGAAGAAGGACCCCATACATCAGTGTAAACACATGAAAAAGGAATAGAACTCTTATTGAAATTGGTTTTGAAAGGAACACGATGGTTTTTAGCATAAATGCACTGTTCACATCTAAAACTAGAGATAGCAACATTGCGAAACAATTTAGGAAATAAACGCTCTAAATAAGGAAAAGAGGGATGCCCCAAACAACAATGCCATAAAAGAATCTTCTCTCTATCAAACGACTTGCTCTCTACTTGAAGGCCATGGCTATGGTCAGATTTAAACTGCGTAGCCCCCTCTAAGTAATGAAGACCTCCTCTTTCCTTACCAATGCCAATCGTCCTCTTCGTACGTTTGTCCTGAAAGATACAATGAGTGGAATCAAATATTGTAGAACAATTAAGACTTTTAGTAATCTTACTAATGGAAAGAAGACTATTAGAAAGATCAGGTGCAAGTAAGACAGATGACAGGGAGAATGTAGGAGAAATTGAGACACTCCCAACTCCTGTAATTGGCATAGAAGTCCCATTAGCAACCTGTATAGACTTGACAGGGGAAGACATTAGAGAGGCAAGTATGGAAGAATTACTAGTCATATGGTCAGTGGCCCCTGAATCAATAACCCAAGTGTTAGAATTACCTTGGTGAGGAGACACTTGAGAGACATGAGAAGCAGAAGATGGAGAAGTGTCAATAACAGCAATCTAAGCAGATTTCTTATTTTTCTTCTCAGTTTGTTTAAGTTTATACCACTCCGGATAGCCATGCTTCTTCCAACAAACATCTATTGTATGCCTGGTACTATTGCAATGAGTGCAGAAGCGAGAATTGGAAGCAACAGAATTCATAGGAACAGAAGGAGGCAACTGAGAGGTGCTCTTTTGGATCGTTAGAGCTGAAGCTTCAGAATGATTTTCTATTCCATGGTGACTTGTCTCTGCACTTCACGACGAACTAAAGAGTAGGCTTCTTCCAAGCTTGGTAAAGGAGAGGTAGCCAAAATACGATTACTAATTTGATCCAAACTGTGATCAAGACCTACAAGAAATATATAGATGCGATCCTCTGCAATACGCTTCCTTTGTTTCTCAATATCAGTGGCACATGTCATGTCACTGGGCCTACGATAATCAAGCTCCATGAAAATTGAATTCAACTCGTTGTAATATTTCGGGAGAGGTCGACCACCCTGGTGCAATTGGAATGACCTCTTCATCAGTTCATAGACTTGGGAAGAGTCAGAAACGTCAAGATAGCTCCTCTTAACCGCATCCCAAACTGCTTTAGATGTCCCACACTGAACAAAGTGTGACATCAGATTATCAATCATGGAATTAATAAGGACTTGACAAAGGCATCTTCAGCTTCCCATTCATCATAGCCCGGATCATCTTCTGCAGGTGCAGCATTTCTTCCAGTAATATAACCCTGCTTCTTCCTGCCAGCAATATGCATCTCTAAAATCTTTGACCAAACCCGTAATTAGTACCATCCAATTTAATTTGGATTGGAGAAGAGGTTTCATGAATGGTCACCGTTGAGAGTTTCTTGCTATCAGGAATCTCTTCGTTGTCAGTTTTAGTAGACATGATTGATGATAACCAGAGTATAGGCTGCTGGAATTGGAGATGACGGCTGACAAAAATAGGGTTAGGCTGGAATTTGAGATGGCGGCTGACAAGGATTGCAGATAGGTGACGGCTAGGGTTTGAACCAAGAAGAAGGCAGCGGAAGTCTTTCTTTTGTCTTTGATACCAAATTAACAATTGGCTGAAAAACACTCTTGTGTTTATTCCATATATCTCAAGGTATTTATACAAGATACCTAGACCTATTTAAGGTAAGTCAACTATACATTAGAAATATAGAAATAATTACAGGAATATTACAGCTATAATTCCTAAATAAGTGTGCAGCTATATATGCTAAGTGTATTACCTATTTCAGAAATTCTCAGTGCATTTCAGAATGCTACTCAATGTGCAACGAAATGGGCAAAAGCATGGCATACGTGGGCACTTTTCAATACTGCGGTGATGTCTCATTACACTTTGAGAGGTTTTCCCTGTAATGCTGCGCAGTTTGTTGTTGCTGCAGTCAATGGATATTTCCATTCCATAGCTTGCGCAGCACATGCAAAGGGAGTAGATGACAGCTTACAGGTAATACCTAGATCTAGAGTTCATTACTATTTCAAACATATTTTAAACTATTTTTGTTTAAACTGCCAGCTGTTTATCAATATTCACTTCTAAATTAGTTCCTCTTGTATTCTTTTGAAGCCAGGACTTGGTTTTCAAAATTTCCTTCTCTTGTTGCCCATACATTTGACTTGGTTTACATTTTTTTAAGCTAGCTTTTAGCTATTGTGTCCTGACATGCAATAAATTCTGCTTGGTTTGCAATATTGTTGCTATCAATCTTGTGCTGTGTGCATAACCAGAATTTCCAAGTAGAAGCTGCTAGAATCTATTATCCAGGACCTCCTTTTCCAGTACCTATGAATATGTCATTTTGCTTGAACTTAGATATTGGAATTCATTATAATTATATTTGCTTTACCTTTTTGTTTAATTTTCTGGGGGTTGTTATTTGGTTTTAGGATATATTGCGTCTCCTCACTTTGTGGTTCAACCATGGAGCAACTTCAGAGGTTCAAATGGCATTGCAAAAAGGTTTCACGCATGTTAATATCAACACATGGTTGGTGGTTTTGCCTCAGATAATTGCCCGGATACATTCAAACAACCATGCTGTCAGAGAACTGATACAGTCTTTGTTAGTACGAATTGGGCAGAGCCATCCACAGGTTTGCTAACAGTCTGCCCTTTCTCTGAGGGCTCTTCCTGATCCTTTGTAATACAAGTATTATTTAGTAGCTTGCTGACTTATAAGTATTTAATTCTCCTGATGTGGGGCAAATCTAGTTGTTGCTTTACCAGTAAGCTGTAGATTGTACTTTGTTGAGCACCATTCTATGACTTTTATCTTTGGCTCTTGTTTTTCTCTTTAAAAAAAAAAGGAACTCCTTACAATTACATGACTTCTTGCTGTTGTTATACACATTTTCTCCAGGTACTTTTGCCTTTGATTCTTATTTAATGCTCTTAATTTTGAGTTATTTTTAGATGGAAGTCATTTTCTACTGTTTAACTCCCTTTGTGGTGCACGAAGCTATGAAACTTAGTATCATGTCCAATCTTTAAGAAAATAATCATGGTACAAGACAGGCATGTCTTTCCTCTGAGCTTCTGTTGATTGAATGAAAGCTTGGTCCCTAGCATGATTATATGACAATATTCTTCCGGCAAGAAGTAAAAATCTTCTGATAGTTGAATTCACTTTGCATGTCGATCCTTCATTGCATATTTTCAATTTCACTATTCTACGGCATTTTCATTATTGTTGTCAGATGTGCTTAGATGTTGCATTACTTCCTTTTTGGGCTGAAAAAACACGGGCAAATCATATTGCGTCTCAGTGAAACATCCTTACGAACATGCTGTCCTATTAAATTTTCTTGTTGGGCTTCATTGATCAGTCTGGTAAATGAACATATGCAGCTAATGTGAATGTCTTCCCATTATGAAAAAAATTGTTATGCTTGTGGTAGGGAGGAGTTTTAAGATTTCTGAAAGTATTAAATGTATAAACTACATATCCTAAACAGCTTAAGCTGGATAATGTAGTAATCTAACATGGTATCAAAATGGACGGTTCTGTGCTCAAATCCTGTTGGCAGCTGTTAGTGAAGTGGAGTCTTTAGGCCTGTTGAAAAACTTACGTCCGGCCCCTGCAGGGTGTGTCAAGTGTTGATGCGTAGATTACTGTATTCACTAACAACGTAAGCTTTTAGATGAGATGGTAATTTGTGTAAGACATAGTTTTAAGAGAATATGAGTACACAGGTTGTACAATATTTTTATCTGTAAATTTTCCACACTCGAATACACGGACTTTAGGACATGCTGCTGCAAAGCACTTTCTGATTGATCAATGACTTTTCTAAGAGAACTTTGGTCTAGTTGATGATCTTAGAATGTCCTAAGCGTAATGCATTAGATCTCTACTTTAGATGTTGCACTTGGTTGGCTAAGAGATTTGATGGAAGTTACGTTGACCTCTCTTTCCTTTATGTAACAGCTTGTTCGGTAGCTTTCCATTTTCTGATCGTCAGTGGTTGTCCTTGTTACAATTTGTTTCCACTTGATAAGAATTCATCACTCAGATGTGTTACAATCCTATACAGGCTCTTATGTACCCTCTTCTTGTGGCGTGCAAGTCTATTAGCAATTTACGTAGAGCTGCAGCTCAAGAAGTAGTTGATAAAGTTCGACAACATAGCGGTGTGCTGGTAGATCAGGTGAAAACAGATTAGATGATCTCTCTCTCTCTCTCATTTTGACATTTATTGTAGTGACTTACTGGTTGGCTTTTCTGTGAAGGCACAACTTGTATCCAAGGAATTGATCAGGGTTGCAATACTTTGGCATGAAATGTGGCATGAAGCACTGGAAGAGGCAAGTCGTCTATATTTTGGTGAACATAACATTGAGGGGATGCTGAAGGTGTTGGAGCCATTGCATGAAATGCTCGAGGAAGGGGCAATGAGGAATGATACCACCATAAAGGAAAAAGCTTTCATTCAGGTGGATTTTACACACACACACACACACACACATATATATAAACAAGCTAATATTTGTCTATTGTAATTATTTGTTTTCTACTTACCACAAATTGGAATTATATTTCCTTCCAGTATCATTTTTTTTTATTATGTATTATTTTGTGAGTTATAGGCATATCGTCATGAATTACTGGAGGCCTATGAATGCTGTATGAAATACCGGAAAACTGGAAAAGATGCTGAACTTACTCAGGTACCAGCTGATTTGTGCATAAATTTTTTAAGTTGTTCCAGCTAAAATTATCTCATTCTTCCATATCATAAGACTGTCCTTGTCTTTCTTTTGCCAGATTATTCCTATCATGTTACCTGTTAAATTTCTAAATATTTAGTCATGTTTGAATCTGGGGGATATACCTCCCCATTAACATTTTTTACATTTTCCCCTTAATTTGATACTTCCCCTTCAGCTATAGTATTTTGTTAGTCCTACTTCCTCTTCCTACTTTTTATTTGAATGTCCCTGGTTTGGTACTTTTCTTTCTTTTCTCTTCAAATACATTCGCACCGTATCTAGCTTCTTTCTTTTAATATTTTTATTACCTTTTTCTTTATAAGAAAAGGCCAATCTCTCTGTATCTGTGTCTCCTCTCTATCACCAACCTACTGTGTCCGACATAGCATTTGGCTTGGTTTAGCTAGAATTCTCCCCAGAGGATCTATACAGCTTTGTGGGGAATCTGGATTGCAGCATTATTTGATTGACTTTTCAGCCTGTGTACTGCATAGGGAGGATTGGTTTCTTGCTAAAAAGGTGGATTCTTGATTAAAAAAACATGTTTTTGAGCTTCATGTCTGGTTCTGGGTAGGTTTGAAGGGTGTTGACTCCTCAATTTTGAAATCGGCTTTTGATTTTATAATTACATAATTGATTGAAAACTTATTGTATACTGCATCTAATACTACACGTTTTTTTTTTTTAATTTTATAGTACATTATTGGACACTGATGAGTGAAACCATTGTGAAACCAGGCTTGGGATCTTTATTATCATGTATTCAGGAGGATAGATAAACAGCTGCAAACTCTTACAACCCTGGATTTGCAGGTACGGAACAAATTTTGTTGTCTTATATTTGGACATGTGTCTCCTCACACTAAGCTTCCTTTGCCTTTTCATTTGGATCAGTCTGTTTCTCCGGAACTGTTGGAGTGCCGAAATCTTGAGCTGGCAGTTCCTGGAACTTATCGAGCAGGTAAACTGATATTGTTGTTAAAGTTGCATGTGAAAGTTGAGCGATGGTCAGGTTTGACCTTGGCATTATGTTAACATGGTGAGACTGTGTTCTCAGATTTACCAGTTGTGACGATTGCGTCATTTGCTGACCAGCTTGTTGTTATTACATCCAAACAACGACCACGGAAATTGACAATTCATGGTAGTAATGGGGAAGATTATGCTTTCTTGCTAAAGGGACATGAAGATCTGCGCCAAGATGAACGTGTCATGCAGGTCCTAAATTGCTTATGAATTCTCTATTCCTTGCATGCTATTGTGGATCGTAGGTTATTAGGCTGTTGTGATGTGTACATGCTTGTGTTATTTAGATGTATGTCATTATGAAGTTCTGTGGTCCTCTTATTTTCATACTGAATACTGGTTATACTGAAATTTTGCATATCTATCAGCTTTTTGGTTTGGTGAATACCCTCCTGGCGAATTCTCGAAAGACCCAAGAAAAAGATCTTTCAATTGAACGATATTCAGTGATTCCATTATCTCCAAATAGTGGCCTCATAGGATGGGTTCCAAATTGCGATACTCTTCACCATCTTATTCGAGAATACAGGGATGCTCGGAAGGTTTGTTTTTCTTCATATGTTTTCCTCTTTTTCTCTCTCCCTCTCTGATATTTTGGACTAACTAGTACCCTTTTCTCTTTTCTGTAGATCACCCTAAATCAAGAGCACAAACTAATGCTTAGTTTTGCTCCGGATTATGATCATTTACCTCTTATAGCTAAAGTTGAAGTGTTTGAGTATGCTTTACAGAACACAGAAGGCAATGACCTAGCTAAAGTAAGTAGCATGTGGAAATTTCCTACTGCCCTTTGTTCTCTCTCCCTTCCCCTGCTCTACCTGTATGTATATACACGTCCTTAGGTCTTTGATTTCTGGAAGGTGCTCAAGTAAGTTGACTTTTCTACAGGTGCTGTGGTTGAAGAGTCGTACTTCTGAGGTTTGGCTGGACAGAAGGACAAATTATACAAGGAGTTTAGCTGTTATGAGCATGGTAAAATAGTTCCTTACCTGATAATCTTGACTATTCATATTTGCCAAGTCTTATTTAGCAATGGCCATTAGCCCATTTGTCTTAATATGATCGTTCATGGAATGGTCAGATGGCACCATCTATGCCCTAGTATTTTGCTAGATTCTGCTTTCTGTTCTCTAAATTCATTTGTGAGGGAACATGATTTGTTTGTATGGAATAAGTCCCTTTCTTGAAGAATCAATTTTCTGGTCTGTGTCGTGCAACATCTTCAAGATGATAAATGCATTAGATGCTTGTTTTTTAATTGCCAAAAAAAACCTCTCAAGGGGATGGACTTCTTTGGTGGTATTACTTGGTCATTTTGTCTACACCAACTTTTATACTTTTTATGCAGGGAATAGTGCTATAGCTGTCTTGTCTTAATGTTGTTGGCCTATAGCTGTCACTGGATGAAAGGGCTTTTTGCCTGCACTAGATAACTAGGATAACTAAACCAACTCCATTCAGGAATCCAAAGCCAGAAACTTAAGACCCTTGGGAAACTTCTGCAAACTATAAGATTAATTGAATACCCGTGACTCTGAAGACTCGATTAAACTTAATATTCCCAGATGTGAACTCATATGCTAGAATTTCCAAGACAAAAGTTAGATTGTAGAATCATTACTTGACTTAGGACTCCCCAATTCTTGGTACCTTTCATGTTCTGCATCATAAATACTGTGACATAGCTCGCTTGCTCACTGGCTGGCTGGCTCTCTCTCTCTCTCTCTCTCGTGTACTTCTATTTTTTATTTTTTAAGTTTGACTTCTGAGTGGGAAAGAATGCTGAATGATTTGTCTCACTTGGATCAGGTTGGCTACCTACTTGGCTTAGGTGATAGACATCCTAGTAACCTTATGCTGCATCGTTACAGGTATTTCATTGCTACCAGTTGACTTCTCATTGGTTTCAATTGCTTGCATTCATAAGAAGTGATTTTTTTTTCCCTTCTTTCTGCAGTGGTAAAATATTGCACATTGATTTTGGTGATTGTTTTGAAGCTTCGATGAATAGAGAGAAATTCCCTGAAAAGGTTTGTGGATTTAGCATTATTTCCTGGCTTGGCTTAAGTTCCCTTGTTTCTAGCCTCCAACAGCAAAAATTCTTCTTTGGTGCCCCATTAAAAATGGTTATGATTATGGTTATGATTCAGGTTCCTTTCCGCCTCACTAGGATGCTCGTTAAAGCTATGGAAGTCAGTGGTATTGAGGGCAACTTCAGGTCAACTTGTGAAAATGTCATGCAAGTTCTGCGGACAAATAAAGATAGTGTTATGGCCATGATGGAGGTACTGAAACAGAGTTTGGTCTTCTGTTTTTGTTTCCGTTTGTCATGACAGATTGCACGTTTTAATTAGAAAGATCGTGTGGAAAGCTCCTGATCTATGTTTTTGGCTTCTAGGTTCTTTTTGTTCAAGGGGCATAATAAGTTCATATCATCATTGCAGAAGATGATATATATTTTGCTTGTTTTGCAGGCTTTTGTTCATGATCCTCTTATAAATTGGCGTCTTTTCAATTTCAACGAAGTTCCTCAGATGTCTGCTCTTGCTAGTTCTCATGTCCCTGCAGTTGTCAATAGTGATGAATCTTCACAGAACAGAGAGCTCCTTCAACCTCAACGAGGTGCTCGAGAGAGAGAGCTCCTTCAGGTATTGGTCAATCCTGTACTTAGCAAACTCCTGGTATATTCTTTGACACTTATGATTCGGATGGGTTATTGTAGGCTGTCAATCAACTGGGGGATGCTAATGAAGTTTTGAATGAGCGTGCTGTGGTGGTAATGGCACGGATGAGCAACAAACTTACTGGGCGTGATTTTTCTACCTGTTCATCAGTGGCAAGTGGCTCTACGCAGCATGCACTTGACCAAAGTACACTTATTTCTGGTGATAGTCGTGAACCTGAACATGGTTTGTCTGTCAAATTGCAAGTTCAAAAGCTCATTCTGCAAGCAACATCACGTGAGAATTTGTGCCAGAATTATGTCGGGTATGATGTCATACTTAACTCTTACCAATGTATTAAAGAATTTTCCTTGTCGTCTTCATGTAGTCAACTGATTGTTAGAACTTGCGATTGACATTTGACTGGTGCTTTCATGAAAGGTATCACACAGTCCCCACTAGTGGAAGTCTTAAAATCAGTATAAAGAAACTTTTGAGTGATTTGAATTGTTGCCTTCCAAATCCTGAATCAGATGCTCTAGTAGATTTTGGTTACAAATTCATCTATGATACTATCTCTTAGGTCTTGTAATGGTAGGTAGTTCCCCAATTTCATTTATATAGCTGAATTTCTCTCTCCTGACCGTAAAAGGTTCTATTTTATTAAAGGAAAAAGACAAAAATATCCTAGAAAGAGGTGGACTTCGTGCATATTGATTAGGCGCTGCATTGTTTCATTTTATTACTACTATTTTTTGGTTTGATACTTGAATATACAATATGCTGGCTTTTGCACCTGAGTTCCGGTTTTGTTTGTCTAACCAAAGGGTCTTCTGAATGATCCCAGATGGTGTCCATTTTGGTGAGTTGAAAGGGAGAACACTCAAGAGGACTGTATATATCATGTACATTGTCCCCCCCCCCCCCCTCTTGGTTGGGCCTCAGCGACATCACTTCTTGTTTATAATATTAACGTAATTTATGTACATAGAGAGCTCCGAGTGATGAGAGGTCACACTGATCATTTATGTATCTTGCTGGACATCTACGGGATAAAAGATAAGTAGAAATTGATATTTATACACTCTTGGTTTTCTGTGGATCCGGACGGGATAAAAGATAAGTAGAAATTGATATTTATACACTCTTGCAATTCTCTAATAGGTTTTCTGTGGATCCGGACGGGATAAAAGATAAGTAGAAATTGATATTTATACACTCTTGCAATTCTCTAATAGGTTTTCTGTGGATCCGGACTATCATTGGTTTCAACTACGCATGTAACAAGTACTTAGATATGGGATCAACCTGGCACAGCTTGCAAACTAATTTCTCTCTCTCTCTCTCTCAATTCATTTGTCCTGAAAATTCAAAAACTCTTTTTTAAGGGGGAATATTGCATCAAAGCTGTGAAGGTGCACAGGTAATTAACCATAAGTCTCCTTAACGCCAGGCTAGAAAAACATATTTGCTCATTTTGACTGGAAACATATTTGCTCATGAAGACTATAGAAGCAATTATTCTTTACAAAAATTACAGCCCACCATGGACTCAAAAGCATGCCATGCTTATCATTTCACACATGCATCCAGACTATCTGTTGCCAAGCAGATACTTGGGAAGATTGCAGCTTTTCAAATCAAATGCAGAATAAACGTGCATGGGAAGCATATCATTCCATGGCTACTGGACATCAAGCTTGCTTTTGCTCAAGGCTGAGGAGAAAATCTGTAAATATATGCTCATACTCCGGCATTTTTCCATATCCTGCCATTTCAAGAAAGACCCCTTCAGCGAGCTTATTCATTCACAAAACAACTATGTAATTACGTCAGCATCATCAGTTGCAAGGAACTAATATTGTAAATCTAATCCCTTAAACAGCACATGCACGAGTCCTTCCAAATTGACTGCTGAATACACGAACCAAGTTTTGAAAGCACTTTAAGAATTTTGAAAACAAGAGACAGCAAAGCAAATTACGAATTTCCCGTTCATTATTGAATTCCCGCTGGACTGAAAAACAGCCTCATGACAAGGAGATAAACAGCAAAGCATGCATGGTAAGAACCAACACAGAATGCCACAGAGGATGTAAAGCTGCTCAGGACCCAATATTGAGCTTCCTTGCTTTATGTTTACGAAAGACAATGAGGAACCTGTCTTAAGACTTGGCAATTAACAAACTCTAAAATCAAATAATTGACCCAAATCACTAACCCTAAACTTGGGGATGTTTGACAACTGAGTACCCCCTGTATGGGGCTTGACAATCGAGGACCAGATTTGGGGCTCAGGTGCAATTTTCTGAGAATTAGGGTATTTATTTGTAATTATACAAATTTATATTATAACTTAAAAAAAAAAAAATGTTCTTCTCTTATTCTTCCTCCTCAAGCTTGACGCCACCCCCTCACACCACTCCAGCCTAAACCAAGACTGCCCATCGCCCACCAACCACTGCCAAAACCTCTTCCCCACTCTCATCTCTTCTTCTCTTCCACATGCCACCCACTCACCCCCCAACCAAAATGGAATTGTCACAAATGAAGGATTGAATAATCAATTATTAACCCCCTGCGCATGCACACACATACACATCTGGGCACAGGTAATTAAGGAATTATTAATTTAAGGAGAAAAAGGAAAGGAATAAAGATTCTTCACTTGCCAGGAAAATAGTTGATGTCAATCACATAGTATAGATCTCTTGTCCCATACTCTCGAATAATGTCAATATTGAAAAGTTGTAGGCCCTGTATGAAACAAGCCAGTCAGTAACATCAGAACCACAATATGAAAAAAGAGGGGCATATACAATGGCTATTGCAGGAAGCAAGAATCGTAATAAGAGAAGACTTGGAAATATTTACCAGTCGGACCCGGAGCTCTTCTGCTAGCCTCTTCAGCAAAGGCCTAGGAGGAGGTTCTGCAGATCAAAAACTAATTCATGTTTACCGAACATCCTATTAAATAATTCATGTCTGGCTAATTAACTAAAAGAATACATCATTACATTCATAGGCCTACACCAAAGAACACCTTTACACAGGCAACGAAAAAATCCTCCTCAGGCAGTACCATATGCCACATCTAACTCGAGATGAAACATGGAGAAGATCATGAATATTTTCCATGTGACTTTAAATCTGGAGCTGGTTAAATATTTGGTTTATTTACATCTGCTAATTACATTCCCCTCTTAAAGAGCACTAATAGCACAGTATCCAGTATGGAAAGAGTTGTTTTAAACTATAGATCATAGCATGCTTTTGTTTTGAAGCACCTTGAGGACAAATGAAGAATTTCTAACAGAATTATAATCAAAAGAGCATATAACTTACCAGCAACAGTAGGATCTAGAGCCGCACCATCAGCAGAAGCTGCAGCACATGAAACCCTCGGGAAACGAAATACCCCAGCAATTTTTGATAATTCACGTTTGCAAACATCTGGCAAGGAGAAACGTTTTACAACTTTTATGGACCCCCCAATAACATAAACTTTAAACAGCACACCACCTGCAAGCAATCAAGAAAGAGATTTAAAAAAGCAAGTCAAAAGTAATATCTCAATATGGTTAGAAGACAAGGATTTTACATTCAAAAATATGAATACCATGATTGACAAACTCCTGTAAAACCAAAGGTGGCTCAAGTTTAGCAAGCGAAGTTTTATCATATGCAAGGAGCATTTCGTGTGACTTGGCGCTTCCATCAACTAACAAAGGTTTTGCAACTGAAAAAGGTAAAATATATTTGTTTAGGGAAACTTATCATCTGCAACATTCATCTAAACTCTACTTGTGTCCAAACTAAAACACAGTACGGACAAAAATAACCATGAATTCACCTTAATCCCAGGAAGCAAACTTATACCAAATCTATGAACAAATTTATTTTGGAATCATACAATGATGCAAAGATCAAGAATAATCCCAAATACACGAACAGTTCCCAGATTCAGTTGCAAATAATACAATATCAAAATATATCCAACCCCATTAATGAGGCGATATTTCTTCAACCTCTAGAAGGAACAGAGAAATCAGGGATTGGGATGGGAAAATAACCTAAAGAGCATGCCCCAGGTCACCAGTATTCATTGGCCTGGCACAAAGAATATTCGGACAACGACCAAAAGTAAATACTAAAGAACAAGTAACAGTGTCGAAAGTATTACCTAATGGTAGTTTAAGACCCTCTCTAGTAACTTCATCTGGAATTGAAGATGGATCTTTTGTGAAGACCAATTGCCTTGGAACAGTTACTTTGCCTAGCAGCATTAGTAGCCAAGCAGCCAAAAAGCCCCATGACATGGTTATGCTTAAGTAAATAACACAACCAATACAGCAATGATAGCTAAGGAAGCATGAAAGCACACCACATACATGCACACAACAAAGTCCAAAAAAGGGGGGAGAAAGGCACATGCAAATAGGCATCTAGAAGTACCATAGCATTCGGGCAACTTAAGATTAGCAACATCCTCGAGCATGGACTGACGGTTGTGTACATGTTTTATAGCATCAGGAGGATCAAGGATAGTGACACTTGGATGTGTTCGCCTGTAATCCTTCAGAAGGAAGGAATTGAAAATAAGAATGAAATCCAATGCCACACATAGAAGTTATTCACTTATTGCTAAGTTATATGACACATCAGCCACATCAAAATACTACTCTCAAAGAACATTTATTGCACTCCATCTAAAAACCATCCCAACATAACAGAATCATTCCATGTAACATATCCTTGCAATTTGTCGAATAACGATATGATTTATTTCTCAGCCACTGGATGGCATACCACATAATAGGCCCTAAAGATCATGTCATTGTCATGATTGGGAAAACATTTCACAAAACAAGGATTCTAATTTTATCTTAAAAGACAAGTTGACCAAATTGCAGAGACTATATTATACACCCTTCCTGGCATAATCACAACACAAAGAGCAGTTAAGCAAAAAACTGAACTAGACAGCAATTGAAGGCATCACTGGAAAAAAAGATTCTTCCAATCTTTCTTGGTCTTTGTACCAAGACAATGCAGAACAAGAGAACGCCTTCACATAAAACAAGTCAGTCAAAATAGTCAAATAGGACTACACACCTTGAACTCACCAACTTAAAACAAACAAACGTGTATCAACATTCCACTCCCCACGTAAAGCCCTCTGAGTGCTTACTTGAAGGTTTAGTTGATCAGAATTTACAAAGCATCTGGGAGACAATAGTGAGGACTCTTTCAAAGGTATTCCCAATAACTTTTAGAGGGAAACAATGAGAATATATAGATAGCATTTTGAAATTTTGCATTAGTATTCTTTGGGCTACAAGAACTTGTATTCCAAAGCAAGTATCCCAACAACTTTTAGAGGGAGACAATAACTTGTATCCCAAAGCAAGTATTCTCATCTGGATTCCAACCTAGCATGTTCTGTAAAGAATAGTATGTTCCCTGTCTACAAATTATTTTACGTACTATGTGGATGGCAGTGTTTTCTATTACTCCCTCCGTCTAGATCTGAACATCCACATTTCTATTTAAATCCTGATGGATGGAGTATTTAACTTGAAAAGAAATACCCGATGACCATTTTAGGTGCTTAAGCTACATAATGGGGTAAACCATATAAAATCAAGTTGGACCATATTTTTTACTCGCTCTCCCCATAAAAATCGGAATATAACTATTTTTACACAGATTAAGAAATATAATTAATGCAATCAATTTGTCCTAGTATGTACTCGTATACACTTTCATTAAATGGCTTGTATTATTAAATTATTCTTGAAACTATGTAAACATAAATTCTTTTACTTCTAATTCCTTTTTCCAACTAAAACAATTACTCCATCCATCTCTATTTATCTGTCACAACTGAAAAGTTTTTGTGTCCCTTTTTATCTGTCACATTGAAGAAATTTAAGTGCCATTAATGTTAATTTTACTGCTATACCCTTGTATTAAATAACTTTGAAAAATAAAAGTATAGTAACTTTAGAGAGAGAGTTGAGCAAACAAAGCAAGAAAACAGTTGTGGAGAACATTAAATCCAATGGTACTTTTGGAATGTATAAATAAAATTGTATGAATTTAAGAGACTGTGTGAAGTAATTAATTGTGACAGATAAATAGGGACGAAGAGAGTAATATTTTTGGTTAATAACTAAAAGTATTTATTAACAAAGATGTACTTTAACTAAAGGCATGTTAAGAAATTGATATATTGACTACCATTTGAAAAAGAAAATGCACCTATAATTTGGGACAAATGAAAAAGGAAAGTTGACCGACCTTTGTGGGACGAAGGGAGTACAAAACTTAACTCATCCTCTATCCCCAAAACAACTACATGTAATAATAATTCCACAAGAATATAAACCTTGATTAAAATGTGACAAGTATCCATTGCTTCCCAAGATTCAATCTTAAACCATTGCTCAAAATCTCAATATGTAATCCCAACCGCACTCGAAATCAGGTTGGAGTATTAACTTCTTTTACTTTTGGGGGGTGAGCTTTGGCCACTTTATGAGTGTAACAAAACCCTAAATCAGTCATATATATATATATATATATATATATATATATATATGTGGTGGGGGGGGGTTGAGTTGGCAGCTTTGGCTTGAACTTTACATCTGCATTAATCATAAATGTCAATACCATAAACATACAACTAATACCAGAAACACATGAACCAAACCTAAACATAATGAGATACCTTGACACCACTAATCATCACAAATTTACACTTGATAATGGAGCTCAAATCCACAAATAAATTTCAATAAAACAGCCCCTGGTCTTGATGTGCAATCTCCATGTATACATAGACAAGTAAAGCAACCATGTCAGACCTTTACAACTAAGTTTAGCAACACCTGAACAAGTCATTTAGTTCTCAGATACTAAAACCTCACTTGCTCCATTTTTCCTGAGGAACCATACTCATGATGGAAGGAGCAATGAGTCTGCAAGTTATGTCATCTAAGCCATAGATGATCCAGATGTTCAACCAATCACCATCTTTTTGGTATGAATTAGTAGGAATTGTATTCATACACTAGCATGAGATAAACAATACAAAGTAAATCAAAACATTGTAAATTTCGAATTCATTTCACATAATGTAAAAGCTCATACAGTTTTATGCAGTTTTAGAGCACAAACCTCAATTTTCTGGCACCACTCTTTTCCTGCCAACTAAAAATAGGAATAAACAAATAAGAAACATAGACAAATAAATTTCTAAAAAAATAACAAGCACCCCAGGGGTAGAAGAAAAGTAAGCAACATGATATTTATCTGGGTGGTCCTGATGTTCCAATTTCGTTTATCTGGCACATAAACAACATGATAATGCCATGCAAAAATGTAAAGGTACATCCACATCATGCAAATAATGCAATTGATTGAACATGGACACTTCTCTCCCCATGCTGTGCAAAGAGACGCACCCAAAAAAAGGAAGAACAGAAATAATTCCTTGGGATAATAATAATAATAATAATAATAATAATAATAATAATCATCATCATCATCATCATCATCATCATCTAAGACAAGAGGTAATGAGTTACAAATTTTATAACCTGCAAAAGGCCAAGGAAGAAAACATTAAATTGCAGTTTAGACTACGAACAAGAATAAGGCCCAGTAAGAGCTAAACAACCTGCAATGAGAAAAAAAAATTATATTGATACACTAATTAACACGAAGAGGATAAGAAAGAAAACACTAAATTGCAGCTCAGACTAAAAAATGAGAACAAGAATGAGCGCAAAGTGCAAAATACACCTAGGAACTTATGAAAACAAAAAAAGCTAGAGAACTTTTAAATCATTATTGTCTGGATGAGTTACATATTTTATGGTGACCCTCTAGTGAACCTGAAAAAGATGAGGTGAATTCGAAATTGAACTTTAGAATCAAAACAAGAACAAAGATTGGAAAGCTACAAAAGCAGTATCAAGAACCTGGAGAAAAGAGATTCTGTAAAACTTCTTACGCTGACCTTATGCAAAACAACATCAAAAGGACCTTGATCTGATAATGGCTGCTTCAGATCGATGGCAACAAATAAAATTCCCTTATCCCTGAACCAAAAGATGTAGGAGAATGTAAGCTCGGCCAACTTAAGAATCATGCCATAATAAAAACTCTAAGATGCTGAATATAAACAAAATATTTAGAATGATGAACACCATGAGAAACTGGAGCAAGTAAAAACGTTTCCAGCACCCTCAACTAGTGAACATTTCATTTTTCGACAAATGATTATCTTCACCCGATACTTCCAAAAGAAATTTACAAGTAATAAGTACTGGTAACATCAACATGTGTAGATTCCACCTCCGAAGAATGTGCTCCCAAGAAATCTAAGTTGTAGCCAAGAACATCAGTAGTGTTCTTTTTTTGCGGGGGGGGGGGGGGGGCGGGTGGGGCCGGTGTTTGGTTCAAGTCTGACTGCAATATCATAGTAATGCTTTCCAAAAGTGGAAAAGAATACAAGCCAGTAATTTGCCTTAAACTGAATACAACTACTTTACCTTGGATGCTGATTAGCAAAACAAATATATCATGTTCAAGAAGGAGAAAATTAGGAGGAAGAAATTTGTTTGAGGGCACTGAGTAAGGGCCAAGAAGGAGGCAGCATCTTTCGGGTATCTTCATGTTTTCTTTAGATTCCTTATACTTTACTTAAAAAAACTTATTGGAAGAAACTTTTCAGACAAATAGAACTTACGGTAATTTAACCATAGAAATATACGGGTATGATGTAGAAAAAGACTACTCTTATTATGACGGTATGAAATTTCCTTTTGCTACATTGAGTCGTTCTGTTTTCCTATTGGGGATTGGGATTTAATGAAGGATTTGGAGAAATGCTAAATTTGAGATTAATCATCTAAATGAACAGAAAAGTTAATGACAATTTTAAAACCCATTACAGGGAAATTAGTTAAGAATGACAAGGGACATTAAAGTCCAAATGATCATGTTTACACTAAGTTTAGTTAGGGTAAAATGGAGAAGGAAAAAGTTAGGAGAAATAAATGCGGATATAAATGGAACATTTACATCTTTTGGTTAGCAATAGAAGATGGAAGGGACGTAAACCAGGAGGATACCACTCCCCCCCCCCAACATGCATTTCTTCACCTGCCAAATTTGGAAGACTGGAAGAGAGAAAATAAATTAATTTAATTCCAAATTTTAAAAATTCAACAAGAGAGAGAATCAAGGATAAAAAGACAAACAAGTTAATAATTCTCTTCCTTCTTCTTTCCCTCTCCCCACCAACATACCAAACAAAAAAGATGAAAAAAAAAAAAAAAAATCCCCTAAGTGAAGTATTTGTTCCTCTTCTCCTTCCCTTCTGCAAACTATGACACTGGAAGGATTCCCCATCATTCAATCCAAATAGACGATAGAAAAATTAATATGCCATGCAAATTGCTGATTATCACTGTATCTATTCTGTGAAGCTGGAATTTATCAGTGTAATTTAAATATTTTCTTATATGCAAAGATCAAGAATGCACACTTGCGATTTCATTTCCTTATAGATTTTGAAACCCAATATAAAATGAAGGGAATGGCGTGATGAACAATTAACTAGCTATACAGTGGGAAAATGATTCGGATAACGAGGCAAGAGTCAACATTTATGTACACAATAGTGTGCAATAGGAATTGACTTGACTCTCAATATATAATATCACTCCAAACTAAGAAAATTAGTCTTGGGAGTACTAATGATGGAATATTCCCCATAAGGAATTGCAGGAACTGCTCCAAGATTCCATATACTGGAATTCCCACTTTTGCGTATGAGTCAACCAAAAATGGCTCACAACCCATCTAACAACTAAGTCCCTACTTGCATAGTCCACAGAATAATTTTTCCACCTTCAACAAAGACAAAACCATTACTGCAGATATTGCTTTTCCAAATTGCAGGCATCAACCGTTCGACACACCACACAATTGCAAAGTTCTTAAAGCAAGGCATGATGAAAAACAAAGTATTACCTATTCCGATCATCAGTTGTAAAATTAACATCATTACTATAAAAAGCCACAAAAACAAAAAACAAAAACAAAAAGTACAGTGAAGTATTCCATGGAAAGCCGGAAGCAGAAATCCGCAAAGAGAGAGAGAGAGAGAGAGAGAGAGAGAATAAATTAAGCAACGAATATTTGACAAACAAAAGAAGAAGAAATGCAGGTGAAGCATCATATTATTATCAATCAAATCATTTAATGCCAGTAAACGAAATGATAATTTACCGAGCTAAAGCCAGAAGCTTAGGCTGCAAGAAGCTCATATTTTTCTTAGACGTGAGAGCATAACCGACGACAAGTCTCGTCGGCGGCGGAGAAAACCCTACGCAGCCGATCAAACTCAACTCGTTTTCTCTCTTTTCTCGGTCGACGTCTTCATCATCATCAGTGCGTGCAACTGAAATCTCTCCGTTTATCCTCATAGATAAGAGAAAGAAAACCTAATTTACCTCCGACGATTACAATCCTTCTCTCCTTTCCCAAAATTTTATTTTAAAAAAAAAATCAATTATCCAAATTCGTATGTCACCGTTCAACTTCGCCGTTGCTCTCCGATGAAGCTCTATGCGTGGAATATGGAGAGTATAGGCAGCAAATTTGGAGCGATTCTCAGCAGAGGATTTGGTTGATAATGATTTATTGATAAATTAGAGATTTCTTTATTGATTAACATCGGTTGCAGAGAAATGGCGGAAAAAGAGGATTGAGTCCACAGACACAGAGGAGTGAGAGAGATACTAATAAATGCGTAGGAGGAGATTCTGAAGCTTTCAATTGGAGTTTGCTTTTACTTTACAATTTTGCCCTTCACATTTTTGTTTTTCTTTATACGGGCTGTCTTTCTTGCAGCCTTTCGGTTCCCCCCTCTTTGCACTTTTCTGTCTTTTTATATGATTTTAATTTTCTTTATTTATGTTATACTTTTATTGCATTTTAATTTTAATTGTAAGGATACTTTGTATTTTTTATTTTTTATTTTTTGTATAATAAGATAACATCTATATTGAATAAAGAATTTCATATTAAATAGTACTCTAACTTTATACATAAAATTTAATCTTATATTACAACCTTCGTTTCGCAATATGAATCCTTCTAATCCTGTACATAATAATTAATGATTTTTACATTCTAAATAATCTTAAAATTAAATTTCTAAAAATGCCATTAATTAAATACTCCAACCGTCCCTATTTATCTGTTACAAATAAAAAATTTTGATATTTTTTTTATCTGTCACATTGAAAAAATTTAAGTGCTATTAATAATAATTTTATTATTATATCTTTGTATTAAATAATTTTGAAAAATAATAGTGTAATAAGTTTAGAGAAAAAGTTAAACAAACAAAGCAAGAAAATAGTTATGGAGAAAATTAAATCTAATGATACTTTTAAAATATATAAACAAAGTTGTATGAATTTAAGAGATTAGCTAATTTTTCTTAAATTATGTGAAGTAATTAATTATGACAGATAAATAAGGATTGAGGAAGTATTTGTCTACTTGGATAATTGGAGAAAATTGTGTCATAATTAGTAAAAAGAGAGATTGTAACGAGGGACAGAAATAAAAAAAAGTAATAAAATTTTATAAAACTTTGTAAAATGACTTATATTATGAAAAAAAAATTCAAATTTAAAACAACTAACCATTTAAATTTAAGACATTCGATCATAAAATAGCCATTTGAATTTAAGAACTCATCAATATATACATTTGCTTTATTGTTGTGCATTACTAAATAATTTGAGACCACTCACTTGATATGATAATTTAAGGAAAGCAAAACTCTTAACACTTAGAACTTACAATATAAGTTAAATAACACTAAACTCTTTCTACTTAGGCAATTTCTCTCGTTAATAATAGATTTAAATTGCATAAGCCGTGCAAATAACTTTATTCATTTGATTTTAACTTTTTTTTAAGGTCAAATTATATTTCAAAACAAGTAGATTATATTTCTACTGCCAAATCATAACATTAATAATATGTAAAGTTGAGGAGTAAAGTCATGTGGGTTTGACACCTCAGCAAATTTAGGTTAATTGGTTATTTTTTTGTTGACCTCTTGATGACTTTACTAGAAAAGTAGCTGTGAAGTATTTTTTATTATTCCTTTAGGTTTTTTCTTAGGTATAGATATTGGTTTCAAGATTTTGGGTTTATTTCGTAGGTTTCGTTTGATTGTTGTTATCCTTAGAGGAGTTTTTTATGAGAATGAAGTGAGATATTTATAGGATTGTTCCTCGGTTTAATTTCTTCAGATTTAGTGCTATATTTATAGTAGATGCTTCGAAGTCCTTGTATTTTTTGGGATTCATCGTTGAACTTTGTTTGTTTTGTTGGTTTTCCTCACGAGATTGCATTGGTGATTTCAAACTGGAAGATGGACCATCTTCCATTAAATGCGTAAGCCGCATCTTCAAACAGGGTGTCTTCGAAATCTTATCTTCAAAATCTTCATCCTCCATGAGATTGCATCGGTGATTTCAAACTGGAAGATGGACCATCTTCCATTAAAGGCGTAAGCCGCATCTTCAAACAGAGTGTGTTCGAAATCTTATCTTCAAAATCTTCATCCTCCATCGATGTCGCATCTTCGAAATCTTCCCCAATACTAGCTATTCTTCCTTTTGAGTGCACATAATTTACACATTATTTTTTGTAAAATACTATCGTGTCCTGTGACCTTTGTTAAAGGTAACTATATAAGTTGTACATTTTTGGGTTAGTAAATTCACGATTTCAATTTGTTTAATATGCTGGTTTTACACTTCCCTAAACAAAGCGCTATTACACTAATTTGTTGTGTTCTTTTACTTTAATCTTGTGTTTTGAAGATTGAATAAGTATTGCTGATACTTCCAATTTTTACCGTAGGCCATCTTACTCACAATATCACTTTTATAATCTCCATTAAAAGTATGGCATCTCTTATTCTTCCCTAATCACAATAGGGGAGAGAGATAAAAAAAAAAAACAAAGACAACAATTCAATTTTTAAAGCTTCTATATAAAACAAGATAACTTCATAAGGCATTCTATCACAAATTTATACTTTGTATATTTCAAATTATACATTTTATAATAAATATAATATATTCTTAATATAAATGGTCACTAAGAATGAATCCGATACATGATTATGAATAGTGTTTATTTTCTATAAAAATATTTCGTAATTGTTTTTAACGCATTTAGTTAAGGGAGTAAATAGGAAGAGAAGTAAATATGGATATAGAATACTTTTCCTCGTAAACTTCTAACTTGATGCAAATTATTTTTGTGGAGGGAAAGAGCTCAACACGCGGATTATATCAAAAACATATGGTTTGATGATAATATAAATAGTTATAATTCAATCATATTTTTTTTCTTTTAATATATAGTCTACGTTGATAACTATTTAATTTAATAAAAATTATTTTTTAATTTCAATCGTTAAATAAAATTATTATTAACTTGACATATTTTTATGTAAATACTAAAGATCTTTCGATATCATTAGAATTGGAGGGAAACCTTCTCTTTCTTACCCTAATGAAAATAAAGGTGTTCTTTTCCCTTCCCTCAAGCTTTGCAACCCAACATAGCATAAGTTGATTTATTGGAGATCTAAGGGAGATCTCAATACTGAGATTGGTAGGCAGGGTGACTCTTATAATCCACTTTTTTTTTTTTTTTTTTTTGGCCGGGGGAGGCGGGGGAGTGGGGACGGCTTTAAAATATTTAGGATTCATTTATGAGTTCGAGTAGGGTTGTTGACCGTTAAATTGGGATAGCTACGCGCTGCGTGTGTTGCATTGTCTCTAACTTCAAACACCAATACAACCAGGGCAAAACCAGAGCAGAGTCAGAGGTAGAACCGCAGCCGCAATAGTAGTTAGGACATCTGTGGAGCGTCAAGACCTGTGTGCTTCCTTTCCCATTAGTATTTTATAATGCAATTATGCTACTGTAAAGCCAGAATATTCTAATGCTACTGAACCCCGCTGACTCTTATTATTTATCTTTTGTGAACATCAAAATATTGCCCGATATCGTACAAATTCTTGACGGAGTTTTCTATTGTATCCCTCTTGATAACATCATCAGGTCCTTCATTTCTTGCTTCTGCATTTCTGAACTTTGATCCTACAGGTTCAAGACACCATCCCAGTTAAGGAAAACTGCAGGAGGAGTAAAAACATGGCTGTGCTTGGAGATTTGTCTCGAATGTGTAGCCAGATTATCACGAAAAGACCAAGTCATGACTTAAGGAGAGCTGTTTTTGGTACTCAAATTTGGAGTCAGAAAGTTCGTTTTGATGCTTGGAAGTTGAAGAAAAATAAGGCAAGTGGATTGCAAGTGAGAATGCAATTAGGAGTAGGAGTTATAGAGAGATCGGCCGATTTGAAGAGTTTGGAAGGGAATTTGGGGCTTGATCTGGTGATAGAAGGGGAGTTGAGAGAAAAGGGATTTTTGGGGTTGAGGAAGACCAAGCTTGTGTGCACGATAGGGCCAGCATGTTGCACATTGGAGGATTTAGAGAAGTTGGCACAGGGAGGGATGAATGTGGCTCGGCTTAACATGTGCCATAATACAAGAGAGTGGCACAGGGATGTCATTAGGAAGATTAAGGAATTGAATGGAAAAGGCTACTGTGTGTCGGTGATGATTGATACAGAAGGCAGCCAGGTAAACGTTGTTGACCACGGAGCTCCTTCCTCTATCAAAGCAGAGGTAAATTTTGATGCCCTTTTTCTTAAAACATCCTTTACAGATATGTACAAGACTTCTATGATCTTGATAGAATTTTGTTCACATTTGGCTTGCTAGGATGGCTCAATCTGGCATTTTACCACAGAAAGATTCCACGGTTCTCTTCCATTGACAGTTAAAGCAAACCATGAAGGATTTTCTGAAGGTAATGAAAGTATTTCATTTTAGTGATTTCAAATGAAAAAAGTAAAACCTTTAATCGGGTGAATCTTTCTTTCTCTATTGTAGGTATTCAAGTAGGTGATGAGGTTGTCATTGACGGAGGGATGGCCACCTTTGAGGTAGTAGAAAAGATTGGGAGAGATTTGAAATGCAAGTGCACAGACCCTGGTCTGCTGCTTCCTCGGGCTAAACTGAGCTTTTGGAGAGACGGAAAGCTTGTGGGGAAAAATTATGAACTCCCAACTCTATCTATGAAGGTTGATTCATCTTTCTCTTCTTTCAAAATCCTTGATGATTGTCGTGTTAATAGAGTAAACAATTTGATGTTAACAAAGCTAATCCATTCCGCTTTTGTATAAGAATTATACTACAATGTCTGCAATTATACTTCGGCTTCTGCTGTCCTTTTAAGCACACTGCAACAGTTATTTCAATATCTTCAAATATCAGTTTATGTAAAATGAATAGCCAAATTGTTTATCCAATGTATCAAATAGCACTTTCAGAATCCTCAGAAGATATATCATTGCAAACCCATCTGCTGAATATTTTTAAACAGTGATAAAGATCTTTGCAATCTAATTTAAAGATCAAAATACTTTAACTGACCACAATTGTTCATGAAATAATTTGAAAAGGTCTGTACTTTCTAATTAGGGTGCTCTCTCTCTAATCTGCAGGATTGGTCAGATATCGAATTTGGAATTTCTGAAGGTGTCGAATTCATTGCCTTGTCATTTGTGAAGAATGCCGATGCCATCAAACATCTGAAGAACTACCTTTCCACTAAATCTTCCAGGTAATCTAGTTACTAAAATAAAACATGTATGGCTATTAGCAGTGATATTTTCCACTTTAGAAGCATACTCTAGGTTCTTCAGGGAGTGAAATAGCTTATCTGATCTGAATGTTGTTGGTAGATACTGTGGCATTGACCTAACAAAAGTTGTTGCTACGTTAGCAATATTAGAAGCAATTTAGAAGCATGCGGTAGTCAGCTAGGAGTGAAAATGGTTAACAGTCACATAATTTTTGTTATTTAGAATTCTGATTTAAACTACAGATCAGCTAAAGTATTGGCAAAGATAGAGAATGTAGAATCTCTCCATAAGCTAGAAGAAATTGTTGACGCTTCTGATGGAATCATGATCGCAAGAGGAGACCTTGGTGTTGAAATTCCCCTTGAACAGATTCCAACAGTGCAGGAGACAATAATTGAAGTCTGTCGACAGCAAAACAAGCCTGTGATTGTTGCTTCTCAACTTCTGGAGTCAATGATTGAATATCCTATTCCAACACGCGCAGAGGTACTCCATTCTATTGGTGTCTTTGGAAAAGCGTAATTGTCAAAATGCTTTCTCTTTCTATCAACCTTATCTTGGGTTAAATTGCTTATAGTTGTTGTTTACCAAGTGAACAAGACTGGACTATAATTCATCAATCTGAGGCATGGCGATATATAGTTTCAATGACAACAAGTCTGTTTGGTTTCATAGGTTGCTGATGTTTCTGAAGCAGTTCGCCAGTATGCTGATGCACTGATGCTCTCTGGTGAGTCTGCAATTGGATCATTTGGGCAGAAGGCTCTCTTTGTCTTGTGTACAACAAGTACCCGAATGGAATCATGGAGTCGTGAAGAGAATATGCAGTCTTTTCTAGATCAGCATAAACTCAAACTTTCTTTGTTGGACCAAATTGCTGAGCAAATCTGCAATTGTGCTGCAGAAATGGGTAACCTCTACTTTTCTCCAAATTAGTCAGTAAATCACCACATTTGGCTAAAAAACACTAGGCGTACTAATGAAACACATCCATTTCTGATATGAGATCAAGGCTAATGTTCTATGTATTTAGTTGGATTATATTCTTGAAAAGAATATCATGTTAGATTGTTTCATGTTGCTCCATCTTACATTGAAAAGGGATATAAATAGATCTGGCAAAAACATTTATAACCAAAAAATTTGGATCCTTTTTCACACTTTCATCTTGACCATAATTTTGCTATTTCTACAGCAAACAACTTAGGTTTAGATGCCATTTTCGTATACACGAGGCACGGACAGATGGCTAATCTCCTCTCACGCAACCGTCCAAATCCTCCAATCTTTGCTTTCACTGATGACAACAGCATCCGGATGGCTCTAAATTTGCACTGGGGAGTGACTCCTCTCCTCACAGATCTATCAGATGACATGGAAGCTAACACTGAGAAAACTATTGAGCTCATGAAAACCAAAGGGCTGATTAGGGAAGGCGATACAGTTTTGGTAGTCTCTGATATCATTCCATCGGCTGCAACCCGAACAGTATTCCAATCAATCCAGGTGAAAACTGTCAGTTAGAAATCACTTAATGTAATCTTAGCAATCAAGATTCCGCAATAACTTTGAATGAAATTTGGTCAGTTTTCAATCTTCTTATTAGTCCACATCATCAAAGTCATAGCTGAATTGATCAATGTCTTTCTCTGCATGCATTTTGTTGCCTGGACAAAGAAACTTTTTGAACAACAAAACTACAAACTGAGCTGCGTGCTCCTCGTTCTAGAAATTTGATATAATAAAATACAAGTTTGGAGCTTGGTTGATTGAAGGTCTGAATCTTCTACCTCTTTCTAACAATGTGGAGACTTCTCGTGAGAAGCAAGGAGGATTTATTTTGTTTTATTTTATTTTGTTTTTGTGTGTGACACACAAATGAATAAGTTATAAAACGAAGCAAAGCGAAGAGTATTTTGTCTTCATTGAAAGTGTTGAATAGGAAAAATCATGTGTTGCCAAAATGAAATTAGGTGACTAACTAGCAGCCAATCTTTTTTTCCCCCCTCTCTCCTTTCTTTTTCATTTTTTTTAAGGGGTGGGGGGGGGGAGTTCAAGTTTAAACTTGAATTAGACAAAGTGACATCTATAAGTGAAGATTTTGGAATCTTTCTTCCCAAATACTAATGAGAAATTGTTATATTCTTTTTTTTTTCTCTCATCCTACTTTGTAATTGATGAAGAATCTTATTATTTTTAATTGAAAATTTTATTTACCATTTTTTATTAACTATTTATCTATTATCAACAATGAAGGGTTAAATGAAGGTAATAGAAAAGTTGTGATACATAACAATAAAATTAATGAACCACATTGCAATGAACTCAAAAGGCATTTCTACTTGTGATCAAGGGATAAGAGTTTGGGTAGCAAAATGAGACGAAATCCAATTTAAAGGACACATTGTAAATTACCTAAAGCATGTGGCTTTCGGAGTAATTTCTCCAAAATTTTTTTACGACAGACGACTAAGGAGCAAGGACTAGTTCGTTGCGGCAATGGCGCAATCCCAACCACGAAATTGCAAGCACAGTCACAACCACGAAATGTCGCGCGCAAAATAGACGAAAGAAGCCGGGACATTCTAAAATGCGCCCCATAAGTGAAACTGAGGGAGTAACGCCGCCGTCTTCGTCGCTACTCGCTCGCTGTCTCTCCGTGTGTGTGTGGAAGCTCTCAGAGTAACAGACAAGGGAACGCAGTCAGATGCTTCTTCCGTGTACGGAATTCCAACTGCACTGATCATTAGCTACCGTTAATTGCTTCCTTAAACTAGTAACAAAAGCCGAATTCGCCCAAATAATTTGTATAATGGCCTCTATTCATATAATCAAAACGAGCCTGTCTCCATTTTCGGTTTCTAAATCGCATATTGGTTCTGAATTCAATTCAAATGCCTCCGGAAAAAGGAAATGCAATTTCCGGAGCAGGAAATTCAGCTCGAGGATTTTGATTAGTAGAAGGTCAAAGGCTTCCTGCAAACTTCAGGATGGCGAAAACCAAAACAACGGTAATAGCTTTTCTACTCCTTGATTGCTCTATTTTCTTCAGCTGGAATTGTTCTTGAAGTTCGTATTAGTGAATTGGTTTTATGCGTAGTCGGTATGTATAGACATGCAGAAATACGTTCATGTATATTTAACTTATAGATGCCATATTTCTATGTGTATGACCGATGTTATGCTAGGGTTTATAGGGTGCAAAGCTTCGAAATTTCTAAAGCAATTATGGCGACCAGTTTTAGTTTAGACCCGAGGAAAATATTCACGTTTGATGCTTAAATTGATTTCAGGGGAAGAACCTCCTGAGTCCTTGTTCATGAAAGAATTGAAGAGGCGAGGGATGAAACCGACTTCATTGCTTGAGGAAAGCAATAAAAGCAGCAATTTAGATGAGGAAACAAAGTATAGGGAAGAAGATGGAGGTTTCTCGCGGAGGAATGCAGTGTCTACAAATTCAGGGACGAACTTAATGAATCAGAGGGAGAAATCTATGTCACTGAATAGTGAAGGCCTTGAGGTTGGCTTGATTTCGGCTAACTCTTGTACTAGGTGTTGCATTGGGTTTAACTTTTTTTTAATTGATATTATTTTGTGCATTGTCTTGGAAACTTGAGGTCAAGGCCTTGATAATTTATATTGGATAATTGGGGCTTACGGTATCCTCTGATTAGAGTGCATTCTTGTCCTTGTTCTGCCTGATGTTTGGAGCTGCCTGTTGTAGTGATCTCCTTAAATTATAGTGGAATTTTGTGTTTGCTGTTATTATTTTCCCATTTCTCATCCATTTTCTATGGATTCAACAAAATATGAAATTCAAAAACTTAGATGATTTTGCAACAATAATCATGTGTACCAACACATTCAGTTTAACTTACACTGATTGGTCATGCATTATGCAAGTAATATCAATTGTAGGCATGGAAGAAAAATTTGCCATTATATGATAGGGATAGTTTTCTGATGAGCAAAAACTTCTATTTTTTGATTGGCCAATAGTTTGTGTATACTTGAAATAAGCATACCCTATTGTAAATTTATGGGAACTCTTTTATGTGTTGAAATATTATTTTGGGTCTGCAGGTGAACAATATTTGTTGTTGGCACTCTGCTTTACGATTTTAAATGTGCAAATCACATATATGTTTTCGCCTTGGCTGCATATTTGGTTTTTCAGGAATAACCATCTATATTTATACATTTTTCTTTCAGGGTCTAATTCCCCGTGCCAAACTTTTGCTTACCCTTGGAGGAACATTCTTTTTGGGGTTCTGGCCTTTGATCATGATAACTGTTGCCTTTTTCTCCACCCTCTACCTGGTAAGTTGCTTGCCTTTGGTTTGTTTTTATCTAATTTTACTTCCACCTTAATTTTATATTATTCTTAGTCGCATTATGATTTCCTAGGTTTGTTGTCTAGTATCTCTTCTGTTTCTATTTGCAAATATGTCATTCCCAATAAATAGGATAGCGTAAAAGGGAGCAATTGGACTCAAATTTTCAAATTAATGGATGCATGGGAGCCTTTGTTAGATTCTCTGTTGACTTTTAAGGGAGAGAGGCAAACTGGGGCATATTTCATTGAATGAACAAGAAAGAAAGATGTATTTCTTGTAAAAGCTGATTAATTATTTGCTGCAATTGGAAGTTCTGAACTGGTTATTGGTCAAGTTAATGGTACCAATGGCATTCCTTTGAAATAGATCTCCTTCTGGATAACTGCTCCTAGATTGTGTTGTATGGAATATTTCTGAGTCATTACTTTGTTATTTGTAGAGGGGATAAGATCTTCTGAAAGAGAGAGGCTGAAACTTACCATAAGTGATGATCTTAGCCTTATGGCCTTGCTAGTGAATTCCTTGTTGTCTCTCCTTTCTCCCTGCTCCTTCTCCCTCTGTCACTCGTAATTCTTTTCCTTCAAAGTAATGCTTTCTGGTGAAGGAAGTAAATTGGCCAGAGAAAAAGAATACATATTGAAAAGAAAGGGTGGATAGCAGTTATTAGGAACATCTGTTCAAGAATAAAGTTTTCGAACTTCCTTTTATCTTGTATTTTTTTGACATTATTTACCTGGAAAGTATTAGTAGTATTAATAAGTGGTAACCTTAACTAAATTTATGCTTTCAATATGACAGATCTCACCAGTAACCATAAACTGCAAAATTATACCTCAAGCAAAAATATAAAAAGAAAATATAACTGAAACAAGGCACTCAGTAGCTGCCTTAAGTATGATTTGGGTTTCAGTTTTGCACTTTGCAAGTGTTCTATATCCTTTCTCTTGGTTGCACTTGGACTGTAGATAGAGGAAATTCTAGGAGTGGACCTCAAACTTCATTTGCCCTGGAGTCTTGTTCCTTGAAAAAATGAAAAAAAAAAAAAAACCAAGTTTGGTTCAGGACTCAGGAAGTAAAAAATGCATGGCAAAATTGTCCTTTTCCTATTTTTAGATTGTGCAAGCTGGTAGATTACGTCATTAAACATGCTAGATGTGCCAGGTTATTCATGTTGAAGCAGAAATTTATTTTAGATTTTTCCAGTAGATGCAGTCTCCTGAGGGCTACACTAAGTAGTTAGCATAGACAGGGAGGAGCAATCACTATAATTAAACATTTATTACCATATCAATTACCAGGCATGCCTTAAACATGATACTGTTGGCAGGGAAAAAATGGATATGTTATAATACATAGTTCCAGCCTATTTATACTGGAGAAAGAACATCTCATAAACGCTTCATTTGAAAATTTGCATGTCTTATGGGCAAAGCAAATCCATTAAGAAAATTTTATGTGCCTCAATCCTGTCCAATATCCATGTCAATTTAAGGGAAACTGATGAATTATCATTTGGTTATAAGTTACAGATCCTCTGGTCTGTGTTCTAGTTTTGTTTCGCGATAATTTATCTTTGTTCCTTATTAGACATGCATGCTTTTACATCTATGTACTTCATGATATTTTCAGATGCCATGCTTACAGTTTGGGTGTCTCTAATTTTATGAAGTCACAAACTACACATTAATGACGGTCTTCCCTCTTTGTACATGCAGTACTTTGGACAAGATTTTGTCCACGATGCAAGCAAGACTACCATTGCACCACCTCAGTACATTGATCCATATGAGCTTCTTGAAGAAGAAAGGATATCACAACCAGCCCCTCGCTTGAATTGAAGGACCAAAGATGCCTGCCTTTTAGAAAGTATAGGTTTCTGTTGTTTTTCCCTTGCCTTTTGCTTTATTCGTTCCATGTGAAAAATGTCAAATTAAAGAAACTTGTTTTCACCCTTTTGCATCCACCTCATTTACTGCAAAATTTTAGTATCCAGAGAAGCTGTTAAAAATGTCGTAAAAATGAAGTTTCTGTTAATGTTTATCTGTATATGAGATGCTTGCCTTTTTGTGCAATCACCCAGAAATTCATTGTTGACCCAACCAGCCGTAGCACCCCAGTTCGGTTCCATACTAGAACCGGATTGTACTAAGCTGACCATAGCTTCGGTTTCGGTTCGGTAATATATTAAAAAAAAAATCAAATGGCATATTGATGTAGGATGCAAACGTCAACAACGGTGACATGTAACACTGCAGTTTTCGACTTAAACAAGAATTGCTGGCTTCTACGAATATTATTTGAAAAAAAAATATCAAATGATAGAAGACGGTAGTATACAAAGGACCGTTGCATGTGCATGCAACCGTCGGTGGTTCCGTGACATCACTGGTGACATGCAACAGTTGATCACTAATTGTTTTTCTTCTTCTTTTTTCCTTCCCAGATTATATTCTCCCTATAAATGCCTATTTCCTCTAACCATTTCGCACCAACTTTTTTAATTATCCCAAATATTATAATTCAGATATATACAAGTTCACTATCAAATAATAATACTATTATTATTAACAATATTGATTCTCTCAATTCTCTCAAATATAAATTCTTAAATATTCTTAGTAATACAAAAATAGCTTTCATTTCTCTGTAGTCTAAGAGAATACATCTAAACTTAAATTGAAATCTCCTTTTTTGGAGAAAAAATTTTCAAAAAAATCTCTTTTTCAAAGCTGACACCAAATTGGAACCATGGCCACGACTCACCAAACCTTAAGAAAATGTTTTTGTTCTTTTTCTTTTTCTTTTTTGGCTTTTTTTCCCCCTCTTATCTGAATCTTATCTTATAGTGATGTGCAAAACCTAATCAAACAAATCTCCACTGACTCGATGTAGAATGCTAACCTCCTCAGTCCTACTCATCCCTTCCCCTTTTGTTCGAGTCTGCATTTGAGTGCCTCTATTCTTCTCTGAAATGAGATGTCTGCCTGAAGCAATGTGTCGCTATATACATCTGAAGTCTATCAATAATATAGTGACTAGCAAAGTTGGAGTCGTAGATCTTGTGGCCCTTCTCCCTTAGAATCTTTTCCTTTTTCTGGAGCGTAAACAACATATATATATATATATATATATAATCTTATATGAGTTCGAATTTTTGCAATTGGACGCAGATATTTTGTTCACAGGGTAGCCCATTACTTATATAACACCAGCTAAGAATTTATAGATATTTTTAACAGCCACTAGCAATATATATATTTGAAGGTTTGATTTGGTAAACTTAAGTTTACAATTAAGCCACATCGGGTGTATGTCTTATTCAGATAAATTTCTTCACTATCATATAATCCCAAGACAAGGAAGTTCTAGGATTCTGAATTGAAGGGCTTCAAAGTTGGCATATTCTTGATAATCCCTTGAATGGATCCACCTGCAGCAAGAAGAGAGATGAGCAAGCAAGCGAAGCTCAAGATCTGCATCCAAATCCAGGGTAAGGTAAATCTGCAGATTTTAGCATGTGAAATGTACATCTCAATTGGGAAATACACTGTCAGTGGCCAAAATGTAGCAGCTCCAAGCAGGCCTACAATATCATTGAAGTTTGGGAACGCCATTGCTATCGTTGCTGTGAATATCACATATATTGTCCTCCAGATCAGCCTGAATGGACTGAAGTTGAAAATGCCACAGCCCGGCAAGTCGATCAGATGATCTTGAGTTATAAACTTATTTTCTGGCCATCTCTGCTTGCACCCATTTTCCACAAAACTAAATAGAGGTTGTGCAAAAACCTACAAAAACCAAAGTTATAAATCTGCTATTTTAAGCCGCTGAAAAGAAGGAAACCTGGGACTTATCCTTGAAATTATGGATACCTGGTAGGCTCCCACAAGATGTACAACAATGCAGACGTTAGCAAGATCGACCAGCCAAAATGGTTCGAAGAAACCAAACCCGGTTAAGAGATTTCCTGGGGCCTTGTTTCCGAATGCCGCATATCCCATTACGCCACAGAGCGTGTAGAACACGGTGGAGACAGAGATTCCTATAAATGTAGCCTTTTTCATCACTTGGTTTTCTGGAGGACTAGATTTCAGAGTGTCCTGTAAATCGAAAACAAATTAATCAACTTTCATTATTTGATCATGAAATGTCTAAAGAAGATTCAATCTAAAATATCTGGGATTGGCGAGAATTAAATCCCCCAAATGATGATCACTAGATGACTTGCCTGTATCTCAACAAGGACAGTAGAAAAAGCATAGGCAAAGGCAATATCTCCTAGGGCCGAAAAGCTGTTCCACATCTTATCCATGGTTGACATGCCAGGTCCAACAGGTATCCCGGTTAGGTATGTGTGAGGACGAGCTCCGCCTTCAAAATGCAGCTTTACACGGTAAATTTGCGTAAACGGGAAAAGGAGAACGAATAACCCAAGAACCATCGAGGCTTTTACGATCTTTGGTTTCAGTAAATCACATTAATGGAATATTTTCATTTGGTTCTTGGTGCATAAATGCAAACAGAATGCTGCTGACCTGCAAGTTGAGCTATGGAGAGACCAAGACCTATAATAGAGTAACCAAATGACATGACTGCCGCAAGCACCGAGAGCCACCAAAGCTTGTGGAAATTTGGAATCTGGCTCAGAATTATTTGTATGACTCCGAACAAGATTATAAACATATTGTTCTTGGTGTGACAACCTTCACGAATATGATGGTTATGGAAACAGCCGGATCGTTTGATTGCCCTGATCATCATCAAGAACATGTTTAATATTATACCGATAAGGTAAGTTTCTAACTCATCAATTCTTGTTCACGATACATGGTCAAGGCTACTTACACCATGCTAATAGATGATGTGATTGTGTATCCAATTGTAATCCCGAAAAGATTCACATATTGAGCTATTCCACAGAACTGGAACTTTCGTCCTCCTGCACGCGGATGGAGAGTATGTAAGGGAAGGGAAGAAGCTAAGGAAAGCATTCAAAAATAAAGCAAAATGAACTCTCAGAAAGGGCAATCGGTAGTATGCATTTTACTTCAATAAATGTTCCAAAACAAAAATAGGACGGAGAAACAAAGAAGATCTTCATGTTGTTCTTACCACACAAAACAGGACTGCTTTGGTCTTTTTTTTTTTTTTTTTGTGGTTGTTTGTCAACTCCCTGGCCAGCTCTTTTCTTGTTTTTTAGTCAGTAAAGTGAACAGCAAGGTCATCATATCATCAATTACAATAGTTCCATGAATCCCAATTAGATTTTTTTTTTTTAAGTAATAAATGAGGCATGCACCGAAAAACAAACATAGTACAGAATCAAACTTTAGTGTCGAGGGACCAGGATTTGGATGTGCAAGTCTCTTCGGAGTTTGGAGGGTGGCGTCATTCTAAAGCTTTTAATTCTTTTGAGTGATGGGAGGGAAATACAATTATGGAAAAAAAAACTTGAGATTTTAATTTGATGGACGGAAACACAATGAAAAGGCAATTTCGGAGTGTCAGGGCAAGTACATGTTTTTTTTCTTTTTTTTAAAGTGAGGACAAGTATATCAATTATATATATTATATCAACGCAATTATAATAAAACTAAGTATTCGATTGTTCGTAAAATTCACTTATAATTTAATGTCCATAAAAGAAGTGAGAAGTTGAATAAATTCCATCGGGTGTAAAATTTCCTTTAATGTAGACCAACTTTTTAATGATAGCAAATCCCTCAATAGTAATTTCAATCAACATGGCAAAAATTCTTTTCTTTAAAAGAGTCGAAGAATTAAACCACACACACATAATTTGTTTGTGGGCCTTGGGTTCTTCCCTGTTAAATTGCCAAGAAATTTACAGTTCAAAATTACTCACTTGAAGAAATCGTCGAAGGAACTCTTCGAACATCAAATTGAGCTAAAAATGCTTTTGACACAAAAAAAATTTACCGTTCTGTGAAGGATTCATTCACATGAACGACACAGAATCAACCCTTAAACAACACATGCAAACTCTAAAACTTTTACCAACAAGAAATGAAAAAGACAGTTACCTAAATTGGCTCTCACGACATCCATATAAGTATAGTTTCTCCGGCCAGTAATAGGGTCTGGAGACCTGTAACAATCTGCAAGGAGAACAGAAGTAAACCAGGTGATGACGGAGAAAGACAGGAGAGCAATGGGTCCAGCAATCCATCCCAGTTGAGCAGTTGCCCATGCCAGAGACAGCACCCCAGAGCCGATGACTGCTGTTATGATATGGGCACTTGCAGTCATCAATGTCCCTTGGTTCGAACCACAAGAAAGAGGCAAAAAAAAATCAGCAGTTATAAAACACATGCAGAGCCATCTACAGGGAAAAATGATGATGGAAGAGAAAAGGCAAGATTTACCAGTCCTTTTTGCCCGACCATCATCATCAAATTTTGACTCCTCATGTCCTGCTGCTGCTACTGCAGAAAAACTCGTCATTCTCAGCATTCTCAAGCCTTTTTTGACCGACTGTTATGCCTCACCGACCTTGAGGGAGAAACAATGGAGAGAAGGGGTGGCAGACAGGTGAGTTTCAATTTATGGCAGTAGTAAAATGAGGCATAAGAGGCCTTTGTTGGGGGAATAGGAAGTAGCGAGGGGTGGGAAGGTGGAGGGTGAGGAGGTAATTGTCACTGCAACTGCATTGGACACTCGTGCAAAAGCCAGCGGGATTTATTAATTACACCTTAGCATTAGAGGGGAGCCTCTTTTATAATAATTAATTATTTGGTTGTTCGGTTTCATTTAGGGCTTGTTTGGAGGATTGTTTTCACATTTTCGAGTCATAAATGTTTTTTTTAGAGTTAAATTGACAATTGAAAATAGTTTTAGTTTTTATTAGGGTTTACGATATACTTTTTTTTTCCCTGTAATTTTGGAAAACCATAGGTATAATACTTTCTTTAATGAAATAAATTACTATTTAAACTTCTAATATTTTTTCATATTTAATTTTAGTTATAGAAAAAAAAATTAGTTGAAAGTAATTATCAACTAGAGTAATTCACATAAATAAAAAGGCAGTATATTTGATGGCTATTTTATACTTTTTGTAATAGAAAATTACATTCAAACACATAAAATTATCACGATCAAGTTCTGACTTTCTAAAATGACGATTATTAAAAGCATAATTAGTAAAATCACATCCGATTATGTGCAAAATTAATTGGCCCCAGTTTCTCTTTCTTTTCAAATGATTCTTCTTTCCATAAGATGACTTTTCTTTTACTTCTTTTGTTTTTTCTTGATGCTTCAAAATGAGTGAGTCAAAAGATGAAGAACACAGTGGAGAATCAAACGCAGATTTTGGGATAGTTAAATTGGTGGTTTCCAAAGGTTGGGAGGAAAAGCCTTGTGTCAGATTGCTTGATTGGTGGATGCTTGTTTGGTTTAAAGGGATCTAATTGATGAAGAGAAAGAAACCACCACTGTAATCAGTGTAGATGAATCATACTTATATAATTACAACGTTATCATAATAGAAATCTGATTTATGTAATCTTAGAATGGAAGTGATGTACAGATGGTGAGTGGTGAACCACTGCATTCACCTCAGATTCCCAGAAAGGATAAAATTGAAGAAAATGAAAGCCAATGCCAATATTCTCCATCATTCTTATGATATATAAAATTTATAATCATAATAATAAAGTGGTGTCTTTTAGATTTTTTAATAGAAATTTTTAGGATTGAGAATGTAAAATTTAATAATTAGTGAAAAAAACGTTTAACTACGTATTTTAACAATTTATATTATCGTTATATATAATTAGATCATGTATAAATATTATAAGCGCGTAAATGTCAAAGTTTTGAATGTTACTTTATAAATGGAGATTTTTTTTTTTTCTATTCCAAAAATGGAACCAACCTCTCATGCATAAAAATACCCATAAATGGGAGAAATTCATGTTCGAAAATTTATAGATAGACTCCTTAGTCCTTAGTCGCCTGCATGGCTAAAAACCTCTGTTCATTTTATTGGATTAGGCAAATTACACTTTGGCCTGCAATGCATGGAGTGGGTTCATGTTTTTGCACATACATACTCGTGCACATGTCTAAAAGAAAAAGTAGGCTTCGCCAATATACAGTATAATCTAACCTGTGTAAGGATGGAATCTGGAAAAAAAAAAAATTAAAAAAAAAGAAAAAGCAGAAGAAAATATTATAATTTTTAATTTTTTAAAAAATTTTTAAAAGTAAATTTATATAAACGTATATAAAAATTTTTAATTTTTGTAAAAAGAACAAATAATTTTTAAAACTTTTGAGGGTTCATTCCACTAGTATCACCGCACTTGTGCAAAGTAGCTATAAACAAGCCCTAAATCGTCAACATTGATTATTTAGTTCGTATATCATGTAGTACTACTTTAAATAGTTAAAAATATTTTTTTATCTATTGATTTTTTTTTAATTGAAAAAAAAAGCAAGAAGTTAGTCGGCCTCATAGTCTACTATTTGCATTTCTCTTCATAGATAACTCATTTTAATAAAGTAAGGTAACATTTGAACACTAATTAATCAAATGTTCAACCTCATCCTGGACTGTGAAATTCTTACTTTATTAGAGTAAGATCAAATTCAGATTCTATAGATCTAGAAGGGTAATCATAGTTCTAAAAATAGTCAAATGAAATTCGAATACTTAGTTATATATATATATATATATATATATATATATATATATGTATGTATGTATATCTAAGTTTGGGAAAAAGTCACAATCATATTGTTGCTAATGCAGTAAGGCCATGCCCAATTTTGCTTTGGTTCCAGAAGCTCAAAGCTTGAAGAATATGGTTGAGGTTGAGATTAAAATTAAAAAAAAAAAAAAAAAAAGGTATCCTTTCTCATGAGCAATCAGCACACTGGTTCCATTTTCTATTATGGGGAACATGTTTCACCAAGTTTCTTTCTATTATTTGGAAGAGTCAAATATATATACTAAAATATTTAGCTTTCTGTTTTAGCCTCTTCCACCATGTTCGATGGAAGCATGTTATCTGGGAAAATACTCAGACTTGACTTGATCTTTGTAGAATATAACATTATAAATCTTTACCATATTTGAACCATTTAAAAGATATTTATATATAATTGGTCTTTTTGCATCATATATATTAAAATTTTGTACTTTTTTAAAAGGTATAACATATAATGTATAAAACATAAAATTTCAACATAATAGTATACGAAAATTAAGTTTATATAAGTCTTCTATTTTTAAAATGATACTTTTTATAAAAAAAAACATTAATACTTGTAGTCTAAGAAAACCAAGTTTATAAGAATATTTCTTAGTGATAGAGGCACATAGAAAGTGATGTCTTATGCATGTACAAAGATTTTGCTTCATTAGTTTAGTGGATATTGTCCAAGTATATATAACATTATTAACAAACCATTTGATTTGCATTTAGAGATGAGAATGGCAATGGGAATAATAAAATTCACTATAATATATACAATGAGTTTTATCAAATCATCTACCCCTATTTGGTTTACTAATTTAATAAGGAGTTATTCACTTCAAATCAAGGAATGTGAATTGAAATGATTAATTCGTTAATTGGAATCAATTATCCAATATTGTTTAATATATTTGAAATAAATTTTAAAACGAGGTATGGGTTTCCAAGACTCTTGGGACAAGGGCACAACCATGGCAGGAGGCAAAGGGTGGGTAGGAGGGGTGTCAATTTTTTTTTTATTCCCTAGGTGGGACCTACTTAAAAATAGAATAATATGAGAAATCAAATTTAAATTTATAAATTTAGTATGAAATTATTTACTTTTTAATTTGCAGTCTTTCAAACCCACAAACTTATTCTCATCTCATATGCCGATTCCAAGCACAATCAATGATTCGCACTCCCCGACTTAAAAATTATCAACCAAATATATTAAAAGAATTATTTTTTAAATAGTTATTTTAAACAAAATAAAGCCTACAAATCACAAATATTAACTATTGGATCTTTTATTCTTCAAAATTGGGAAAGTTCGCAATCACTATCAAAATGCGCCGTGGGGTGAAACTCGTCGCGTAATCTTAACTGACAAAGAATCTACGAAGTTAAACTAACTTAGACAAAGTTCTGACTGATTGGTTCCTTAAAAAGGTCAAGAATTCTTTATTTTGAAAGTTAAACACGTGACTTCACGACTAACGTACAAATACTCGATTAATTGGGCGGGACCGAAACCCCTTGGGTCTTTTATTCTTTTACTTTGAAACCCATAGATATCAACTAAAAATAAACAATGAGTATGATTCCAACTTATTATCATTTCCTACCCCAAAATTTTCCAACCAAACATCTCCTAAGTTCATGCATGCATCAATATTAATAGTTCATTGAGGATAACACTAAAAATAATACACTACAATTTATCTGATTACCAAATTGATATTGAAATTACGAGTAAACGAGGCTGAAATGATTCAAAAAAACATGGCACTATAAAAATTCAAGAAGACAATTTAGGTTGTACGAGAATTGAATATATATTTTTAAATGTAAGTATAATTTTAAATTTTATTAAAAATATAGACTTAAAAATAATATTATAATCTACTTAAAATAAATAATAAAAATATTAATATTTTATAAATAAAATTTATTTACGTTAGATTCATTTTTTAAAATAAAACCTATAAAACAAGTGCAATCTCTTGCAGCAGCACCGAGGCCGGAAGACAATGGTCTCCTTGAAGTGGGAGATGCTCCAATAAAAAAGAAAAATAAAAAATGGCCTTTCGTGTATTAAAAAAGTAAATGTTACTTTTGAAAAAGCTTGAGGATGAAGAATGCTTTTGAAAGTTTTGTACAAGTATTGTAATGTTAAAAAGGAATTTGGCCTCACAAAGGGGTTTCAAGGGTACTTTGGTATCTAATTACAAGTTCGAGGAGGAAAATATATATTTTTTATTTTCTCCAAATTTTATTTCATCAATGTATGTTGTGGAAGGTATTATGTAATTTGGGATTTTTTTTTTTTTTTTACTTTATTCTATGCTTCCTCTATCCAAATTTGAATATTAAATATTATTTTTTGTATTAAATTTCAATACAAAATAAAATATTCAAATCTAAATAAAGAGTGTAACCAATTAACAGAGAAAATCTTTTATCATCTCCTATCCAAGATGACAAATAACAAGAGACTTATTACATTTTGATTTTGACCAGAAAAGAAGAGCCAAGGATACCATATCCTAAGTCCATTTTGTAATATCTGTTTGTAAACTCATGTAAAAGCTGCATTTTGAAGGCAACAAAGTTGTGAAAAAGGTTACGTGAATTCCTTGAGGCCTGAAGTTGCCCTGAAATCTAATAGTAGTATTTGGTTAAACCATTTTTGGGCTCCTCATTTTTATTCTAGAATATGGAAAAATAAACGTATACTTTCCTAAAGTAGTCATATTTTTCAAGTTTCAACAGCTAACTTTAATCCTATAAACTTCACTAATTATCCATAGTTTCTACATTAATTTCTTCAAATCTTAGGATTAATATTACCGTAACTTATGTATATATGGTCAAATATTTTCCTATTTGTGTGTCAAATTATTATGCAAAAGTGAACATATAGATAGAGATAGCAAGGTAGTGAAAAATGTTTTTGATGATATTTTTTGTAGTGCGCTTAAAGGATTTTTATTTTTTATCTTTTTCCTTCACTAGACTGAAGCTGAAAGGTAACTCTTGTTAGGGATATGCCCTAGAGTCAATTTGTACTTATACTATTGTCGTTATTTTTTATATAATAATATGAGGTTTTTCTTTCCATGAATAGTGCATTTTATTTTGTGGTCATCAAGTACGTGACTTGATAATAAAACCCTATAATGAATACAATGACTATTCTAAAACTATCCCTGATCGATTATTATTATTGGAACAATAATAAATTAATATTAGTATATTTGTGACTTGATGGTTATATTTTACTGGTCATGGATATTTGTGATATCGAGTCAAAACATAAATAAATGTTAGAGAACGTTGTATTGGACATGACTCACTATGAGAGTACTTCATGGAACATGTCATAAGTACTTTCTAGCCATAATGATATTAAAAGTCCTTCGACCTAAATTCATCATAGTTTCCTACTTGATAAATTCTATATTTTGACGTTGTCTTTAATCAGATAATAAATTAGACTACTGTTGGATATAGAATAAATCAATGAGAGGCATATAAATGATAGTGAAGGAATTTGTCCCTCTCAATTATGGGAGAGATATCCATGGGCCCCTTGATAAGTTAGACTGTTAAAATGCATGGACGTGCTCAAATATATCAATATAAGATATTGATATCATTTGTTTGAACAGTCTACTATGAAATTAAGAAATAATTGATTAAGCTTAATAAGGATGACATGCTCCGTGCCTTATACTTAATCTGGATATCGTGTGACAAAAGAACTAAATATAAAATTATGGTTTGGTTTAAAGAGATTATCAATCTTCATTTAACCTAGATAGTTATAATGTTTTGCTAGAAATCGCTTATAACTTATGTGCCATTTAAATATGATTTGGGCACACTGCCAGTGTTAAATGAACCTATAGGGTCACATAATAAGCGAACTTGTTAGATTATTTTTCTGGTAACTAGATTTGATGAATTTGAAAATATGTCTAAGTTAATCGAACTTAGAAAATTTACCAGATACAATGAATTTGGAAATATGTCCACATTCGATGTATCTGGATAATGTCCAGATTATAAGAATCTGACTAGGTAAATTAATTGTTTAAATAACCGAGATAATGGCAGAATCTTATCATATCAGTTTTAATTTAATTTGAATTTAAATTAAAATATGATAAGATATTATTAGGGTTGTACTATAAGAGGTTCGGGGTTTTTTAAGAAAACTCTAACTGTCTTTTCAAAAGTCTAATTCTGTTGAGAACATTCGTGCCATTCTCTACCAAAAAAAAAAAAAAACCCCTTTCAAACCCTAGGCGCTAGCACTCCCCGGGTGATGAGTGAGTTCGCAGTGTATATTCGATAGAGGACGTTCGCGCACTGCAGCGTTTGGTGATCATTCGGGTTGCACGTGCAGCAGTACCATCGGAATCGAAAGATATCGATTTCACCAACCAGAGGTAATTCTGCAAACCTACGATCTTCTTAATCGTTTACTTGGATCATCGGAAGGGATTCGTGGATGTTTTCCGCGTTTAAGAATCCACGAATCCTAACAGCCCTTGCAAGGCAAGGCATACACTATCTTTACATGGGGAGACAAGTTTAGGCCAATGTTTGATACTGTAAGATGGGTTAGAAACTGTCCCTAGACAAAGGGTCTGATTCGTAATGGGCAGAATGAAGTAATTGGAATGTGGAGGGAGTTTCATTTCCATAGAAAATTTAACAGAAACTTTGTGAAAACAAATTGAGGGTCAGTGCTGTGAGAAGAGTACTAAGGATCATTATTTACACCCTATAATACTATATCATCTACTACCTTATTAGATTTTTTTGGGACATGATAATCGAGATATATAACTACTTGATCTTTCTTCTCATAATTCTAGATTCGGGGCTGCGCAATTTCAGTAAGGAAATTGTGGGGCTCTTTCACAGCCAAGATAGGCTCTTTGTAGATTGTGCAGCCAAGGAGAGGCCACATTTTCCTGCCAAAAAGTAGGGCAAAACGATATCGCTTTTCCCAATCTGGCTTTGGCTCAGCTACAGCTAAAGCCAAGTCGGGTTTAGGCCTCCTCACATCAACATTGCGGAGGAGACATTTTGGCAGGTGAGTTGATATTTTTCCAATTGGCGAGACCAACTTCCCTCATCTTGCTTATCTGCTTCACCTCTCTCAACAAAAAACCACCGCTTGGCTAAAATTTTTTTGTTGCTTCGTTCATCTTCTGAAAAACCACCGCCTGAAAAACCATCCTACCCAAGTTGTTCGTTCACTCCGTCACCATTCTACCTGGTTTGCCCATTCACTCCGACACTATCAACCTCTTCCTCCCTCTCTCCTCTTACCGTTTGTGGTTGCTTTTGGTCAATGGCGGCTGCCATATTTCCGTCTTCCTCTCACCACCGTAAATACCACATTCCCTTTCCCCTCGGTGTTGCCCATTCATTCCCTAATTGTCAACCTCGTTTCCTGGAACTCTACCTTCAAAATTGTTCTTAGTCGGTGTCGTTAGCCGTTTTTTGCCTCTGTCATCTCACCACACGGCGTTGTTTCCAGGCTGGAGGCAACTCTACATACAACATTCTACTACTGTAAATGTGACTTCATTGAAAGGTGACTTCTTTTAACTAAAAAGTGAACTCGTTTACTACAATTTTTCTTTGTTTCTTTATTTATGCTTGGGTTATGTTTCTCTGTTTCCCAGTAACTGCATTTTTATATCTTTCTTCTGCTTTTTTAGAGTTCTATCATTTTCTATAAAAGATTTGATATTGTGGTTGTAATGAAAAAAAAAATTGGGTTGAATACTGTTTAGAAGTTTATCAGAATTATTATCTTCACATGGTAAAAAAATAAATTCGGTAAACAGTGCTTTGTTTCTTTGGCTTCTTCTTTTTTGCCCTTTTATATTTCTTCTTTCAAAGCTCTGCGTGTATTCTTGCATGACCAATTTTGATGTAAGAAAGAAAAAATATATCGTTGTTAAAAGTTAATCACAACTGATCTTTCATAGAAAAACACATGAACACAGTATAGAAATACATTAACACATAGCAGGAGCATATTTACATTTTCATGAATCAAGCAGCATTGCAGCACAAACACATTAGCTTAAAGTATACAAATACATAAATACATCATAGAAACACTTGAACACACAATAATGAAATATTAACATACATTCACTCTCAAAATATTACTAAACATATTTTTTTCATTATAAAAAATTTTCCTTATCTTTTTTATTCCTTATTTCCTTGTATCTTTATATTTGGTTTTTATTTCTGGAGAGGTTAGGCCTTATTCTTTTCTTGACCCTCATCGTTTTTGCTTAAAATCTACAATGAATATTTCATTGTGTGTTCTTGAATTAACTTGATTCGTAAAATCAAATCTCATCAATGTCTTTAATGGAAGTAGGATAGAAATTTTATCTGTGCTAATTCAAGCTGTTTTTATTGTTTTCTTTCTGTTTCTAACAGTATATATTCTACACATCATGTGAAGGCACTCATGTGTATAAAGTTAGAATTTTGATTTTTTTTTATTCCGTATACCTGTTATTTAGAAAGAAATCTTTGATCACTTAAGAAAAGCAATCAATTAGTAATCTTGATTTAAGTGTATGCCTCTGAACATATTAAGTATACTTCGTAAAAGATATCAATTACTGACTAATTACAATTTTCCATATATAGCCAACCAAACTAATAAGGTACCTTTGGCTAAAGAGATAGAATTTCAAAATTCAACAAGGTCTACTTTCCCCAAAAAAATCAACCAACAATCATTAAAACACTTTGCAAAAGTTTATTTACGCATTTATTATTAATTTTTTCTTTTTTCAAAACCACATGTTTATTCTTTCATAGCCATAAATAATTTCTCAACAAATTTTGAAACTAGTGTATTTAGTCACCTTAGTGCAAACCTTACAAAAATAGATAATTAGATACTTATGCGCTAGCATACGGTGATTTAAAATCACAACTGTCAAACTTATAAGTTATTCATAAATTTTATTCTCCAAATATAGCACATGTCATAGTTTAAACATAAATTTCTCACAAAGCATACAATTTCTCAAATGCTCTAAAACATGATAAATAAACCATGATGGCCTCATACTATACATACTCTAGTTACATTGTGTGTTGCTTGAAGATGGAAACATTCTCCTTATTGTTATAACTTAATTATCTTGCTACACCATGAAGAACCGAGTCAAGTATAAATATGCCATATAGTATGATGCCATATCTTTGAGCTATATATTATTTTCCCTTCAAACTTTAAATTGGATAGCCTTGAACTATATATTTAGTTCCCTAAATATTCATTAACCATTCATGCAAAGAATTTGTGGTACTCAATTTGCATTCCAGTGTTCCTAGATTTTTTATTTATAACAAATGATGCAACTTGATGACTGGCTATCCGCAATTTGCTTCCATCTTGTTTTTAACTGGTACAAATATAGAATATATTTGAAGCTTTAGGACAATGTATAAAGAAAAAAGAAGAGATGTGGAATAAGAAAATGAAGGCTTAGATAATACTATTGTTGCCTAACGGAGAAAGATACACCTGTTTTGAATTTCATGGAAGTGTTCATATTTCCACTATGAACACTTGAAAAAAAAAAAATAGAAGAATAGGGTTTTGCTCATCTTTTTTATTCCTTATTCCTTTGTACCCAAGCATAATTTGATTGTGGCAGGATTAGAATTCTAGAAAGGGAAGTTGAGCTGAGTTTTTATTTTTAAAGAAAGTTCCTTTGGTTCTTTTTTGCCTATTGGGTAATCATGTATTTAATAGCTAAGAGTACCATTTGTGGAAAATTCATTGAATTTCTAACCGGTGATTGAGTTAATGAGCCCTTAATTTGCATATTTTGCATTATTATTTCTACTTCTTATGTAATTATGTCTTCAGCTTTCACTCTTTCAATAATTAAAGCTGTTGCTTTCGATGGATATTATCTTATATTTCTATTTCTTAGTGCTACAATACCCTTTTAAATATGATTATTGGCTACAGTATTTTTGCATAGTTTTACAATATATGCTTATGTTCTGTAAATTTGTTCTATTTCTGTTTCTCTTATCCTAAATGTTAAGCTATTGTTTAGTTGCCCAAGGTTTGCTTGCATAGAACATTGCACTACTTATGTGATAGAGGTTTTCCTCATATATGTTCACTTCTAAAGGCATCTCTAATTGAAGAACGTCCAATTGATTCTAGTTTCATTAGTTGACAAGATAAATGATATTTTGAGGTGTTAGAATTACTATGCGGTATAATCATGTCACTCCTGAGGAACAAGGCTATTTGCTATAAATAAATTGGATTCCATTTATATTTCTCTAACTGAAGATGCGGGTGGGGAGATGATGATAGCTTGACAAAAAGTATGAGGGATTCATAATATGAATCAAAAGATATCTTGATTCAATCTCTGACATTTTCTCACAATAATTATATTATAATTTTACCAAAAAATATGTAGATGCATTTCTGCTTACCAATTACTTGATTGTTCAATATTTTCTTAGAGTACATTATAATTTTTAAGAGAAATAAAAACTACCTAATTTTGAAATATTCATAAGCAATTAGTTTATCTAATCATTGTTAAAAAAAATTATTCCATGTTTCTGTTGTAGGGAGGCACCCAGCCTATCGCACACAAGTAATATTTTGGTTATAACATCATATTTGTGCTTAGCGTTAGTTGACATTATGTATTTATGTGGGATTTTCATGCATTGATGATGTTACTTAAAAAATTCTAATGTGCTTCGACAGGCCCGCGAGCAAGCGAGAGTCACTTGGAAAGCTATGCCTACTGCTGAGACGCAGCAATAGGAGAATAGGTAGAAAGCTACATTCTAGCAGTACAAGAAAGCTTCATCAGGCGCTAGTACTTCTGCAAGAACTAGCAGTCATGTGGGGCATTGATAAGAGCTGCTACAAATGAAGAGCATGAACGCTTATGCCATGACCTGTTTACCTAGGCCTACTAACCACTGAAGACCTCCCCTGACGTATCTGTGCTGCATAGATTTTCCTTGCCCTCTACTTCTCCCAAACTGATTTGTTAGATTATATTGGATGTTGCTGTGGGATGTATATTGGACATTAACTGAGGATGAAGTCATTCTATTTATCTAAGGATTTATGGATTGTTGTTGACAAATTATTTATATTCATGTTTAGAAATCTATAACTAGTATAAGGGCTTATAACTGTATGTATTGTTGTTGGTTGTTTGGTGGATATTGATTGAGGATGAATGTTATTAGTTGTGAAGGATTTGTTGTTTGTATTGTTGTTGATGTGTGGGAGAAATGGTGATAGATTATTATCTAACTATATTTATGGCTCTCCATATGGTATTAATCGAACTTATGTTGTCAGTTCATGTGTTTGTTTGTAGTGTTAATGTGGTTGTGTCTGATGTTCATGTGTTTGTGTGGCATGTTTATGTAGTAACTAATGCAGGTTGCTTAGGGATTGTGTTCATGTGGTTGTGCAAGGTATTCATGTATTTGTGTTAAATGTTCAAATGTTTGTGTGGTGTGTTCATATAGTAACTAGTACAGGTTGATCATATGCTTAGGGACTGTGTTCATGTGATTGTGTAAGGCGTTCATGTATTTGTGTTAGGTGTTCATATGTTTATATGGCATGTTCATGGTGTAACTAGTGTAGGTTTAGAGTATGCTTGGGGACTATGTTCATGTAGTTGTATAATGTATTTGTGTTAGATTTTTATGTGTTTATGTGGCTTATTCATATAGTGACTAATGTAGGTTGACCATATGCTTGGAGACTATGTTCATGTAACTATGTAAGGTGTTCATATGTTTGTGCCAGATATTCATGTGTTTGTATGACATGTTCATATAGTAACTAGTGCAGGTTGACCATATACTTAGGGACTGTGTTCATGTGGTTGTATAAGGTGTTCATGTATTTATGTTAGGTATTCAAATATTTGCGTGGCATGTTCATATAGTAACTAGTGCAGGTTTATCATATGCTTATGGACTGTGTTCATGTGATTGTGTAAGTTGTTAATGTATTTGTGTTAGGTGTTCATATGTTTATATGGCATGTTCATGGAGTAACTAGTGTAGGTTTAGAGTATGCATGGGGACTGTATTCATACGGTTATGTAATGTATTTGTGTCAGGTGTTTATGTATTCATATGCTTGGAGATTATATTCATGTATTTATTTAAAGTGTTTATGTGTTTGTGTGGTATGTTCATGTAGTGCCTAGTGCATGACTGTGTTCATGTCGTTGTGTAATGTGTTCATATATTTGTGTTTCTTGTTCATGTAGGTTTTTTGAGTAGGTTGTTTTTGTCTAAAAATATTTTTTTTGTTTTTATAGATCTTAATACCTGAGGATTAGCATCAATGATGAACTCCAAAATTTGTTATCCTTGCACTATGATTTGCTTTTCTTATTGTGGGTGCTTTCTAATTTCTAGTTTGTAGTTTTATTGGCACTACAACTTTCGAATCTTTTGGACCTCTAGACCTGTTCATTTCATTGACTGTGTAATGCAGTTTTCTAGATTAGGTTCCATACATTTAGGCTTGAAAATTATTATAACTTTCGTGAAATACTGGTGGATTTGTGCCAGTAGGATACGTTTTGCGCCAGTAGTAACTCAGCTTATTACTTTTATTGAAGGGAATTACATGATATCTTCATTCTTGAACAGTCACATGGAACATTAAAACAGTCACACTTATAAAACTTTGAATTACATAGTTCTTGGGTTCTTTCTCCTTTGCATACATTTTTAAGAGGATCATTGGCTGATGTGGAAAAAGATAAGAGTTTATCTAATTCAATTCACTTTTCTGAATTGGTCCCTTTCTAAAGTCATGGCACAATAAAAGCTTCATCTTGTCCTTAGAATTGTACATGCTTAAATGAAACATTACCAATCAAATTTTACTACTATATTTTTTTGTCAGATTGCATCTTCCATATGTTCAAATATTGTGTTAATTTGTGACATAGATTGGGAGGAACCTATAGGTAACAATGTTAGAGAACAATCATATTCACTAAGTGCATATTCAAATATCAAAGAAGCTGCCATATAACATCCAAGAAAAGAAAGATGATTTAAATGTACCAACTGCTTAAATTTAACTGCTATATTTTCTGTAAGGCCCTCTCATTTGAGCATTCGAACCACGTCAACATCTTTAGCTACTGGGCAAGCAAGTACTAAGTGCAAAGCAAAGCCACTTGTAGCATCTCGACTGCATCAGTTTGGTCATAGTTTTTTCCCACCTCTCTATCCATAAAAAGTTCAAATTTCTTCTCTTGCATTACTTTCTTAACCTGAAATCAAGTGCCAACTTATTAGTAGCATCACTTAAACTCATTATGGCACAAAACATTTTATTGTCTTCATAGTAATTTTAATAAGAGAGGGAATATAACCTTGTGAACTAACAAAATGGTAAGCTATTAGCAAATATGTTTTGATTGTAAGTAAAGATGCATTTTAGTTTTGAAGTAATTTAAAAGCCATGTTCATGCAAATGCAGATAGAGTATATTCATTTAGTAGGGCCAGAAAAACATACCTACCCAAGCATGACTCATTTTTTATATGTAGTTTTTCAAAATTCAAAAGCTTTAATTCTAATTATATACCAAGAGAATACCAAAATCAAATATATCGATTTTCTCTGATAATTGATCAGTGGAGAGGTACTCTAGTGCAATGTGGCCAACAGTGCCATGAATAGCTCTTGCAACAGGAGAATCAATATGATCAAGGAGTTTTGCAATACCAAAGTCACCAAGAACAGGCTCATAGTAATCACCCAGGAGAACATTGACGTTCATATCTCGGTGAATTATTTTTTGGATCACATTGTTCATGGAGGTAGAGAAGACCCCTTGCAGCTCCAATTACAGTTCTCTGTCTAGTATTCCAGTCTAGAGTAGGTCTTCCTGAAATAATCAAGATAAGAAATTTTGTACTCAGGACATTCTTCACATTGGAAGCTTGATGCTAATCTTATTAATAATGGCTTATTACTAGATCAACAATTTTCCATTTACATTCAGCATAATACTTCTGGCAAATCTTCAAAATAATATCTACGCTCTATAAAAATAATTCTATCTGACAACAGAGGGATTAATAACTAAGGATACAATTGTACAATCATTCCCTAACTTGAGACAATACTTTTAATTCTTTTTAGCTAACTTGCAGGTGACTAAAAGTATTTTTATTTTCAAGTATAAACTTTGGCCACCATTGATTGCCCATTCGTGCATTCCTTCTTCCCAATTAATATCACATCCTCAAAATATTTCAAAGAATATTAAACTGAAACTTAACTTAGTTCAACTTAAAAATGTGAAAATTCTCCACTTTTAAACTTTAGCAAAATTTCTCCACTCCTCTTCATCCCTAGTGTCAAAGTTCATCTGATGTCCTTTGTTGGGAACCATTAGCTAACACAACAAGCTTATGTTATCTATTAAATAATTTAGCCACAGTATTGGGTTCGGAATTTTTAAGCTACTTTACCATACAAGAATGAAAGAAAGAGTCACATTAAGAAAATGTTTACCAATAAAGAAAAATTAGGTGGCTTTATGTTCCCAATTACCCAAAAATTTCATCAATTCTTTCAGCTACTAAGAAGTTGAAAGTTCATTACCAAAAAAAGAACAATTCAAGAGACTGAACTCAGCACAGAGAACACATGAACAGAGAACGAGTGGTTAGCAAATAAACAAAGAACACATGAACTTAGTACACATACACATGAACTAGTGATATAAACACATAAACAATCAACAAAAATGTTGGAATGTATGTCCTCTTAAATTAGGTTTCTGATGAAAATATCGAATATTTTATTAAAAGAATTTATTTTCAAAAATTGTTTGTGAATTCATTTTCTTTATTTGTGCACAATTTCGTTTGAAATAGACCCATTGTGTGTAAATAAGTGATCCATGTGAATGGAGATCTTTCACAGTAAGGTATGAATCATGGATTATTTAAACACATAGACATTTGTTCTTAACCGATTGATGAGAATGGGAATCTCATCATGTTTAGGTTATTATGTTATGAATTCCAAATGAGGAATGGCTTACGTTTAGCCAGTGAGTAGTCTACTCACTTCATGACATAAGCGTATTTCAAATACGTAGAACATAACCTGTAATAGTGGTTTCTAAAAGTATTATATGGTAGAAACCTAGACTACTACCGTTACAACGTGGACTAGTACTCTATGACTTGAGTATGAGTTGGTGGTCTGACGAAGTTGGAAACATGTACTTTGATATGCTATAGTTGAGGTTCTATCGCAGGGCCAATATACTTGCATGTTGGGTATGTGTGACTAGTTAGTTAAAACAGACTTGTACAAGATAGTTTCTACACTATATCGCCCCTTGTGGTTCTCTGAATAATCTAAATATCCAGGGCCCTGGGACACATGACTTGGATGTGTGCTTTAGGGTAACTCCCTTAGAAAGCGGAAACACTCCAGAAAGTCGCGGATTATTGGATTAGAAGCCTAAGGATGGTAGGTGTCATTTAGAGAGGTGTTAGTACACTTCTTCCTCTCTAAATGTACGGCGATGTGTAGAGGGGTATTTTAATCATTTCACCACTTTGCTAATGCAGCATTATCCTTGGAGTCAATATTTTCTTATGGTGATATTAGGAAATATTTAAAATGTAAAATACATCTATTTATATAGTAGGGGTATTTTGATCATTTTAGTAGCCAAAGCGATGTATCTTTTTTGTCCTCGGAATAGCCCGTAAGTCCTAATTATTTTTGAGTTGAGAAATTGATCTTAGTTGAGAGGATTTTATTTTATTCGGGAAGTCTAATTTATTATTGGATTGGAATAAAATAAATGGAGAGAAATTTATTGTCTGGTTTAATTGATTAATTAATTATTCAGGGCCTATGTCCAGTTTGAATAATTAGGAAATTATCCGGGACTTAAACTAGAGAAAAATAATTAATACTTAATTATTTATTGGGTTATTTATTTAATTAAATCCCAAGAAATAAATAATTAAAGTTTAATTATTTTTTGTTCATTTGGGTTCATTAATTATTTATTGGGTTATTTATTTAATCCCAAGAAAAATAATTAATGTTTATTATTTTGGGCTTTTTGGGTAAAAAAAAAAATAAATATTATTTTGGCCCAATAGCCTGAACCATAGGATTTTTTCGGACACAGTTCAGAAGAGTTTATAGTGAAGCCAAAATTTATTTTGTTAATAATATTCGGGTGTATGAAATATTTTATCACGGGAATATTATTTTTATCAAATTAATTATTTTTGGTTTCATGACTCTTGACTTTCTGTGTGAAAAAATAAAAATAAATCTTCTCCCCGTGTGACTCTTGGCTTTCTGTCTCTCGTAGCTTTTGGTTTTCTTGACTGGCTTTTGTTTTGTTACATAAGAAGCCATAGAAGCCAAGCTAACTGACAAGGAAGGAGTGGAAAAAGCTAAGACTTTCTTCATCCCATTTTTGTGTTCACCAACTGAGATTAGGCTGGGTCATATTCTGAGAATTGGAAAGCTAAGCATTCACCGGAGGTGAAGAAGTTGGCAACCGGAAGCATCAACCCACAGGAAGAAGGAAGTTGTTTTTGTGCTTCAAACCATTCTTCTTCAATCTTCAAGGTTTAAGGCTCCAAGAGGTATGTTTTTCATACCTCCATGCTGCTGCCATACTCTGTTTAATGTTTATTTTCTCCATTTTCATTCACCGTATGCATGCTTTGTTCTCTGTCAATTCCTTCAAAAAAGACATGAATACAATCAAATGGGTGGTTAACAAATTATCAGAGAATACATGAACTCAACACACATACACATAAACTAGCTACACAAACACATGAACAATCCACACAAAGATGTGATACATTCAAACGGGTGGTTAACAAGTGATTAAAGAATACATGAACTCTGCACACATACACATCAACTAGTGACACAAACACATAAACAATTCACACAAACATATGAATACAATCAAACGAGTGGTTAATAAATAAACAGAGAACACATGACTCAGCACACATACACATGAACTAGAAACACAAACACATGAACAATCCATACAAAAACATGACCATAGCCAGTCACACCATAATCATACTATCACGATAACCGCTACACAACACTAACATCTAACACGGAAACGAATATCAACTTAAAAATCCAAATTACATTAGAAGCATCTTCAGATAAACATACTTAATTGCTACTGCAAGAAATTGACAGAAAATTTTTAAAGAAAAAAAATTTACTGTAGCTGTTCAAGGAGAAAATTACCGTTCATATTGAATACCGATAACCTCATATGTCTGCATCAGGAAAGTTTCCATTTTTCAGTGCTTATGATGCTTAGTCCTCCTCTCCCTTTTTTAGATTTGTTGACCCATTTTGCAGCAACAAGCCGATGACCTTTTCAGATTTCAAGGGATTTCACCCATTTCTGTTGTTATAAGAAAAAGATTTCTTGTTTGAAGAAACGAGGGAGAAACAAGGTGGAAGTATAAGCATATCAGGAAAGCTTTTGTTTTTGTTTGCCCTGCTTAAATTAGTCTTGTAGGGAAATTTTGGCGGGATTTGAAAATTTGAGAAAGTTAAGCAAAAGTACAAGCTATTGGGCGTTGTGTTAGAGCTGGCTAAAGTAAAGCCGTTTGCTTGGCTAAGCTTGTGCCAAAATGACATCGTTTTAACCTTTTTTTTAGATGCATGAGATGGCTTCTCTTGTACTGCATGATTCGGACACCAATACATTTTGATCGCGAAAGGACCGTGCAATTTCCAAGCCCAAATTGCGCGGCCCCAATCCCATAATTCTCTATATATTTATGTCTAGTGATGTGATAACACACAAAATTAGACTAGTGGAGATAAAACCTTATTTATAAAAGAACTGAAGTGATCATATTCATTATTTGTTTCTTCCTAAAATTCATGTAATTCATTAACTTAAATTCTCATATTTTATAAGATAATAACGATAAATAGTGACTTTTTAATATAATATATTTAATATATTATAATTGAGAGTGGTCATAAAATTCACTCAACCAACAAGTGTAATATGTAGCTGCTACAATCCAATGATAGATAAATTTACGATGATATTTAATATTATCCTTCGCCCTTAGTTTCTAGTGTTCATTAGATTTCTCGATATTTTATATGTAATTTTTTTTTGCATTCCTTTGTTCTTGAAAGGTTCCAATGCAAGAGCAAAATGAGGCAGCTTCAGCGTACGCGATCTTTCAAGAGAACTGAAGGAGGGTTTGGGTTTTTCCAACTTTGCAGTTGTTTGCTGTTTTACTTCCTCCTATCCGTCTTTGCAGTTGCCTTTTGCCGTTACAGTTTTTCTTTCCTTTTTGGGTAATATCTCTGTTCTTGGTTTTTGTTAATTTCTCTTCTTCAAGAACAAGAAACTCCAATGGCTGCCCCTGGGGCATAGATCAATTGACAAGACTTAAAGTGACATACCTGTAATGAGTTAATCACATCGCGGGTTCGACTCCCTCGCGAGATTGAATTTGTAAATCCTCTCTCTTAGGTACCTTCAGTTGTACACATCCTGATTTATATTTTATCCGAACATAAGGGATCCAAAGAAATTCCGATGGCTGCAGCCACCGCCCACCAGGGCTTTTCTGTTCTGGGATTATTCTGTGTTTTGGATTCGGCCTTAATTTTTCAGATATTAGGGCTTTCTATTTTGGGTTGTTTAGTGTTTATGGTTTTGATAGTTTCCGCCACTATGGCTTTTAAATTATAATCACGCGGATATATGGTTGGGCTATTACTGATGAGTATTGAGATAAATTTGCCTTTTGTTATCCTGTTCTATCATTTTATTTCGGATTAATTTTAATAAATTTTCATACATTTATTTGTTTGATAATTAGATATTTAAATTTTTAATTTTGATAATTGAACACCTAACATTTGATAAAATCTTAAATTGAGTATTCAATTATCAAAATTATAAGTTTAGATACTCAATCGTCAAAATTAAAATTTTGAATACCTAACTATCAAATATACAAAAGTAAGGAGGATCTACTAATATTAACCATAAATTTTTATTAGTGTCATTAGAAAAGTATCTTTTAGATCTATTGGCATTAATAAAATAAAAATCCTTCATCCATTTTCATTACACCTCCCAAAAATTGAAGTCAATGCTACGTACTCACATAATATGTGTTGGTAAAGTGAAAGTTAAATTTGAACAAGTTTTATTTTTTTTATTTTTTATAATTTGATTTTAAAATTTTAAAGATATGGACCAAATTCACATCTATATCTATTAATTAGATAAGAATGTATTTCTCTATCTTTACTGTTAATCAGCATCGCTATCAATTTTTTACATTTCAATTTAGTTGTTACTAATTATATTTTTCCTCTAATATGTATTTCTGATGGTTTATTTTGTTTTCAATGAAGCCATACTCTTGAATATATAAAATACATAATTTTAATAACAAATAAATTAATAAATTATAATTGAATTACTAAATATTTTTAAAAATTTTATAAAGTAGGAAGGAAAGATAGAGAGAAACTTTTTTTTTATCTAATAAATATATGAATTTTATAATTTTATATATTATTGGTGTTGTGTTTAGTTAGAAATTTTTGAATTAATTTGATATTTAAGAAGGTATGATCGTATTTAAAATTGAAAATAAAAAATAAAATAAGATTTAAAAGATAAGAAAGTGAGAAGACAATCTTATTTAATATAAGATTTAAGAAAAATTTAGTAATTTTTTTGTACTTTTGTATGTTTGACAATTAGATACTCAAATTTTTAATTTTAATACTTAATATACAAATTGTTAATTTTGACAATTGCGTACCTAATTTAAATTTTGTCAAATATTGAGTACCTAATTATTAAAATTAAAATTTCAGATACTCAATTGTTAAATACATAAAACTACAAGAAGTTTACTGAAAATTAACTTTTTTATTTCTCCACTATAATGAGTGAATTCAACACTGAAAGCTAATTTCTCCCAACATGTTTCAACCAAGCTAATCACAACTCACCGTAAACCATAATGGCCATTCCAAATGGTTTTCTTTTTTTTTTTTTATTTAATGGAACCTGTTTCTATGATCTCATTTTTTTGTGTAGGCCACCAGTATATAAAGGATCTCGTCCAAACAAGTAAGAACTCCAACCTTTCAACAGTTCTTTTTTTTTTTTTTTTTAATTTGAGATTGAGTTTTTTTTTTTTTTTTGGGTGAGAAGTTAAGGTTGAGTTTTTTCCAGCTTTTGTATTGATAATAAAACAGACACAAATACAGAAGTCTTACAGTACCTTGGCTTCTGAAAGGGGTTTCAAGAGGATTTTGGTATTAATTAAAAAGTCTGCGGGGTCAAAAACATATGAAATTTTTCTTGGAGAAGGGAAAATAAATAAATAAATAAGAGAAGGGGTTGGGGGGGAGCAAAAACCAACTTATCCTACAAGAGCTCGGGTTGGGGACTCTTTTTGATATTTAACTAATTTTGATTTCATCCATGTTTATAAAATAATAGCGCCTTTGTTAAGTGAAAAAATCTGTTTAACGTGCGATTAATAGCAGCAGATAGTCCTTTTGTGCTCACGTGATATTTGATCTATGACAAGCGACTGTTATATTCTTTATGACAATTAGAAGCATCTAAAATCGGTAGTAGTCGCTTCTTCCTATTGAGAAACTCTTCATTTCCCAAGTGTGTTGTGTTTGCCTTTATCAACTAGCTAGCCATGTGGCTGGCCTTTTAGTTACTAGCATATGCACGTCAAACATTCATTCATATTCCCACTGTCTTTGCGTTTCATTGTTCAATGACCATATGGAAGAAGTAGCACTAGCACAGTTATTAAAAACCTAGTTGCATTCAATCAACCAAGGTGAGAATCACGAGCTTTTGAGGAACAACAGTATCAACAAATGATAGAAACAATAAGCTCCTTAGTATTCTTCCCCATCATTAGCATCCTCCTCAATTCCCTCAGCACCAACCTCTTCGTAATCCTTCTCAAGTGCAGCAAGATCCTCCCGAGCTTCAGAGAACTCACCTTCCTCCATACCCTCACCAACGTACCAATGGACGAAAGCGCGCTTGGCATACATGAGATCAAACTTGTGATCAATGCGAGAGAAAACTTCGGCCACACTAGTTGAGTTAGAAATCATGCAGACAGCCCTCTGGACCCTAGCAAGATCACCACCAGGCACGACAGAGGGTGGCCGGTAGTTTATACCACATTTGAATCCAGTGGGGCACCAGTCCACAAACTGGATTGTTCGTTTGGTCTTGATGGTGGCAACCGCTGCATTGACATCTTTGGGCACCACATCACCACGGTACATCAGACAGCAAGCCATGTATTTGCCATGTCGAGGATCACATTTGGCCATCATAGATGAGGGCTCAAATGCACTGTTGGTAATTTCAGCCACAGAAAGCTGCTCGTGATATGCTTTCTCAGCTGAGATTACAGGTGCATAGGAGGAAAGCATAAAGTGGATTCTTGGGTAGGGTACTAAGTTAGTCTGGAATTCAGTCACATCAACATTCAATGCACCATCAAACCTCAAAGATGCAGTCAATGAAGAAATCACCTGCATCCAACAAGAACATGCCACAAAATGAAAAATCAATACCCTTAATGGCGTATGGAACTAAGCACACAATAATTCCTGCAATAATAGCATTACCTGAGAGATAAGGCGGTTGAGATTAGTATAGGTGGGTCTCTCAATATCAAGAGAGCGCCTACAGATGTCATAAATGGCTTCATTGTCGAGAAGAATGGCGACATCAGTGTGTTCAAGGAGAGAATGGGTGGAAAGCACACTGTTGTAAGGCTCAACAACAGATGTTGAGACCTGTGGGGAAGGATAGATGGTGAACCCAAGCTTTGACTTCTTGCCATAGTCAACAGACAAACGCTCCAAGAGCAAGGATCCCAACCCAGAACCAGTGCCTCCACCAACAGCATTGAAAACAAGGAAGCCCTGGAGGCCAGTGCAGTTGTCAGCTAACTTTCTGATGCGGTCCAAGCAAAGATCCACAATCTCCTTCCCGACTGAAAGAAGTAATTAAGGAAATCAGTATCTTGTAGACCATCACAGATAGTTAACTAGAGAACCTGGAAAAATCTAACAATTCTTAGTTACTTGTATAATGGCCACGGGCGAAATTGTTTGCGGCATCTTCCTTGCCACTGATCAACTGCTCAGGGTGGAAGAGCTGGCGGTAGGGACCAGTCCTCACTTCATCAATAACAGTGGGCTCAAGATCAACAAAAACAGCACGAGGAACATGCTTTCCAGCACCAGTTTCACTAAAAAAGGTGTTGAAGGCATCATCTCCTCCACCAACTGTCTTACCACTGGGCATCTGACCATCAGGCTGCAACAAAGGTAACAAATCTTCAGTGATTTATATAATAAATGCCTCTTTGTGTATACACAATGAACCCAAAAAATGCAGAGGGGAGGCTGCTTTGAGAATCCTAATGAGATAAACCTCTTTTTTTTTTTTTGGTTCATACTTCAAATACAACCGTAGAAAAAAATGTGTGGTCCAAATATGGCAATTACAATTATTTGCTTTCAAATTTCACAAATTGACAAGTTTAACAAGTGAAAAGGATAAATTCATCCACTATATAATCAGTGAAATTATCATGAACAACTATTCAGATGACCATTCAATCACATTGACTTAGCAATGTCCTCTGCCCATTCCATACGTCCACTTTTCCAACAGAATTTGCCAATATCCCATAAGATTCGTAGGGTAAAAGATAACTGGAAAGTAATTTGTGCATTCTGACTGTTCTTCTGACAGCACAGAATTTAACCTTCAACAGCCATAGACATTACGGACTTGCAATACATATATGCAAACGTAGTTTCTAGAAACATTATTGTCCAGATCTAATCATCAGAAAATTCACCATTCTAACAAGCTGAAATCAAAGTTAACCATTACCTCTTCGAAATATCACGGATCTAATTGACACATAATTGAGTCAATATGTAATTATCCATATAGAATAACTTTGAGATCTACAAATAGCCCTAGATCTGCCTCAAAATGTTAATTACGAAATAGACAATATTCAAACGGATCTCAAATGCAAACAAATTCTTGAGAGCTGACAAACTCAACCAATTATCTTAAACAAACGCATCAAGAAGGCATTTGAAAATTTAAAAAAAAAATTACAGATAAAGAGAAAGTGATACAGAAAGAACCAAGTACCTGAACGCCATGCTCGAGGCAGTAGAGCTCCCAGCAAGCATTTCCAACCTGAATACCGGCCTGTCCGATGTGAACTGAGATGCACTCTCTCATCTTCGAATCTGAGTGTTAAAGCGAAGAAAATTACAGAAAAATTGGATTCGAAGATGATGGAGGAGGAAAAGAGAGACTTTTGGCGTTTATTAAGACGCCTTTCTGTCTTGGGAGGGATACGAGGAGAACTGAAACTCTTGCGCCTGCATTTATAGTCAGGCACAATGAAAGTGATGGCTTAACCGGGGTTAGTTAATAGACTCTCTAGATGGTGAGGACGGCCGATTTGGATTGGACCCGCAATCAGCAAACCCAATTATTTGTCCTCGTTTCTCGTGGTTGCAGACTTGCAGTCAACCATGGTTAATGATTTTGTAATTTGAAAACTTTTTGCCGCTTCCAGAGCTCATTAATTTTTTTTCCAGTACTAACTTCTTTTTATTTACTCTTTCAACCTAAAAAAGATATTAAAAATTTTTATTTTTATTATATCAAAATATTTATCAATTACAAATTAAAAATATATTTATTACGTATATTCTTAATTTATTCCCCCTTCAATTACTCAATAAACATTTGACTCATGTGTGTATTTTCAATCTACTCTATTATCCGTCCTAAATTATCAATTTATTTTCTAACTTAATCTTTGTTCTAAATTAGTTGGCAATTTAAAAAAGTCAAGATTTAATATTCTAAATTTATCTCTATTTAATAATATTCTATTTCTCAAATATATTAAAATATAATCAAAAACTTATTTTATGAGTTATGATATTTATGTTCATCTTGTTAATTCTCAAAAAATATCAATAACAACTTAAAAAGTGAATTAAACATTCATCAATATTTTAACTCATTTTCTAATAAGAATTAAATATTTAAGAGAGAGAAGTAGTTTGAAATTATATTAAAATTTTAAAATTTGCGTACTTCTTAATATAAAGAGGGATATTTATCATTAAATTTTAAGAATAAAAATAGAAGAAAATATTTAATTAACTAAAAAACTTATTTTTCTTAATCTCCGTGTAATCGGTTAGAGTGGATAGATAATTTGAAATGAAATGAGTATTTTTTCTATTATAATTATATAAGTTTTAGCTATTTCTTAATTTGTGTGCTATTTGTTAGATTGACCTCATTTTTAAGAAAGAAGGAGTATATATTTAGATCTAAAAAAATTTAATTTTTTTTTATTGCAATGATAATTCTATCATTGACCAGATCTTTACTGAATACCTTCATAAAACTTGCAATGTGCAATTCACATCATAAAACTATCTAAAGTTTGAGTTAAGATTTGTCAATAATAGATTTGCATATAACTTATTTTCTTTTTTTTTTTAAATATTGCAGATAGATTATTCATATAATTTCTGACGTAATTCTCCGGTACTAAGTGATAAACCCTTTTGATCACATTTCCCATGCCCTTAAGTATTTAAAAACAAATAAATAATAAATGTACTTCCATGAGAAAAATGCAAATAGAAATAACTCTAAAATCCAAAAGAAAAAATCATCTCCACCTCATCACTTGTTCATACAATTATGCTAGCTAGTTATATTGACTACCATGATATGGCAATGCATATTATAACAATAGGTGAACATCTGGACTTTACCGAGAGCCTCCTAGAATTTTGCAGGTTGCGTAGTCTAAAACTATATTTAGAAAGAACCTATTTTTAATTCAAATCAAAACTCTAATTTAAAATAATATTAATTTAAATAATTTTTATTTTTCAAAAATTATTATATATTCATAATATATCATATTTTTTTTCTCTCATTAATTATTAAACCATACATTTATCTTATATTTAATAATATTTTATTAAATTTTAACAAATTCATCTTAATCCAATACTTTGCAAAATGTTTTAAGTGAAATTATCCAAAGGAATAATAGATACAGGTTCCAATATTCTTTGGAAGAAAAAAGCACATTGGAAGAAGTAGAAAAAGAATGATAATGAACAATTTGCCCCTCCTGGAAAGATTATAAAGATCAGTTTGTTTGTTGCCTGGCAGGAAAAAGAATTAGAGACAGAGACAGCTCACAGCAGAGAATAGATCAAGGCAAATTATTGCTAGGCGGCCCAGAAACAAAGAAAGATACAAACATATAACACATACAAGCAATTCCCTCAAAAGATTTCAAGAAACTAAACTGTTGACCATACTATAAACTTTTACTCTTCTGAGAGGAATGCAATAGCTAGTTAGCAACCTGTAGCTAATCTGAATAATGAAGTTGCAACCGCTCTGGAAATGGACATGTAGAAAAGGCGTCTCTTTGCTTCAACAATAGTCTTTCGTCTACCCAGATCTATGTTTCCGGGACACCTGTTAGCTGGACAAATGAGCTCCTAAGGCATCTTTAGGTTCACAGGTCCCATCTGACAGAAATTCTGTACTCTATTCTTTGTTTATAGAATTACCAATCTCATGGTATGATATGGTTTTAAATCATGGAATAATTTCTTTTGAAGCAAAGGATAATCAAGTAGCAGGTTGTGCGCCTGTCCATGTGTGGGGTTCGTCATCAAGTTCGTCTGTTGTATGCCTGCGGTTTTCCTGCAGATATGAGATCCCTGTCCATATTCCACGTATAAGCAAAATGCTCACAAACACCACACTGCCGAGGGTACAGATTACCTGCAAAAGACCAGAGTAATGTTTTAATAGATGGATCATTTATGCACACGAGCTCCCTTTTCAAGTATATCAGTGAAAAAAGGCTGTGGTTACATATATATTCAATCGAAACACTGGAAATCCCATGTATTAAAGTCCCATATTGCCTACAAGAAGACTTCTCTGTAATGTGAAAACTGTAGGCAGACCTTCTAACATGTTCTTTGAAACATCATGCCTACCACTCAACTAGAGAATCAGCCATATCTTTCCCTTCCTAGACCAATTAAAGGTTGAAATCAGATTAACAGCTTCGTCTTCACAATTGTGATAGAAGATTTTTTTTAGCCAATTTGTTGAATGACATAAAAGATACACAGAAGCCTTGTCATAAATTTTAGTTGCAGAATTTTACGTTTTATACACCATTGACACTTTAACTGATCAGAGCATGGATTCCTGGTCTTGCTATACCTATCACTTTTGTGCCCACCAGCCCTTCTACCCTCCACCACTGTCAACCAGTTGACCCGTGCTCTTAACTATGCAAGTGGAAACAAGTTATTTTCTAGCCGTTCAGATCTTCAAGCCAATATGGTAGTGGAATAGCAATTACCCAATGATCTGTCTAACTAAAATTCTGTGTCTTTTAATTAATGTCATAGCCAGGCACGAATCACGTGATGCCTGCAGTTCATAAATTCCCAGAAGTAATCTGGACACAAAGACACTACAAAATTTTCAGCTCTACAAGATGGAAGGCAGACAAAAACGCCAAAACTTGCTTTGCTTTCGGATAAATGATGGAAGCAGATGAGGCACAAATGTCCAAATACAAGGAAAATACTGATAACAATACTGCACCATATGAAGCACTATTTGGAGTAATGCTAGCAGTCAATTTTTAAAGAATAGGGCAGCAACCCTTCTCCCACCCCCAACACAGACACTGGAAAAAAACACAGTTTTTCTCCGTAGTCCAAATCCAACAACTTGAATCCTATGATTAGTATGGTTGAGAAATTGCATCATCAACCAATATGTCTCTGGATGTTTGCTAGAAGACTCGGCATACATTTTTAATTTTTAACCAAGTCTTCTTTCAGTACTTTTCTATGTTCTGTCTTGCAAATAATATTTCCTGTCAGACGAGTGTATAATCTAATATTTATACAAGTGATTCAGTGTTAGTTTTAGCTATTATACGCTGAAATACTGCATTTTGTTGCAAATCTCAGAGAACACTTGTGTGACATTCAATAACCATTCAGACAGAGTATACAAACCTTAAATCTGGTAACTCTGCAGGCACTGAAAACAGCAATATACAATTGAAACCAATGTAAATAACAGCGTAAGTAATAATTGCTATATCATTTATAAGCATATGTACTACCTTTTTGTTGTAAAAGTCGGAACAGCCAAGTCACTTATGCTGTTATTGCTATATCATTCAATAACCATTCAATAATTGCTATATCATTCAATAACCATTCAGACAGAGTATACAAACCTTAAATCTGTATGTTGCTATATCATTATGGTTAAGTAATGGAAAACAGCCAAATATAACATGCAAGATCCAAGCTTTAAGCCCAAAAACTATCAGGGATTCTAAAAGTCAACATACAATTGCTACCCAGAATAACCTAAAAATGCTGAAAAGCATCAATTTAAAAGGGAAACAAGAGAAGATATTACCTCGAGGAATGCCTTCAAAACCCACATGAACGTCAGAATTATGACTCCGTTAACAGAAAATCCAACCTGAATGAAAAAATTGTTGCAAGTGAATGAGGCAACCAGTGGCCAAAACAAAGAAAGCAACACACTAGAAATGAAACCAAGGCGTCACTGTCATTAATTATTTTAACCCTGTTAAATCTCATAATAATAAAAGATGCAACCTCAAATATTCAAAAGCTTGAAGTGAAGTCCTTTGTTATTTCTTTCGAAGCATTAATTCACAACCCTTGACTTCTTGTTCTTTTTCCTTGCTTCTTATCAGTAGCTATTTAGGAAGCCACTTAAAAGATTTTCCATAAATAGTGGTCGAGAGTAGAATCACTAATGGAATTTTCTAGACAATAGTTCATATAATTCCGATCATCCAGGAATTTAGCACAACACTTTTCACCTGAAAATAGACAGCAAAAAGGATCACTCTCTAAAAGAATATTAGCACCATAAATAGCTGAATGCAAATGGATCCAATCAATCCTCTCCTCCCCTTGGCCCTGCACACCAACCCAACCTATACCCCTCAAAAAGAGAAAATGAGATAGATGAGGGACAAGGTACTGAAAGAAGCTGCTTATTTTGTTTCACCAAAAAATTTCTTTATAAATACATGCCAAGGAAAAGCCTTACCCGCAACAGGGAACAAATTACCTCAACAAGTTATACCAACGCTAAATCTAAAGTTACTAAACACACATCATTGCTCAAAAGGGGCATTAACTAAGCAACTGCCTGGGAAAAGAAGATATCTTCCAACAGCAAGTCATCAACTGCCATAATAATTTTCTCAAGAACTCTCTTATTTGCTCATGTAAAATGAAATTAGAATATCAGAAAAGATGATCCATCCTTCATGCATAAAACAAAAGGCTTGATCTTAATAACCCCTAGTCATCTTCTAGAAGTAAACTCTACCTACTTCTCATGATCAAATTAACGACCTCAATTCTTAGTACATCATTTCCCTAAAATCAAGTTTAACTTCTAACTTAAAAGATATAAGAGCAAGTAGCAAATTAGCAACAGGGGAATAGAATACCAATTGAGAGGAAATGGTTACAGGCAGAATAGATCGAACAGCCTTGCGGGCTTTCCTAGAAATCTTCTTGAAAACATTCTGAACAAATCTAATTAGAAGATCCAAACCACGATCTTCCTCGTCTTCATCTTCATCCTCATCATCGCCCTCATCGTCACCAACCATATAGCCGCCATTTATTCCCCCGCTTCGCCTGCGGTTCCAATTAAGAGGATCACCAACCAAAGTATCACCTTCCTAAACAGAATTTATATTACCATACTTATTATGCCAGAAAAGTCTCAACAGTAACCCACCCACAAGCAGAAAGCGTACATACAAGTTTTGAATACCTTAGGGAAATCAGAGAGGCGTCGGGAGGAATGAAGACGAAGTAGAGGCATTCGAACCGGAGAAAGGGTCAGGCTGATAGACCGACCGCTACGATGGAAGAACTGTGGCTGAGGGAAGGAAGAGAGGAACTGGGGACAACCAGCGACTTCTGATGCCATAATGGTTCAGCGCTACTGTTAATACTAGTCAGTCGTGAGAGTTGAGACTGCTGAGAATCGGAGTCTTGATACTGTTGCAGCAGTGGTGCACCGGCAGCGGCGGTGGCTTTACTCTCTCCACTGGGCTGTTAGCTGCTGTGCCCCTAGTACTGCTATATGTGGCGGAGGCGGGACTCAAAGATTCAGCTTTTACTACGCCTTAATTGAAAGCGGGGTCGTTCCAGGGGACATGCGACGACCGACGAGCTTTGTGTACTATTCCACAGGCAGCCTGAAATCAAAGATCAAAGGCAAATACAAAATTTGATATTGGGCCACGAGGCTTGACGGTCTGCGGTTGCTAGTTTTAGTTTTTCTTTGTTTCCTTTTCATATGTATATATCTTTTTTGGGGTACTGGTGGGTGGCGGACACGGTATTGGGGAAAAGGGACGGGGCTGCTTTTGTCTAAATACAAGTTTAACAATTTTCGCGAGGAGACGAACTGAGTAGCTTTTCTTAATCTACTCTCGTTATTCTTTGATCTATCATGGACTGTATATACCGAAATATGCTTCCTGGTGTTGGAGACATCTTCAAGGTTGAGACGGCTGAGACCTATAGCGCGGCAGTAAACAAAAGGATTGTGGGGAATGGTTGCACTACTTCTTTCTGGTTTGATAACTGACATCTCATGGGACCATTTATGCCTTTGTCCTCTTAACTTGACAGAATGCAGTTTGGAGTTGACCAAAATGCAACAATGGCTTCGATGTTGGATTCCACATGCTGGGAAATCCCTTCCAATGTCTACACTTCTTTCAAGACTTCTACTTCTGTTTTTGTAGCTTTTATTCCAATAAACAAGATCGAACAACGACAAAGTGACAATGGACAACGAAAATGAGGCAACAGCAAAGCAAAAGCAAACATTTACACAATGTCGCGTTGCATCGGAATTCCAGAAACAGAATGATTCATTCTTTCACTAAAACCAAAAGGTGAACTGGGCATATAGAGTCCAGATCCAGAAAATGCATGATAATAACCACCACTACCATTCAACATGGCAGGATGGGAAGTTCATATAAGCAGCTATCTAGAGCTTCACCAAGGAGAAAGGACCCAACACATTTGCAGATATCATGTTTACTACATTTAGACACAAGGTTAGTGGCTAGGAACTCCATTCAGTTGCCACACCATTCCGCAACAAATATATAGGCAACAGTGCCTTTCACTCTGCAAGTTTACACCAGAGCAGACAAACTCTGTTTTATCATGGTGGAAATGACTAAGAAATCCTTTCAACACTGGCATTTTCATCATATTATCACATCACTAGCCCATTCTTAACACCATATCATATCATCCAGGAAAGTAAATGTCTCAAAAAATAAACACTTAATAAACCAATCAAGAATTGAAGACAAAAGTTTTGGAAAGTTTCTCATATCACTTTGGTCATAAAACTCAAAGACATACGTTATTCTAGTTAATTCTCAGAGATTAAGGACCTCCAGTATTTCCAGCAAGTGCAATGTGAAAATGAGAGAAAAATCTGTATATTACAACAAACAGGAATTACAGAAAGAACAACTAGAAAGATAAATAAATTGCTGATTCAAGTATTCATTAATATCATTATATCATAAAACTTGTGATATTTGCATCCCTACTTCATAACAAAAACACTTAAGTACAACAAAAACAATGAAACCCGAGCTAGAAAATCTTGATGTTCAGAGTCGGTGCAACTTCTCCTATACCAAATCTAACATTCTGGACAATTATTTGAAGCATATTTTCTAACCCAGTCCAGCAAAACATGATCAATCCACACTCCTACGCCAAAGCCCTCCAAGATTACAATTGGGTATATGGCTCCGCAACTGATTTCTGGGATTATGCAATCTGACCTGCCCAAAAGGATGAACTTGTGATCCTAAATCATAATCTCCGCCAATAATTCCAGGCCAACGAGGAAACCTCGGGATCGGATCAATTATTCGGCGTGGATGAACAGCTCTAGAGAAAATCCTAGAAGTCATCTTCCTCCTCCTCTTTGCACTCTCCCAGTTCCTAGCAAACTTTTCTTTCCAATTGCCACTTCTATCTAGTTTCTCAGCATCCCCATACTGCTCCACAAACTTCTGCTTCCAGAGATCATCATTGGAGGATAGGTACCTCAATTCAGAAGACACACAACTTACTCTAGCAATATCAACACCAGGCAGTGACTCCAGAATTTTTAGTTTAAGATCAGTAGGAAGTCTCATAAAGCATGGAGGCAGTTCTAAACCAGCTCTCTCACACAAGTCAATTAGCAAAGGCAATGCAAGCTTATCCTTCACTGTCCTCCAAAAGTTAAAGACCTCTCTAGCAGGAGTGGTCCATGAAATTCCATCTTTGCTGGTAATCTCCTCTCTTAAACCGCAATTAGCCCATGCAACATTCAAGAATGAAACCAACTCATCCTCCTTGAGGCGCACAGAATGCATTGCAGATCCACATTTTAAAGAGCCATAAACGTTTAGAAACACCCCTAAACTCTGAAACTTAAGCATAACAACACCATTATGGCACTCTGAACTCGGCAAAACATGATCAATGATACCAGGAAGGGTGTAAAACAGAGACAAACTGGAAGGTAAATCAGCTGGAAACTGAAACCTTTTAATCTCAGTTTTTAAATTCATATCAAAACCAACAAAGCCCGACTCTAATAAAACAGCATGAACAGCAATTACCAGCAGTTTATGGTTGCGGCCATCATCATTACTGCCACCCAACTCCTCTGTGAACACTTTTCTTAGAAACCCAGGTGCGGAAAACGACTTCCCAAACCCCTCCAGAGCAGACTCATCATCAACAGCATCAATTTCCATCTCATCCGATGATTCACCACTGTGTGAATCCAGCTTACTACTCTCCGGTTGGCCATCGTGTTCTATTTGCGAAGGCAGGTCGGATGTTAGGAAATTTTGAGGACTCTGCGACTCATTCGAGCTCGGTTCACATGAAACCAAATTAGGGCCTAAGCTAACCGCGGTTTCCGTTGAAATTGGTTGTTGAAAATTAGAATTGGAAACTAGGGTTTCCGACGAAAAGCCATTCGTACCAACTGTGAAGAAGATGAGATCGCCGGAGGTAATACCGAGAGATTGCAGATTATCATTAGGTGAAGAACTAAGAATTTCATCTTTTCTATTAAGGGAAAGATGAATAGAATCAGGCGGTGCCGATGAAGAAGCATAAGAAGAAGATGATGACGAAAGTGCCTGAGAGAGAGTTTGCTTGAGCTGTAGAAGAGAGCAAGGAACGGGAACCTCAATCCTGAGGGTTTCCCTGGTTTCATAGGATCTCAGCCTTAGTTTCATGGTCTTCTGTTTTCGTTGTCGAAGAAAGGTGGAATAGCTGTCTGTTGAGCGAAAGGAAAATGAAGAAGAAAGACGAGCCTTTTAACTTTTGGGGTCGTTGTTTGGATTTGGGAATGCAAATGGCCATTTGAATCTGGGCCGTCAATTGCTGCACAAGTTGTGAAAGACACTTGCGCGGGCCCTCTCACGTGAACCTGTTTGTCTTTTAAATTAACATACCATTATTTTAACAAAATGTTCAATTCTAGCTTTCAAATATTATTGTTTTTACATTTATGGGCAAATGACTCTAACTACTATTTTTCTCCATGTCAAAATAAATGTTCAATAACTTTTTATTTTGTTTATTTTAGAATTAATGATTAGCTTCTTCTCATTTTATTCATATTTATTCTAAATTAACAACACAACTTCTCAAAACTATTTTTTCTTCTTATTTCTTATGAATTTTCACGAACCCAATAACTTGTTGGGAATATACCCTCTTAGACTAGATGTCTAATGTAAATATCAAATATTTTAATAAAAGAATCTATTTTCAAAAATTATTTGTGAAGTTACAATTTTATTTGTACACAATTACGTTTGGAAAAGACCCATTATGTTTAAGTAAGTAGTCTATGTGAATGGAAGTCTTTCACAGTAAGGTATGGATCACGGGTTACTTAACACATAAACTTTTGTTCTTAACCGATTGATGAGAATGGAAATCTCATCATGTTTAAGTTATTATGTTGTGAATTCTAAATAGGGAATGGCTTATTTTTAGCCAGTGAGTAGTCCACTTACTTCATGACATAAGCGTATTTCGAATATGTAGAACAAGACCTGTAGTAGTGGTTTCTAAAAGTACTATATGGTAGAAACCTAGACTACTACCGCTACAGCGTGGACTAGTACTCTACGGCTTGAGTATGAGTTGGTGGTCTGACGTAGCTGGAAGCATATACTTTGATATGCTATAGTTGAGGTTCTATCGTAGGGCCAATATATTTGCATGTTAAGTATACGTGACTAGTTAATCAAGATAAACTTGTACAAGATAGTTTCTATATTATATCGTCCCTTGTAGTTGTCTGAATGATCTAAATATCCAAGGTCCTGAGAAACATGACTTGGATGTTTGCTTTAGGGCAGCTCCCTTAGAAAGCGGAAACAATCTAGGAGGTCGTGTATCATTAGACTAGAGGCCTAAGGATGATAGATGTCATTAGAGAGGTGTTAGTACACTTCTTCCTCTCTAAATGTACGGCGATGTATAGAGGGGTATTTTAGTCATTACACCTATAGGTCGGAGACTTTGTTAATGCAGTATTGTCTTTTGGGTCAATATTTCCTTATGGTGATATTAGGAAATATTTAAAATGCAAAATACAACTATTTATATGGTAAGGATATTTTGGTCATTTTAGTAACCAAAATGGTGTGTCTTTTGATCCCCAGTATAGACTGTGAGTCCTAATTAAATACGGGCTAAGGAATTAAATTAAATTTATTTTATTTAAGTAGCCTGATTTAATTGTTGGACTATAATAAAATAAAGGTCCATGGAAAGAAAATTAATTAAATTAATTTAGTGGGTTAATTAATTATTCAAAGCTTTGGCCTAATTTGAATAATTAAATATTAACCTGGAACTAAACTAATATAGGCTTATTTATTGAACTAGTTTATTTGGGATGAAAAATTAATTATTAATTGGGTTATTTATGTGGTTCTAATTAGAATAATTAATTAAACCCAAAAAGTTAAACTAATAGTCTAATGGCCCTATCCAGTTTAACCTAAGGTTTTTATCTAGGTTAAACAGGAGGATTGAAAATGACGTTGTTATCAGAACACACACTCTCTGAGACGGCTTATTCTCTGTGAAAAGCCAAACGTCTCTCTCTTTCTCTCTCCAGAAAAAAGGTTCCTTAGTCTGTAATTGTTCACCAAACGGATTTAGGCAGGCCATATATTGGAAGATCAAGAGATTGGCATTCACCTACATGCAAAGACGGAGTAGGAGACTTGCAGGAATCGCACCAGAGGCTTCCACCAGCGTTCCTACTCCGGTAGTACACATTTCAATCCAGCCAACTCTTAGAACGAAGAAAAGAGGTAAAAAAAATTTTAACCTCAGAATCCTTCCAGAGCACAATTGGCGCCGGCACCGGTTCTGATCGGGATTCCCCTATTCTTTAATTTTTCCAGTTTTTTATCTTCACTTCTGCTACGTGCCCTGTGTTTTCCGCTTTCTATTCCTTCATAACGAACGTTGGTATATGAGCCAGTTCGACCTGCCAGTCCTGTTGGGATGTATGTCCTCTTAGACTAGGTTTCTGATGTAAAAAATCGAATGTTTTAATAAAAAAATTTATTTTCAGAAATTGTTTGTGAATTTACAATTTTATTTGTGCACAATTACTTTTGGAAAAGATCCATTGTGTTTGAGTAAGTGGTCCATGTGAATGGAGATCTTTCACAGTAAGGTATGGATCACGGGTTACTTAACACATAAACTTTTGTTTTTAACCGATTGATGAGAATGGGAATCTCATCATGTTTAGGTTATTATGTTGTGAATTCTAAAGGGAATGGCTTACCTTTAGCCAGTGAGTAGTCCACTCACTTCATGACATAAGCGTATTTCGAATACGTAGAACAGGACATGTAGTAGTGGTTTCTTAAAAGTACTATATGGTAGAAATCTAGACTATTACCGTTACAGCGTGGACCAATACTTTACGACTTGAGTATGAGTTGGTGGTCTAACGAAGTTGGAAGCATATACTTTGATATGCTATAATTGAGGTTCTATCGTAGAGCCAATATACTTGTATGTTGGGTATGTGTGACTAGTTAGTTAAGACAGACTTGTACAAGATAGTTTCTATACTATATCGCCCCTTATGGTTGTCTGAATAATCTGAATATCCAGTGCCCTGGGAAACATGACTTGAATGTTTACTTTAGGGTAACTCTCTTGGAAAGCAGAAACAATCCAGGAGGTCGTGGATCATTGGACTAGAGGCCTAAGGATGGTAGATGTCATTTAGAGATGTGCTAATACACTTCTTCCTCTCTAAATGTACGGCGATGTATAGAGGGTATTTTAGTCATTACACCTGCAGGTCGAAGACTTTGATAACGCAACATTATCCTTGGGGTTAATATTTTCTTATGGTGATATTAAGAAATATTTAAAATGTAAAATATAACTATTTATATGACAAGAGTATTTTGGTCATTTTAGTAGCCAAGGCGCTGTATCTTTTGGTCTCCAGTATAGACCGTGAGTCCTAATTAAATACGGGTTAAGGGATTGATCTTAAATTAAATGAAATTATTTTATTTAAAGTCTAATTTAATTATTGGGTTAGAATAAAATAAAAGTCCATTGAGAGAGAATTAATTAAATTGGTTTGGTGGGTTAATTAATTATTCAGGGCTTTGGCCCAATTTGAATAATTAGGGATTAACCTGAGAATAAACTGATTTAGGCTTATTTAATTGGACTGATTTATTTGGGTTGAAAATTTAATTATTTGTTGGGCTGGACCATTGAGTTGGTTCTAACTAGAATAATTAATTAAGCCCAATAGGTTAAACTAATAGTCTAATGGCCCAATCCAGTTTAACCTAGGATTTTTTATTTAGGTTAAATAGGAGGATTGGACACATCGTTGTTGACATAACACACATACGCTAAGATAACTTCTTCTGTGTGGAAGCCAGACGTCTCTCTCTCTCTCTCTCTCTCTCTCTCTCTCTCTCTCTCTCTCTCTCTCTCTCTCTCTCTCTCTCTCTCCAGAAAATTTCCTAACTCGTTAGTTGTTCACCAAACGATAATTAGGCAGGCTATATACTGAAAACCGAGAGTTTAGCGTTCACATACATGCAAAGGCGGAGTAGGAGGCTTGCAGGAATCACACCAGAGGCTTCTACCAGCACACCTACACCGGTTGCACACATTCCGGTATAGCCGACATTTAGAACGAGGAAAAGAGGTAAAAATTTTAAAACCGTAGGATTGGGACAGGGCGCAACCGGCGCCAGCCCTACCCTGGAATCCCTGTTCTTGTTTTTCAATTTTTTTTATGTTCGCTTCCACTGCGTGCTCTGTGTTTTTCCGCTTTACATACCTTCAATTGGTATGAGAAGCATGAAGGTTTTTGTGAAAATATAAGGAGCATACATCTAGATTAATAAAAATGGACACATATGTGTGATTAAAATTGTGATCCTTCGCTATTTTTTTTATGGATAGATTCATTGTTAAACCTCGCAGGTGGAGGTATAGGAATCTGTAATTTACTATTTTTCTTAGTAAATCGTGTAAGCCCAATGTTTATAGGTATATACAGTTGTTAGTTTTGGTTGATTTCATTGTATTTGGTTTGAAATCGGAGAGTCAATGGTACCAGAAGTAGTGCAGAAAAATAGGAGAAATTCACAGAGGAAAATCGCAGAAAAAAAATTGCAGGAACAGGTTCCAGAACGGAACCGGCGCCAACTTGGAGTGTTGGAACCGGCTTGGCTTGGCTTTGGAAGGCCGGTTCGCTCGCTGGTTTCTGGAGGGTCCTGGTTCTGTGTGGCGGGTGCAGTGGACCACAGTGCAGATGTGTGCATGATCCAGTGCGGCAGGTGCAGTGGACCAAGGAAATTATTTTTATTTTCCTTATAATTTTTCTTGCGTTTTCTTTTAGTTTTAGGGTCCATACCATGCGAAGTTAATATTTTTACAATAGTTAATATTCATGGAATATTTTTGCATGAAAAATATTAGTAAGGGATTTTAGGATTAAATAAGACCATTAATTAATTAATTAATGTGTTTAATTCTATTATCTGGACATTTATGTTTAAAAAATAGAAGAGCATGAAAACATCTACTGTTTTCTAGCATGCTACTTATTTTTTGTATCTATGTGCACGTTTTCTCAAAGACCAAAACCTTTGGGAATGTTTTGACAAGGAAAGCATTTTTCTACAAATTAAGTGGTTGTTTTAACTTAAACAAAAATTAATCCTTAGATATTTTCTCAAAAGATTTAATCATTGACATAGAAAATATATTGGATTTAGATATTTTTGTAAATTAAAATAGAAAGCCATTTTGTTTTAATTTTGACACAAGAAAAATGTTTTGTAAATAAATTTGAGACCAAAGTCTCTAGAAAGTTTTAATTGAAAATTTTTTGAAATCATTAAGTTTTAACTTAAATAACATTAGTCCATGGGAAAAGGTGTCAAAGGATATAAGCCTTGACATGGAGATTTTTATGGACTTAGACATTTTATTTTGAGTTGAGGGAAAACTTAATGGAAATTTTCAAAATAATATTTTTCAGAAAATCCTTATTTTAAAAGACTAAGTGGGAGAGGAATTTCAACAGCCCCACGGCTTCTATCACGATCCTCATTAGAGATCGTGGATCCCCTCGCGTCACCTTGAGAGTGAACCCGTATAGGATGGGGATACTACAATGATTTAGATTTAATGGATGAATGTAATTAATAACCCGGAGCACCTACTATGATCGGCCAGTCCCTCGTTGGAGGTCATAGTGCGAGATATGTCCATAGGAAATGAGAGGAAACGGCCATCCCTCCGATGAAGTTATCTTCTAGATCATTTCCTCAAAGGGAAATTAATTTGTGGTGGTTAACACACTTAGCTTAGGAAACTATTAATCTTCCCAATAAGTTATGTCAGTTTTCCTAAGAGCCAAATTGATTGTTATCAGTTTTGATAATAAGGATAAAATGCACATATTTGTTTTGTTTTCACAAAATGAATCTTTTTTCTTTTATTTTTTGATTTTTCAGAAATGGTGGGAGGTTCTTTTAGTCCATTGACCGTTATTCTCCGGGAGAATAAGCTAACGAGACCAAACTATGTAGACTGAAAAAGGAACTTGGACATAATACTCACAGCCGAGGAGTATAAGTATGTTCTGTACGAAACCTGCCCTGTAATCGGAGAGGGTTCCACCACCGAGGAGCGTGAGGCTGAGAAGGCATTGAAAAAAGCCAACAAGATGGCTCGTTGTTACATGTTGGCCTCCATGTCTAATGTGTTCCAATCTAAACATGAGCACATGACCACTGCGTACGACATAACACAATCATTAGCCACGATGTTCACAGATAAGAGCCGGCCCGCAAGGCAGGAGACTTTTCGAACCATCATAAATACTAAGATGGCTGATGGAGCATTAGTTAGAGAGCATATGCTCAAAATGATTGCTACTTTCGATGAGACAGAAATCTTAGAGGCTGTCATTGACCCCGAGAGCCAAGTGGACATGGTTTTCGAATCTCTACCGGGTTCCTTCACTCAGTTCAAGTTGAACTATAACATGAACAAATTGAACATGGGTTTGACTGAGTTGATGAAGGAGCTCCAAATAGTGGAGAAGGTCATGAAGCCACAGTCAAAGGCTATGATTGCCAAGGCTTCATCTTCTAGAATTGGGCCTAAGCACAGAAAGTTTAAGAAGAAGAAAGGAAATGCAGAGGGCCAGCCCAAGACCCAGCCCAAAGACAAACCTAAGGGTAAGTGCTTCAAGCGTGGATTGAAGGGACACTAGAAAAATGAGTGTCTGGATCTTCAAGCCAAGAAAAACCCCACAGGTAATGTTTTCTATCTAGAGTCTATATCAATGGTTGGATCAACTTCCACTTGGATTGTTGATTCAGGAGCCACTAATCATATTTGTAACTCCTTGCAGGGGTTTAGAAAGATAAGAAGACTCCAGAAGGGCGAACATGGACTACGTGTGGGAAATGGAGCACAAGTTTGGACCCTTGCAGTGGGAGAGCTGGATTTTGTTTTTTATTATAATAGAATAGTTGTTTTGAAATATATTTTATATGTACCTGGATTTAGAAAGAATTTGATTTCAGTTGCAAAACTAATAAATCAATGATATTCTGTATCTTTCCATTCTGGTATTTCTATCAGCAGAGATGGAGAAATTCTATGTACTGGCACAAGTATGAAAATTTATTTTTCTTAAACCCTATTAACAATCAATGAAATAACGCTTAATCTGAACCTTTAACAAGGAAGAGAAAGACCAATGTCAATGACTCTTTTCTTTGGCATCTAAGGTTGAGTCATATCTGTTGGGAATATGCCCTCTTAGACTAGTTTTCTGATGAAAATATCGAATATGTTAATAAAAGAATTTATTTTCGGAAATCGTTTGTGAAATAATTTTCTTCATTTGTGTACAATTTTGTTTTGGAACAGACCCATTGTGTTTGAATAAGTGATCCATGTGAATGGAGGTCTTTCACAGTAAGGTATGGATCATGGGTTATTTAAACACATAAACAGTTGTTCTTAACCGATTGATGAGAATGGGAATCTCATCATGTTTAGGTTATTATGTTGTGAATTCTAAATGGGGAATGGCTTACCTTTAACTGGTGAGTAGTCTGCTCATTTCATGATATAAGCGTATTTCGAATACGTAGAACATGACCTATAGTAGTGGTTTCTTAAAAGTACTATATGGTAGAAACCTAGACTACTACTGCTATAGCGTGGACTAGTATTATATGACTTGAGTATAAGTTGGTGGTCTGACGAAGTTAGAAGTATATACTTTGATATGCTATAGTTGAAGTTCTATCGTAGGGTCAATATACTTACATGTTGGGTATGTGTAACTAGTTAGTTAAGACAGACTTGTATAAGATAGTTTCTATACTATATCGCCCCTTGTGGTTGTTTGAATGATCTGAATATTCAGGGCCCTGGGAAACATGACTTGAATGTTTGCTTTAGGATAGCTCTCTTGAAAAGCGGAAACAATCCAGGAGGTTGTGGATCATTGAACTAGAGGCCTAAGGATGGTAGATGTCATTTAGAGAGGTGTTAGTACACTTCTTCCTCTCTAAATGTATGGTGATGTATAGAGGGGTATTTTAGTTATTATACCTATAGGTCGGAGACTTTGCTAACGCAATATTGTCTTTGGGGTCAATATTTTCTTATGGTGATGTTAGAAAATATTTAAAATATAAAATACAACTATTTATATGGAAAGGGTATTTTGGTCATTTTGGTAGCCAAGGCGCTGTGTCTTTTGGTCTCCAGTATAGACCGTGAGTCCTAATTAAATACGAGTTAAGGGATTGATCTAAAATTAAATGGAATTATTTTATTTAAGTAGCCTAATTTAATTATTGGATTAGAATAAAATAAATGTCCATTGAAAGAGAATTAATTAAATTGGTTTGGTGGGTTAATTAATTATTCAGGGCTTTGGCCCAGTTTGAATAATTAGGGATTAACCTGGGACTGAACTGATTTAGACTTATTTAATTGGATTGGTTTATTTCGGCTGAAAAATTAATTATTTGTTGGGCTATTGAGTTAGTTATAACTAAAATAATTAATTAAGCTCAATAGGTTAAACCAAGAGTCCAATGGCCCAATCCAGTTTAACCTAAGATTTTTTATTTAGGTTAAACAGGAAGATTTGACACATCGTTGTTGACATAACACACATACGCTGAGACGGCTTCTTCTGTGTGGAAGCCAGACGACTACCTCTCTCTCTCTCTCTCTCCAGAAAATTTCCTAACTCGTTAATTGTTCACCAAACGGTAGTTAGGCAGGCCATATATTGGAAGACCCAGAGTTTGGCGTCCACATACATGCAAAAGCGGAGTAGGAGGCTTGCAGGAATCGCACCAGAGACTTCTACCAGCACACCTACACCGGTTGCACACGTTCCGATACAACCAACACTTAGAACGAGGAAAAGAGGTAAAATTTTTAAAACCTTGGGATTGGGACAGGGCGCAACCGGCGCCAGCGCTGGCCCTGGAATCCCTATTCTTGTTTTCCAATTTTTTTTTATGTTCGCTTCTACTGCGTGCTCCGTGTTTTCCCGCTTTCCATACCTTCAAGTCCAACGGGTTGGTTCCTTGAGCCAAACCAATTCCATTGTGGCGAACCAACTTAAGAAAACAGCTCTTTTTTTTTCTTTTTTTCTTTTTACAATTTGACCCCTAAACGGTCAAATTAATTTTTTTGTTCCCCAATAGCTATTTCATCTCTCAATCCTCAAAACTCTATAAATACTTATCAATTCACTCCAAAACTCACCAAATACTCCCTAACTCTCTCCAATTCTATCCAACTATTTATTTTCATTCATCTTTCTCTCATAATCGTCAATTATCTCAATTTCCTTTACAAAAAATGTTAGAATAAAATTAATTTTTTTTATTTTTTCAAATAAAGTTTTCATATTTTGAAAGATTATTAAGTGACAAAATAGTAGATAATTCAAATAAGACAAAAAATAAAGTTCAACAAAGTGTTATTGTTTCTTGGCTGTAAATTAGTTAGTATTTCTTAATCATGCATTCTTATTTTTTAACTTTATTAATTATTTATTTGTTTAATTTTAAGTTAATTTACAAGTTACTTATGTTTTTCAATTCTCTTATTTTATTATTTATTAATACTTTATTCCATTTTATTTGAACTATTATTTATTTATTTATTTGAATTTTAATTGATTTTTCTTGTTTGGTTTACATAATAAATATTTGACAAATGAATCCACATCAATATCATTATTTTTCTTCACAATCATTTGCATATTTTGAATGCAATATAAATTCAATATTAAATTTAATAAATAATAAAATAGGTAGTAAATATGAAGACCTTAGCGTTAATATACAACAATTAACTCCAAGTATTAATCACAATGAATCTAATATGGATGTGCCTCAAGCTTAGGTTGATGGTGAATCTTTGAAAATTATAACTAAAGCAAAAATGAAACATATAAAAGTGTCGCATAATGATTAGTTAGAAAACTTACTTAAATAACAAAAAATTCATACTATATGAGGTCAAATTATATGTAATTTTCGATATGATCATAAAAAAAAATAGAATTGAATTTGTTAAAATACTTGTTAAAACTAAATTACCTTTTAATTTTTCAAAAAATCTACATTATGAACAATACATGCAATACCATTGTTAACCTACATTTTCCAAGTTACAAGATATTGTCTCTATTGTTCAAAACAATATATATATATATATATATATATATATATTTATATTTATATGTGTGTGTAAGAAATATGACACAAATATAATACAACAAAAGAAATATAATTTGACAAAAATATAAAGATACTCGATTTTAGCTTGATATGCATGGATCTTGAATGCAAAATTTTAGACCAATCAAACCATGAACATATATACAAGATTACCATTTGATCAACTATTGTACAATGGGTGTAATTAAACCGTAATTATATTAAGATGAAGTTGTTGGAATATAATAAAAAAATATGAAATATGCAGAGTCATGTAAGGCTCAAAGTAGGATAAAGTGAGAGAATTTGATATGCTGTGAATATATACCATATCGCGAGGAATGAATAATATATATAGAATAATAAAATTTTTAAATTAAGGTGAAATTTTGTGTTGTAATATATTTAAGAAAATTGCTATCCAATCAAAGCCTATAGTGGCCAGGAGAGAAAAACACTATTTTTTTTCACTATCTCCACTCGAACTTTTCTCTTATTTTTTACCTTCTTTTCCTCACATGTTCAATTATTTTTCTGTACTTTTCTATCTCCAAAGACAGACACAAGCAAAGAGTTGTTAGAACCACTTTTGACTTATTTTTTTTTTACTTTTCTATCCCCAAAAGCTTGTTATTTATAGATACAAGTAAAGAATTATTAGAGTCACTTTTGTTCGGATTTTTTACCAAAATGGTAGCTTTCAAAAAGTTACTCTAGATGCGGGTAGGAAATATGGGGCACCCCAAGAGAGGGGGTACATCGTGTCTGGCAGACACGAAGAATGCTCGGTCCTTGATTCTGTTTCAAGCTCCATCAATTTCCATTCGCATTTAATGCCCATCATTGCATGGTTCATAAAAAATCCCACCTCGTGTGCATATCAAACCTCGTGTCCGGTAGACACGAGGTTTGAACCTCTATTTACTGCTACACGGATAGAAGCTCTAAAAAAAAAGTTGCTACACGATTTCTCTACAAAACACTTTAGTAATTATTATTTTTTAATTCTCACATTAATTCTAGTATAAATATTATTATATGTAAATATATAATTTTAATTCTATTTAATTTAATTTTTTTATTTAAATAAATAATTATATTCAATAAATTTTTTTATTTAGTCCCGTTCACAGTTATTGTTAATAAAATTTTAAATTATTTTAATTCTCAATTAATATTAAAATAAAATTTTAATTTATTTTTATCGTCAAAAAATGACAATAATTTTTTTGATGTTTTTAATATATTTTATTGTTTATCTTTAATCCGTTAAACATAATAGTTTTGAAATAATAATTTATTAATCTTGTTAAAATTAATTTTAATTTTTGGATGCTAAAATTTAATTACAATTATGTATAATTAATTTTAAATGTGCACGCTAAAAACATGTAGCAATTTTTAATTATAATTATTTAAATAAACGATTATATTCAATAAATTTTTTTATTTAGTCCCGTTCATAATATAAAATTACAGTTATTTTTATTAAAAATTTAAATTATTTTAATTCTCAATTAATACTAAAATAGGATTTTAATTTATTTTTATCGTAAAAAATGGTAATAATTTTTAATATTTTTAATTTATTTTATTATTTATCTTTAATCCGTTAAACATAATTGTTTTGAAATAATAATTTATTGTTTTTCTAATTTATTTAAATCTAATTTTAATTTTTAGATGCTAAAATTTAATTACAATTATGTATAATTAATTTTAAATGTGTACATTAAAAACATGTAGCAATTTTTTTTTTTAATTTCACATTAATTCGTTAGCGTAAATATTCTTATATGTAGACATGTAATTTGTTTTATTATTTATCTTTAATACGTTAAGCATAATATTTTTGAAATAATAATTAATTATTTTTCTAATTCTTTTAAATTTAATTTTAATTGTAAGAGTTTAATTTATTATTTTGGATGTTAAAATTTAATTACAATTATGTATAAAAATTAATTATAATTAATTTTAAATGTCAATAAAGTATACATAAAATCGTCAAAACCAAATATGAAAACTAGTCCCATAATGAAATTCTCGACGGTGCCTCTGAGGTTGAACTCGTCTCGGAGGTTGTTGCTGAGGATGTACTTTAGGTTGTCCTTCATCTTATTCATCTGTAGCGTACGGCGGACCTACATCATCCTCAAACTGTCTATCTTGTCTCTGAGACGGTCCAGTGGATGTATCAGCAGCAAACTCACCTCCCGAAGAAACATACCTAAGATAAAAAATTAGGTGTTGCAAAGTTTAAAAATCATCGTGATCATTTGAAACCACTGCACCAAGGACGAAGTCATCTGCAACTGGCAGAATTGGAACGTAGTCATCATCGACTGCTACAGGAGCGCCTGGCACATAAACATCTTCATCTCCATGCAATGGTGAGTAGTATTGCTGCGAGAGAACTTCCTTAACTGCAGCGCGCCGACGTACCCGTCTACCACCCTGCCTTATTGGTGGTTCTTGTCGAGGCACTTGTTGCGGAATTAGCGGTATCAGATCAGTAGCATACGATCGTTTGGATGGCTCATAAGGCATTCGATTTAGACAATCGGATTCCCCACTAGCTAGGGGTGTTCAAAATTGAACCGAACGAAAATTTAAAGAAAATCGATATAACCGAACCGAAATAATTTCAGTTTGGTTTTAGACCGAATTTGAATGCATCCATTAACATAATATAAATTTAAATCAAAACAAGTAAAGTTTAATATAAATTATATTTCAAATCTAATATAAAATGTAATGTAAATTAAAGTTCAAATATTTTAAAGATTTGGGCAAAACATTTTAGTAGAAAATTATGATCGCAGATGCAAATTGCAAAGATGAAGACCTTAAACTCAATTATTAATTATTTTATTTTGGACAAAATCAAACCAAACTGAACCAAAATAATCGAAATCGAACAGAAATTTTTTTAAAAATCATAATTTATAAAAATAATTAATTAATTAATGAACAATATTTTAATATTAATTATATATTTAAAATTTTAAAAATACAATTCGGTTTTTTAGTTTTTCGATTTTTTATTTTAGAAAATTGAAAACCGAATCGAAGTTTTATATAAACTTTAAAATCAAATTGAACCGAACTGAATTTTATTAAAATCGAACTGAAAATCAAAATTATGATCGGTTCGGTTCAATTTTTCGATTTAAACCGAATAAGGAACACCCCTACCACTAGCAGCTAAAGTACGCATGTCAATATCGGACATTCTTCCGACTGCTTGTTGCGCGTACGATGCATCATACTGAGATGCCTCATTGGCTATGTTTCAGATCCGGTGCAGTGCGTCGAAATGCATATCTATTTTCAAGAATATCAGTAAAATTTTAAATAAGTCATAATTCTATATATGCTTATATGAACGAGGACAAATAGACTTATGAGTACTTCAGCTGCTGAACTACTAGACTGATAACCCACAAAATTTGGTTATTGTATGGTAGGATTGTTAATTAATCGCTGTGTGTGAATCCAATACCACGCAAAATAATCAAGCGTAACAACAGCTTGTCTGAAAGTAGGCTATCCAGTGATAATAGAAGATTGTCTGTTGATCTAATTAGCACGGTGTAGCGCATCCACCTCATCCCATCTAGCATCAGTAGTACGTAAGTCCCACTAATGCAGATTTGACCTCGTGTCAACAACATTCGGAATTATTTGCAACAATTCAAATTATCGCATAACTCGATCGGGGCGATGTAGCTCAATCATCTCCCAACACAATAGACATGTGACAGACATCCAAATTTGTTGACCATGCGTACAGTACGAAAGTAAAGATGCTAACATGTTCGCATTATAAAGTTGCCAAATAAACTACAAAATAAATAAAATTTAGTTTCAAACAATAAATAACAATAAATATTATTTAAAATTCGATTCTAAGCTAATAATATCGTAGTAATACATACGTGATTATGTCGCATCCGATCCAACTAATCTCTGTATGCAATCAGTACACGTGTTGGCGTGCAGGACAATTCTTGTGGACTCTGCCATACTACTCTCCTAGGCACATTCGGGCCAATGTCCTTTACCGGGCATACTCTATCGGGTCTAATAGTGGAAATAAACTTCCAAACCCATAACTGTACTTCTAGTAAAATAATAATATTAGAAAAATATGTTGTTGACCTAACATAGTTAAATTCACATTTTGGATATAAATTCGTACCTGAATCAATAGAAATGGACCATTGATCTGATGCACCATATAAACAGTAGTATTACACATACAACAATACAAATGAACTAATATTGCACTACTCCAATTCAGTGTACCAGTTAACTCGAGATTGCGTATATACCTAAGGAAGCGCAGATGAATTCGGTCCCCGGATTTATCGAAGAACAAAAATCCACCAATAAGCTGCATAATGCGACACTTTACAGCTGTGCAACCATATCAGGAGTCGCGTGCACTGGGAGAGGTTGAGCCAGTGCTCTCTCGAGTAAGCTTAACTTCAATCGAGATCTATCTAAGTCTGTATCTGTGGGCCGAAAATCAATGAGTGCGTCACATAGATCTAGTAGCTCTGTCTGTGGGCAGTTGAACCCACGATGACTAATAATTGGATCACCCTCCACGCGTAATCTAAAAAGAACCTCAACATCTTGTAGTGTTATTGTGGCCTCTCCCACTATAAGATGGAACGTGTGTGTCTCCTGGCGCCATCTTTCCACCATTGCTGTAATCAGGGGATGATCAATCTTCATGTATGTCAAACGAATAATCCCACCGAACCTAACTATATCCATAAGTTGCTCGACTTGTAGATCGAATGGTCAAGCAATCCAAAAAGCGCTGTCATTGCACTTTGCAGTAAGGATAGTATCTTCCAACTGTCCTGTCCAAATATGTATCGATCTATGTCGACGCTGCAGGATCAATAAGTCCGGAATAATAGGGCTGAAATCAACTTCGTCTTGTGCAGGGTCCATCAATGGTATCCTAAAAAAAAAAAAATATTATAATATATTATTAAACAAAATAAAGTGAAAATATCATCATTTGTGCAATCATAATACCACAAAATATATAAACAAACGTAATAAATATTATTACACATATAAGAGGCTTTGATATAACATATCAAAGAAGAAATATTACATCAGTCATATGAATTACAAAGAAAGAACATGTAAAATATTATAATATTAATCTGCAGCACCGTGGGTGCAATTCCTCCTATTATGTCCGCTGTGATGGCATAACCTACATCGAAGAGGTGAATCAAGATTACTCTCATCCATTTCATTCCAAATACACGCCGTCCGCATTCGGCCAGATCGTCGATTCTTGAAACGGTGAGCGTACGGTGCCAAAATTAAATCAGGGTCGCGCTAATAATCCTCGTGCGAGATGGGTCAGAATTGTGGCGCCTACGTTAATTTATAGGACATTGTGCTGTTCTCGGATGACATGAGATCCTCATGGTTCAGCCCCAATTGCTTACATGCTGCAAATGCATGTGAACAAGGAATTTCATATATTTCCCATTTGCAGCAACTGCATGACCTGGTACCAACATTAATCTCGTAAGAATTATTTCCCCTTTCATGCTCACGATGTGCTGACACCACACTAAAAATACCCTTATCCTGATTAAAAGCCAGCATATGGTGTCTTATTCATTTCGTCTCATTTTTCACAAATTTTGCCTATATAGTCGAAGGGAAGTGATACCTGTCGTAATTAGCCTCCTGTCTATGATCGTTGAAATATTTGACTGTTTTTTTGAAAGAAAACTCAACAATAACCTTGATGGACAGAGCACGTATGCCTTTGATGACACTGTTGAATGATTCAACCAAATTAGTTGTCATATTACCTCACCTATGGCTACCATCATAAGTAAGCGTTCATTACTTTTTCGGAATCAAACTCAACTATGGCTTGGCTTGGGGGTTCAGCATACTAATTTCTTTTATACTCTGCAAAAATTTTCGCTTTTTACTTTGATATCTGACTGCATACATCAACTTCTTTAGCTGATGATTCCTGAGCTTTGTATTAAAGTTGCTTCGGATATGTCTGAAACAAAATCTGTGCACTGCCATTGGCTCATGCCAACCGGGTAGTCGATGAAGGGCATTCACTATCCCAACGTGTCTGTCGGATATTAAACAAATTCTTTGACCATTTAGTACATGCGCCCTGAGTAACGACAAAAATCAACCCCAACTGTCATTAATTTCCTCATCAACGACTGTAAAAGTAAGGGGTAATATATGATTGTTGGCATTTTGACCAACGGTTGTTAATAATTTTCCCTTGCATATACCTTTAAGAAATCTCCCGTCGACGCTGACCACCGGTTTCATATAAACAAATGCATTAATGCATGGCTTGAATGCCCAAAAAATATATCTAAATGTCTTTGCGCTATTGCTGTCCATAGGTAGGAAATGTCATGCCACTACGGTACCTGGATTGGCATCTTGCAAGGCTTGCATATACCGTGGCAGTTGTGCAAATAAAGAAGGCCAGTCACCATAAATCATCTCATTGGCATGCCTTCGCTCGTTCCATCCTTTCTTGTAAGATGGAGTGAAATGTAAAGTGTCATGTATATGGTTGTTTATCTCGCTGACCATTATTTTTGGATTATTGTGAATCATTGACATAATATACTTCGCCATAAATTTGGCGTTCATGTTGCAATGGTTGCCGTCTATTGTTCGAACCAGACAAATGTACTCTCCATGCCATCGAGTAATTTGCCACAGTCCACAACCTTTTTTCTTTCGCGCACAAATTTGTCAATAACAGGGATATTGAAGAGTTGAATTTTTGCATTCGGCAACCCATGATGCGCTTTTACTTCCTTGTACTATAAACTCACGACCCAATCTGACAAATCACGATCGAACTGCCCAAAGTAACTCTTTCTTATTTCTGAACCATATTCTAATTCTTAAGTCATTATTAAATTTTGACCATAAATCCATTCGACTACTTCCTGTTGCCGTTCCATCACGTTCATTTTCCATGTCTTGAGAAGTAGTCAACCTGTCAAGACATATTGAATACGGTGGATTATACAACTGGTCTGGTTCAACAGGTATATTACCAGGTTGTGGTATTACAGAAGGGCCGGGACCACGTTCTCCAACATCACCATCCACCTCATCCTCGTCGGGGGTATCTTCCGCATTCAATCCATCAAGGTTAGATGTTGCTCCTAAACCATCCACGGTCACCTCTGGAGCACCTACCCAATTGGGTTCTCGAGCAACCCACTAATCGACTGGGGTAATATCCAATAGAATATCTATTTTCGTAGTAGAAAACAACGGCGTGGGGTTGGGCTGTGTTTGTATAGGTTGAATATCTACATGAAATAGAGGCGTGACAAACCCCATCGAAGTTGGTTCGACAGCTGAGATATCCGAAACTATTAGAGTATAAATGGATTGAAAATTGTCACTTGAGAGATGTCCAGGATTACTGGCGTAAGTAGGTGTAGGCACATTTAAATCAATATTAGCCCTGTGTACTGGAGTGACTGAATTCACTAATTCAGTGAAGGATTCCGTAATAGGTGTGGGGTTGTGTTGTTCTGCAAGATTTGTATCTGTTACATTTTGAATCTGTACCATCTCATGATGAATATGCAAATCGATTGGTTGTCCCTTCACGGTGGATGCATAGTACTACAAGCTTTCCATATCTTCATCGTCTGTTATGGAAGTTGTTGTAGACCTTAGTGCAGCACAAAAAACAATATCTTATCTCATTGTTGTTTGCAACTGAATACTAGACATGTCTAATCCACGAAGTGTACATATTTTGTTGACTAAACCGAGGTAACTAACACAATTTTTAACAATTAATGCCATGCGACATGGACTGTTAAAAATATCACCGTTTGCGGTACGCATAATCTCGCAATCCTAATACAACCGTAATCTAACAGGTTGTTCTAGTGACATTGTGCCTAAATAAACAATGTAAAAGAATTTTTCTATCAAAAAAAAAAAAATAAATAAAGTATGTCGCAACCTTGAATTACTATATGAAACTAATATTATTATTATTCAGCACATCTCAACCCAAAATAATATCTTATGCTATACAATAGAATATCAATATAAATCAATTAATTGTCACAAATAATCAAAAACTAAATATAAAAAATATATATAACGATTTTTTAACATGGACGTAAATTACAATTAAATTAAATCAAGTATTAAAAAAAACAACTAACTAAAAATTACAAATAAATTAAATTATTAAGTTTATCATAAAAGTTAAAGATAAGGTTCACCCTAAATTTTTAATATATACTACATTAAATTTTTTCATTTTATTTGAAAATTTGTGCATAATTAGATATTTTTCATCTAATTTATATTAATATTTTCCTAATCAAATTGTTAGAAATAATTAGTCTCATTATTCATCACATCTCAACCTAAAACAATATATTGTGCTATACAATATAAATATAAATCAATTAATCATCACAAATAATCAAAAATCAAATATCAAACAAAATATAACGATTTTTTAACATGGACGTAAATTATAATTAAATTAAATTAATTATAAAAAAACAACTAACTAAAAATTACAAATGAATTAAATTATTAAGTTCACCATAAAAGTTAAAGATAAGGTTCACCCTAAATTTTTAATATATACTACATTAAATCTTTTCATTTTATTTGAAAATTTGTGCATCATTAGATATTTTTCATCTAATTTATATTAATATTTTCCTAATCAAATTGTTAGAAATAATTAGTCTCATTATTCATCACATCTCAACCCAAAACAATATATTGTGCTATACAATATAAATATAAATCAATTAATCGACACAAATAATCAAATATCAAATATCAAACAAAATATAATGATTTTTTAACATGGACATAAATTACAATTAAATTAAATTAAGTATAAAAAAAATAACTAACTAAAAATTACAAATAAATTAAATTATTAAGTTCACCATAAAAGCTAAATATAAGGTTCACCCTAAATTTTTAATATATACTACATTAAATTTTTTCATTTTACTTGAAAATTTGTGCATAATTAGATATTTTTCGTTCAATTTATATTAATATTTTCCTAATCAAATTGTTAGAAATAATTTGTCAATTATTTTTCCTTCAACCTAATAGTAAGTAATTTAGTCAAATATCAACCATACGCAGTTTATACCATTTAACAAAAATAAAATAGACAAAATCAATAATTTACTTTACATTTTGATTAAACAGATCAAAACATATTATAAATCAGTCAATATTTTACTAAACATAATATTTAAAAATACCAATAATTTCACTAAAATATCATCATTTAATAATTAATTTTTAATATTAAATTCAAATATATATATTTGAACAAATAAATAAATTAATTGATACAATATCTGTTTTTTCTTAAAAAAAAAACCTATAATATAGAAGTCGCGTGTATGGCTCGGGTGTACAGGCAGCAACACTTTTTTCTGACTTGTAATTCCGGCACAAACCTCTGACGATAAATTAGTAGTGATGAAAAGAAATAATATGATATATAATTCTGGATGAACGGGAGAATAAAATAACTAAACAAATTTAAAAATAGAGAAAAACCAAACTACTGGTATTTTGCTACCGACGGCTTTCTGTTGTGTTTGAGAGAAAATGGATGAAATGTGAACAAAGAGGGTTTTTTGAGATGAATGAAATGAACTCGACCTGTGCGCATTTTATAGGCAAAATTTTCCACTGTTCCTCCCGTGAATTGGCACTCTGCATGATCACGTGAAGGCTAACTTGTGGAATCTCTGTGGAATTAGAGATTCCACTGAATAAAGCCATGCCGAGCGGGCAAAGCAGACAACCTCGTGTTTGTCAGACGCGAGGTACTGCCAGACACGAGTTACCCCACTCGTGAGGTGTTCTGGATTTTATATCTCCATTCGGAGTAACTTTTTGAAAGCCTACCATTTTGATCAGAAACTCCTTTTGTTGACGTGTTAGTACAAATACTTATAGGATTAAACTAAAATCACTATATTTAAATAAAGTATAAAATAGATAAATTACTATCTAAATCAATTTTATTGAATTCAACACAAATTAATTGAAATAAACATTTATTATCTAAAAGGTCACATTTTTTCAATCTTTTGCAAAATTTAACAACTGTTTATAAGTATTACCTTACACCAAAATAGACTTTTTTTTTTTTCACTTGTCCATTATCATTAGACATAAGAGTACACCAATAAACAACATAGATAAGTTGAATTATTGTTCGGCTATTCCTTTCGATTGAGTTAGTCAATCAGACTTATTTAAATTGTTTTATATTCTCATAATTTTTTATCGATTAAAATTACGAGACGAATTTTATTATGCAACCAAAAACCAAAAGAATAGCTCTTTTATGCACATTGATGTGAATTGTGAATTTTCTCTGAGTTTTCCAATTCAAGAAATTTGGACAAAAACAAGTCAGATAGTCTCGATCAAATAAATCCTCTAACTCATATAAACAAAAGTCGTGAACCACACAAAATTTCTGCATTTCTTGTGCCTGCAGATTTTCCATTTCTCTCTGGGATTTCAATTCTTGAGCATTTCGGCACTAACTAACAAACCGTCACACCTGTAAAGTTTCTCCAACTTTCTAGATCAGTGGCCATCTCTTCAATTTAAATCTGGTCCCGGGCTGCTGCCATGCTGCTGCAGTGTGATTGTGTTCTTTACTTCAACTCAATCTCCGTTAGATTTAGCACCGTCCTTCGATGGCTTCTCTTTTGCCCACTTTACAATGCTCTTCTTCATCTTCATGGGTTCCTAACAAGAAGTCGCTTTACTCAACGTCTTGTTTTCCTTCGAAGACACAAGTTTCATTTGCTTTAATCTCCAAGCCCAATTCCAGAAGACTCAACTTTTACGTGAAAGCTGAGGAAGAAAATGATACATCACGGTCATCATCTTCAGTGGCTGTGGTTTCGGAAGAATCCAAAAGTGAGGATGCCCAGAAGAAAGATTTGCATGTCGGAGGTGAATTGGGTAAAGGGTCGGAGTCCGAGACTAAAAAAAATGACGTCGAGCCCATTTCTGAGCTGGATTCTGAGTCAGAACGGACAGAGAAAGAGACGCAGCAAGAATTGGACTGGAAAACTGATGAGGACTTCAAGAAGTTCATGGGTAACCCCTCTATTGAAGCGGCAATTAAGCTTGAAAAGAAGATGACTGATAGGAGGCTGAAAGAGATTGACAGGGAAACGAGTGACAACCCGATTGTGGGTCTCTTTAACAAATTAGTTCGTGACAAATTGTCAAGAGAGAAAGAGAGGTTGGAGAAAGCAGAAGAGACTTTTAAAGCCCTTGACCTTAACAAGGTACTGCAGAGTTTGTGGGTTTCTTTTCCGATTGACTTCAAATATGCATGCAATTTTTCTCTTCATTGAGCTTCTTTCTAGTGTTTTAAGAGGATTTATTCAATTACTTGCTTGCAAAGTACACACCTTAATGATTCATGTACATGTTCTATAAATTTGTCGCAGTTGAAGAGCTGCTTTGGCTTTGATACGTTTTTCGCTACTGATGTGAGAAGATTTGGGGACGGGGGAATTTTTATTGGAAACTTGAGGAAGCCCATTGAAGAAGTGATCCCCAAGTTGGAGCGCAAGTTATCAGAAGCTGCAGGGACAGACGTTGTGATCTGGTTTATGGAGGAAAAGACAAACGATATTACCAAACAGGTAAACAAAGGTAACAAATTTCTTTTGTGATGAAATTTTTTTGCTCCAAAATTAGCAAATTTGTTGCATAAAAGATATCATTCTTGAGTTGTGTCTTGGAATTAGAGATACATGGATGATCTAATGCTTGTAAAATTACAGCTTTTCACATCAAGACCCCATTTAATTCTTTGGTAGTTTATGGTAGTTCATAGGCACCAAAGCATTACATCAATGTCAATTTCTATCCAAAATCCACTGGATTATTTCATTGTTCAAATCCAAATTCAGGCTGGCAACCTTGTAATGCTAGAATCAAGTAACTTCAATTTACCTACTTCTTTGTGACATGGGAATTGGATGATGTCGAGAACATAAGAATGTGGATCTAAATAATGATTGAGGCTCCTGATGTCGTCATTATGTATACTTAAACATTGAGTACCAACTTTTATCAAAGTATTAGCTGGGCATTAGATTTGTTGATAGAGGGGCTAAGAATTGCTTTGAGGAGGTTAACTTATGATTCTTGTAGGTATGACTCTTCTTTCTTTCCTCTGATAGCTATAATTCTGTTTAATTTATAATATTTCCTTTTGTTTCCTTCATTGTTTACTTCTTTATTGGTTTTTTTTCCCCACCCTCAAGGCTTGTGCGGTGCAACCCAAATCTGAGATTGATCTACAGTTTGAGGCAACAAACCTCAACAACAGCTGGGGTTATCTTAGTGCAGTAGCATTATGTGTCACAACCTTTGGGACAATAGCATTGACAAGTGGCTTCTTCCTCAAACCTGATGCAACAATAGATGACTATCTTAGGGATGTTGTGCCCCTATTTGGTGGCTTCTTAACCATTTTGGGAGTTTCAGAGGTATGTTTTCTGCTCTCATCAGACATACTTTTTGACTGTGCGTATCCACTTACAACATCCTTACGTTCTAATTTGAATAACTTGTGAAGGGGACAAACTAAATTTCCCTTTGCCACATTCTGCTATATATTTCAAGTACAGTACTGTTCCCATGTATGCAGTGGATTTCTTAGTAGTTGCCATTATAGAAACTTATTTAATTGGCTAATAGCGCTTGAAGGATTAAAAATGCACCAATTTGGCCATATTTGTTTTCCTTTTTTGAGAAATTGCTTGGGGCATTTCTCTCTTTAAGTCTATATCTAACTTTTTCTGATGGGCCAATCTATATCAATTGAGGCAGGGAGACATTGGGCTAGCACTGTTGAGCATCCTTTGTTTTGAGTTGTAAAAGAAAAGTTAAGGGGAATTAGTTATTGTTATTCCCTTGTAATTTTGGCATATTCAAATGGGAAAAAAAAAAAAAACGCTTAAGTTATTCATTTTGGCATATTAGAGCGTCTTTTGTTTTGTGTTATTATGCAACATTACAATCTCAAGCTTTTCATGATATTATAGTGACAGTCATTTGGTCCTTAGCACCCTTTCCTAGTTCTACATCTAGGAAACAGAATGACTGGTAAGACGACATCAGAGATTTCTTTCTTTCTGAACTTATGACTTCCAGACCTTTGGGATCTTTTCAATGCATTACTGACACAGAACATGACCCCTCCTAGATGCAAAATAGTCGTCAGCATACTACTGCACTTTCTTCTGAGATCTCTAAACTAAAATGCCCTAGTGTCAAATAAGACATGAGATATCTCAAACCTAGTGAAGTCTATTAGAAAAACCAGGGATCTGAACTTCAACAAATCTGAGAGTATAGATTTCTGCTGCATAGGGAGTGCACCCTAACTATAGACTCCTTAAGTTAATATAGATCTCTCATGATGAGTGCAGCTGGTATATAAATCTTACGAGATTTCCTTGTCTTCTTATTGCAGATCACAACAAGGGTAACAGCAGCACAATATGGCGTTAAACTCAGTCCATCCTTTCTGGTTCCTTCCAACTGGACTGGATGTTTGGGTGTTGTGAATAACTATGAATCTCTGCTACCTAACAAGAAGGCTCTGTTTGATATCCCTGTGGCAAGAACAGCAAGTGCATACCTAACGTCATTGTTACTTGCGGTTGCTGCTTTTATAGCTGATGGCAGCTTCAATGGGGGTGACAATGCATTGTAAGTTATTTTTGTGTACCCTGTAAGAAAATCAGTCCCTTTCTCTTCCAGTATGTGCTTGTTTATGAACTAGAGACTATAACTTATTGTGCTAATTGAGAAGAAGCCCCAGCCAATATAACATCTAGTATTTCTATACCATGCTAATATATTAGTGTCTAGAATGTTGCAGAACATGTTTTTATAGTGGTTGTTTTTCTCCAGGTACATAAGACCTCAGTTCTTCTTCAATAATCCTCTACTTTCCTTTATCCAATATGTGGTTGGACCATATGCTGATGAGCTTGGGAACGTGCTGCCATATGCGGTAGAAGGTGTGGGAGTTCCTGTTGATCCACTTGCTTTTGCCGGTCTCTTGGGTTAGTATCTCTCCCATTATTTTACTCTTCATGCATGGTGTTTAGATACTGAATTTTCCTTTTAACGTGACTTGAGATTTTGTGTGTGTGTACTGATCATGGCTATATGAAGATGAGCTTGAGGAATGTAGGTTGTCTTCCTTTTTAGTTGCTTAACCAATACTGAAATATCTTCAATCCATTCCTTGGTCTTCAGGGATGGTGGTGACTTCCTTGAACCTATTGCCATGTGGGAGACTTGAAGGAGGCCGCATTGCGCAGGCTATGTTTGGCAGAAGTACAGCAAACTTATTATCTTTTGCCACCTCTCTTCTGCTAGGAATTGGTGGCCTCAGTGGAAGTGTTCTTTGTCTGGCTTGGGGACTCTTTGCAACTTTCTTCCGAGGTGGTGAAGAGATCCCTGCAAAGGATGAGATCACACCATTAGGAGATGACCGCTATGCTTGGGGCTGTGTTCTCCTCTTGATATGTTTTCTTACTCTGTTCCCAAATGTAGGAGGGACATTCTCTAGCTCATTCTTCAGCTCACCCTATTTTAGGGGTGACTTGTAAATAGAATTTACTGTATAAATTCTCATGCATGCCACAAGTTTTAAATTTGCTGAATCAATGGATATATACCTCTAACTTTCTTTCCTCTTTGGAGATTCACCTCTCAATAATTTGCTTACCTTCTGGGTAAATTAAATATTTAAATCTCTATTTTATAATTTTTAAGGAATGAATGTAGCATTTTATTCATTAAAAAAAAAAAACTATTACTATTACATAAATTATAAAATTTTAATATTCATAGAGTTTTTAAAGAAAAAAAGACAAAATTATTTTTATTAAATTATAGATTTTTTAAATTTAAAAATTAATGTTATAATTTAATAAAATAATAAATAACAAGGAGTATAATTTAAAAAATATAAAAATATATTATTAATTTTATAAAATGATAAATAATTTGAAATATAAAAATTAAGAAAATATATTAATTTTTTAAAACTATCATTATAAAGTTATTCTATTTTTTGGATATAAGCTCTATAACCCAAGTATCTTGTTGACTTTTTTTAATTAGTAAAGATGATGTGGTAACTTGCTTATATGATTAAACATTCATTTATATTTTTGTATTAAATAAAAATAAGATATTTAAATTCAGATGAGTAAAGTTAATTCATGTGCAAAGTAAAACAAATGTATCTTATTTAAATTGCATCTAAAATAATTTAATTCACAAGAAAATTCAATTATTTTATGGTACTATGTCATAGAGATTTTTTCTTGATTAAAAATAAAAACAAAAAAAAAAATTCATGACATTTGGCAATGCAATTTCAAAATAACCGAACCAATAGATGAGTTGGTTCAAATATTTTACAGTTGGCATTAAAAGACAAAAACAATTCATGTGAGAAGGATATAATTTTCCAAATAAAAAAAATTATTGTGAAATGATTGTTACACTCACTAAATTTCTTTGGTACATCTTATGAATAAATTAAAGTGACATTTCATAGTATAACCTCAAATTATGTCGTTTAAATAGTAATTATTTAATTAATTTTTGATTCGTAATTTAAGAAATAAGAATATTTTTTATATATTTTTAAATATTATGCATAATAAGACTCACCTATGGAATTATGTTTAAATTTTTTTTCTATTTAATTCCACATTTATTTTTTTCCTTAAATATTTTTTCCTTTTATATACTCTAACTAAACATAAAGTTAAGTCATTTTGGCTGCTAAACTTTCTAAGTTTCTATTATAATTGCTTAATAGTTCGTGCGTCGACTTAGGAGGCAAATCAGGGTTAAAAAACCACAGCTTTGCCCAAAACTCCAAGGAGTGACTTTAGGATTAGCCGAGGCTGCGCGAGTTGTCTCTGTGAGTGGGATACACCTTTGACCTTTTTATACGCAGGTTAAAACTGGTTTCAGACAACTACTGTGAAATCAGAATCGACCCTTTTGTTCAAAACTGTTCACTGAGAAAATATAAAAAAAAGAAAAAGAAAGAAGAAGAGAGTGGGGTGGGGGCAGGCTTCAGTTTAGTGCAGTTCAGTTCAGTTTAAGCTCGCCCGCATAAATCATAGTAGTAGACGAATATGATAAGTGAAACTTCGCATGATCTTTTTGTCTGAATGTGTATAAATATCAATTGCATTTCGGTTTCATCTCAAAACGTATGCCTCCTCCTTCTTCTTCATTGTGAGCTCATCGCTGACGACTTAGGTTGTTTCTGCTAGTTTCTGCGTCCAAGTTCTTCAGTTCCCAAATCAAAAAACCGCAAAAAAAACAGACAACAAATTCTCAAACAGGCGAACTGGTTCGATTTTCTCTGCTTTTTCTCACCGACATGGTTGTACTCGTATCTGCATTAGCAATTCTTGAACCCCTTTTCATTTTTTTTTGGGTTTCGACGGTGATGTCTTCGGAATTAATTCATGATTGAATTTGGTTTTAAACACTGAAAATTAAAAAATTCGGCCACTTGGTTAAGTTTGTGGAATGGAAAAACAATTTATTTAGGGGTATCAGGGTGCTATTTTCTGAGGGTGCGGATTGAATTCTGAAAACCCAGGTTTTTTTTTTCAATTTTTGCCTCCGATTGCAATGTTGCTCTTTTGTTGGGACGCGGAAATATGTGTTGTCTTTGGTTTTTTCGAATGATTCTGTTATTTCTTGATTTTTTTTTTCTTTGATTCCCAAAGGTGATAACTTTATCATTCTTCACTGGATTTTTATGTGAAGGAACTCTTCCTCTTTTTGGGGCTAAATAAAGGAACTCTTCTAGTTAATTTGCTGAAAGAAGGATGATTTCTTTATTCAAGGCAAATTATATGGAATAGTATTTTGAGATTTGACTTGATCAATGGGGTGGGGAGAATGGGAGAGGGAATTTGTATACTATATTTTTTCCCCCATTTATTTCTTCATCAACTGCTGCTATTATTATCATTTTTTTAAAAATTTTTTTGGAGACTTGTGAATGTGATTCTTTGTTGATTCCAACGTTTTAATCTTGCATGGTGGTAGTCTATTGCAAGGAGCTCATTTTTTGCTATGCTTTTCATCATATAAAAGTATGCTTAGATTCCAATTGGCCACAAGGTAGTTGTCTTTTTGAGTGTTTGCTCTACTCTCATTATTAGTTGCACTAATGAGCAAGAAGGTAAAAAGAAAGAAAAAAAAAAAATCCTTCTTGCTTGGTGTATCTTCTTGATTTTCTGTTGTGGATCTTTTGTTGCCTGCAATGCAATCATAGCTTATCTGGGAAGTACTAATTTCCTATTGGAGAGTATCTCTAAATTGTTATTTGAGGGCCTATCCTGTTTGTGGAGAATCATAACTTTTCTAGAAAGTGTCAGTTAAATGATTGTCTTTCCTTTGTTATGTTTATGCTCAATGGCAAAATTAGCATGTCAGCTCTTGTGTGGGAATATTAACCTTCTTTGGCATTTCCTGGCATCGTTATTGCAGTTATGTGACTGGGTTAGTATTTCAACCAAACCAAATGCACGTGTTGACACCAATGTCTTGTAATTGTTATTTATTGGCGTTCTCATTAATGATTAGTTGATGGCTGCAATATGCTGAATTTTCTCCCTGCTGCTTGTGATACTTATTGCCGGACTGGATCAAATGCTCATGCTGTTCTATAAATTTTCAGGGGTTGACCTTTCATTGTCATGGCTAATAATACTCAATTCTCTGGAATGCAGGTACTTCATCTAACCTGCCTTTTCTTTGGGTCCTGTCTTAGGTTAAGTTTTGACATGTCATATGTTAAATATTAGGTAGAGCAAGGGGGGGGGGACTTAAAGTTGCTATCTCTATTGTGGTCCCTTTATAGTGTAGGAAGGCCGCCTGCAGAATGTCTTGAAAAAATGTAGATGATGAAAATGTTGGTTGTTTTAAGCTATTAGAAAACTCTTAAAAGGTTTCTACTTCAGTTTTGTTAAGGTACAGGATGTATTTCTCTAGAGAAGTGAATAATGGAAAGAATAGTAACTTTCTCATATTCATTTGTGTAGATGAAGTATTTCTGAGATAAGGTAGTGTATTGCTATTATATTGATATCTTGGGATTTAATTATATTTTAAATTCACTTATTCTGAGTTAGACGTGAAATCCCTTTTTCTGTAGGGGCAGTTGGCTATTAAATCTTATTTGGATTTTCTCTCCATACTAGTGTAAAGAAGCTGTGACTCAAAGTTTTTCTAAGAAAAGTGGAATGGAGTTTCTCCACTTCTGCCTAGGATTGTTGGTTTTACTTCTGAATGTAGACATGGCAGTATGTCCGAATAACAACATCTGTGTCGGACTGATAATTTATTCATATCAAATGGGTTTCTTCATTGATAAGTTTTGGTTTTTGGTGGCCCATGTAAAGTTTGTCATGTTATATCTTTTTGTGGCCTTAGTCTGTAGATCCCAGTTTAAATCATATATTACATGTGAAAGTACATTTTTTGCTTTCTTTATCCTTTTTAAATTATCATTTGGTTTCAAGAGCAAGTTTTCATGAACCTACCCTCTTTGGTTATTTTGATATATTGCCCATTCATTTTGGGTGTTTCTTGTTCCTCCCCTACCATCATTCTGGAGCTTCTATTTCTTGTATACAGCTTTATCTATATGGAAATAAACCACTTATTTCTTTCTTCTTTCCATCTTCAGTTTTATAGTGATGTAATTTTAGTAATGTATGCCAACATGCTTATCCATTTTTCAAAAGGAGAGGTCAAATCACATGCATCTCATCTCTTCAGAAAAAAAATAATCGGAGGAACAACAGAAGCTAATATGTCTCATCAGTCCATAGATTCAATGCTAACAAACAAGTGAATTTTCTCATGTTCCTTTATCTCAAATAACGGGTCCTAATAGTCTTCTTGCCTCGTTAGCACCAAAATGTGCAAATCCACAAAATTTCCCTGTTTTTCTTCCAGGCTGTATTCTTGTGCAAAGACATTTGCTGAGAGGGAAGTCGTTTATTTCTATAGTATATTCTTCAATGGTATGACTGTTATCCTTCTAATAATATAATGTAAAGAGGTCTAATTTTGCAGAAGATGGCCTACAAATTAAACGTGATTCCTTAGGATTCCTGTAATTTTTGTTCCTTGAGGCTCTCTTGATCACTGATGAGTGTCCTTATCGGGAATCAAAATGAGCAATACATTCTGAGGATCTTAATAAAATAAAAGCAATAACCTTTTCAAACTCATCTGCTGCTGTTGATGACATAAAGAATTCTCTAGATTTCACGATGTAGCTGTAGGAGGATTTCTTACTTTTACTTCTTTTGTCCCCCAATATAATAATTAGTTAATTATGATTGTCCTTTGGCTTTATTGTGTTTCAGCAATCACAAGGTCTTGATGATGCATTACCGTTTCATTTTTACGCAGATTTGCCCTTAGTCTTATGATGTTTCAGAGCACGCCGTACGATACTTGTTTTTCTGCTGTATGTTGTTCAATATTTTACTTAGTCTACTTACATTTTCTTTGTTTGTTTCTTGTGGGTACTGCATTAAAAGCCAAATCGACCCCCTCTAGTTGGTTCTCTCGTTCCTCCTCAAAGCGCTCTCCCCTCCATGTCTATGCAAGTAAAGTCTTCTTTTTCCTTCCTTTTGACAATGTGATATTAGGTTTGCACACTAAATTATCTGGTAAATATTTGTCACATATTTATTGCAGTTTTGGGCCTTTGGCTTGATTGACCTAATTTAGCTTTGTGATTTTGTGTCCACTAAAGTTTTCATAAATCTCTTGTTTATTGCAGTACCGGCCTGTGGTTCCACCACAGCAGCCTCAGTCTTATATTTCCATGCCTCCTCAGCAATTTCAGCCCATTGGCCATGCAAACATTGGGATGCCCATGCCCCCTCCCCCACCCCCGCCCCCGCCTCCACCTCAGATTCAGTTTCCTCAACAGATGACGCAGCTGCCTGCAAGACCTGGTGGGGGAGGTGATGTCATGCCTCAATCACAGGCAATTCCAGTGCCAGATTTTCAGCCAAGCAGACCTGTCACACCTGTTCCTGCACAGCCTTCACAAAATTTGCAAATCTCAAATAACTATATGCCAGGCTTTGCTGGACCTAGAATCCCTCTTTCTTCATCATATAATGTACAGATTTTAATAAGGTGTCCAATTGATTTATCACATTTGTGAGTGTTGAGATCTATTGAAATTTATTTTTCTTCTTCTTCCTCCAGTTATCCTTGTCATCTGCTGGACAACAACAAACAAATACCAATTCTGCAACTCAGTATCAGTCAATTTCCCAGACAACTGTTCCGAGTTTTCCAGTGGAGGGACAGCCTTGGTTGCCGACTGGAAATCAGAGCATGAAGCCTGTTACACCGGCACAACAGACTGGGGAGCAATCTGCTGCAGCTGTCAATCTAGTATGTTTTTCTGGTTTGTCTTTTAATGTTAATTTAAAGCTAATATATCTTGTTGCCCTTCAAGATTGCAATAATGTAATTTATCTATGAATTTGGTTTTTGTTCCAGGACACAATTCCCAAACATGGCATTGGTGAAAAGGTCCCATCAGTTTGGATAGAGCACACAGCTCATAATGGTAAAAAGTAAGTGATTCTGTTATTTGATTCGCCATAATTTATACTTGTCATAGTAAATTCCATGTCCTTTACATAGCATAATTGAGAACCCAATCTGTTATACTCTTCTGCTTGAAATTTAAAATATGCATTGCAAATACTTCTATATTTAGCTACTCCTCAAACAGTACTTCTCTTGTTTACTAGCAGAAGTCTGACAAACAGTTATATAGGAATCAACCATGTGAGATCGTCTGAATGACCTTCACACTGCAGGGGTAATGACATATGGGACAGTAAATGGATAACAATACCGGTTGGAATAAAATATCGTCATGTTGGACCGCTATTAAAGTGTATAATCATAATGCGTTTTGCCTCAGTATTTCATGTATGTGTGTATATATTTTAAAGTTTTCTTTTTAGAGAAGATTTAAAGCAAGTAGCACTGCTATTCTAATTGTAGGCCACTCTTATTCTTCCTTTATACTCCCTCTGTCCCATAATATAAGTCGCTAGAGACTACTTTTACTGTCCCAAATTATAAGTAGTTGGAGGCTTTTTAAGAAGGTTTTGAAGCTATTTTTACATTTTTGTCCTTATTTATTGTTTTCTTTCCCTCTCTTTCTCTTGTTTCCAAGACATTTAAATAGGGGTGTTTTAGGAAGAAAAAATATAAAGTCACCTTATTTTTAGGAATTTCAATATGTGTGAAATTAAGTCTAGCGACTTATATTAAGGGATGGAAGGAGTAATAATTAGAAGAATTAATATCAAACACATTAAATGTCTTTTTGAGTACGGTGGTAAAGGAAAAGCTTTTTCTACCTGTCTTTGGACTTGGCAATCATTGATAACAGCGAAATGGAATAACTGAATAATTGAAAGATTAGTTTCTATATAAGATGCATTTTTAATGTGGTGGCTTTGGGTTTTAGAAGTACTTTTCTTCATAGGATCAACCTTTGATTGGATACCATTTCCATCTAAAGCACTGTTGCTGATAATTGAAGACTTTAAGTCTGTGATCTTCAGTTCATATTTTTCTTTGTTGAATGCACATCAGTGGTGTGTAATAATTCTTCGATAAATGTTTTGTGTAGATACTATTACAATAGAGTGACAAGGCTCTCCTCCTGGGAAAAGCCTCTTGAGTTAATGACTCCAATTGAGGTGAGTCACATATCTTCAGTTGCTCTTTCTTCATTTTTACCCCTCTACAAGGTTAATGACGGTTGGATTAAATTGAGCAAAACTTTTCATGGAACAGATATCCTTTAAATCTGTTGTGTATTCATTATGGATGAGAAAGTTGCATAAGAGAAAGTAGCTTTATTTTCCCTGGTTTACATTTCAACTGGTTTCTCTCTCTCTTTCATTTTGCAATGCCTTTCATAAGGTTACTTGATTCAAATTCCTTTTTGGACGCTGACTTTTGTTAAATGCTGAAGAAAACATGCTTTAATGCATTGCAATTACATATGTTTCTTGTGATATTATGAGTCAGTAGATGACACAGAAAGAATTAAGAGAACTTCTAGTTGAAACATGAGATGTCTCCAGTGTAACTCTCTCCTTACACCACCCTTTATCTGTTTACTTTTTGGTTAATATCTCTTAAGTACACTCTATAGGTTTCTGGGGAAAGAAATGGAGGGATGTAATAGGATTGAAAGGATTAGAGCTTCCCTGAGAAGTTATTCCTGTATAAGGGATAACTAGTTCTTTCTCTTTCTCTTTGTAGAATTGAGACAAAGAAAAAGGGCCATTTTGGGTGCTTGTTATGATAGGTAGGAAAGAACGTTTTCCATTTTTTCCCTACACTAAAAAATTGTCTTTGCTTTTTCAAGTCGTTTTTCTTACTTGTAAATAATTTTTATTTATGTGGTTAATCATTAAAAAGGGTAACTTGTCTGGCTATTTTGTGCTAATTAGTTGATTTGGACATGTGGGTCTAGATGGAGGGGTGTCTTCTTTTTCTTTCATTTTACTCTTCAGTGAAGAGAAGGATCTTATTTCCTTCCCCCACATGCTTCTTACTCTGCATGCTGTTATACAATTTCCAAGGGCCTTTGTCAAAATTTTCATTTTGGTAGTTTGGACATGACTATGGAGGTTTTAAATTATATCCATCAAACTCTTAGACATGGTTTTATTGTTCATATGTCAAATAAATTTTAGGTTATGTCAATTCCTTGTCGGGTGACTCCTATAGCTTTAAGTCAGACAGTGTACACTAGGGGGAAAAAACTCTTTGAATTACACTGCTGGATATGTTACCATAGGTTTGCGAGAGTTAGAAATGTGAGCTATTGTACAACCTTTTAATAGAAATGCCATCTTGCATTCTTATTCTTTTTACTAGATTCTAGAGCCTATTTAAATGGCTTTTTCAGATTGGCTGGAAATGCCATTTCTATTTGTCTTTGTTCTTTGTATAGCCTCTTACATGCTCTCTCAATTCAGTTACGGTCTTATGGTATTTTAAAGTACAAGATGCATTGATGGTTCTTCTGTCCTGCTATTGAGGATGTATATAATCTAATAAGCTGAATTCAGAGGGTTTGACTAAAGAATTTGATTGAATCTTGAAACTGTAATTCTTCCTGAACAACATTACCAGCACAAGAATGTTCTCGTCTTAGGCAAAAGTGTTGTATTTTTCATCAATCTTTCCCTCTTTTGATACAATGTTTATCTGCTTCTGTCTCAAGTCATTCTGTGCAAACAATTGATATATTCTTCTTCAGAACAATATGGACGTCTGGATCTTGTTATGGATGCAGTCTTTTTGTCTTTGTTTGAGTTGTGGTTATTCCTCAGGTTGAGTGCTGGTTATGTGAGATGCTGAATAAAAGTGATCCTTTAAGTTATTTGTTAGCACATGGAACTTATTGAGCGTTTTCTGTTGGTTTTTGATATCTGTTTCCCATTCCTTGGCTGCAATTCTGAAATTTCAGCTATTTTTTAGCAATTTCCTTGAATTATCTATTTAGTTTTTTTACTTTATTTGACTGTTTATTTGGCGTTCTGTGTATTTTTCTGACATGAAGATCTTGTGTTTAGCTATTGACTTTCAAGATGATAATAATTCTTTTCATCTCTGCTTGTCTATCCAACATGTATGCTTCATCTCTCCTTTGCCATTGTTGATCTTTTCCTTTTTGACATGCATTCGTAGTTTGAACTTTACATATATTGCCTAGTGATCTTCAGAATTCTGGTGACCAGCTCTTTTCTAGGCATGTTTGAATTTCCAATTCTAACTTCAAAATTGTGTGACTATTTTCCTGGCAGAGGGCTGATGCATCCACTGACTGGAGAGAGTATACCTGCCCTGATGGTAGAAAGTGTGTAAAACAATATGATTTTGTTTTCAATCCACATTGTTGTTTCATTGTTCAATTGGTTGACTTCAGTTATTCCATACAGGTATTACTACAATAAAGTTACCAAGCAATCAAAATGGAGGATCCCTGATGAACTCAAGGTTGTTTCAGCTGATTAGCACTTATGCTCATTTTGGTGTTTTCATTCTTGAACTAATACAAAGAAATTAAAAAAAAAAAGGAAAAAGAAGAGGAAATAGTGCATACATTCACACGGCTTTTATGTAATTTAATTTATATACAGGTGGCTCGTGAAGGATTGAAGTTGGACTCGTTCAATGGGATTCAAGCGGCAACTGCTGTTGATTCTCGTGCCCCAGCATCTGTTCCCTTCTCTGGAGTCAACATATCATCCTCTAATGTAGATATGTCCTCTTTCTCAACTCAAACAGCAATGTCAAGCCCAATTCCAGTGGCTCCGGTTGTTTCTGAGCAACCAATGAATTCTGTTTCCTCAGTCTCACCAAAAGAGGTATCTCCTGTGGCAATGGATGCAGTGGAAACTGTAGAAACTGCTACACCAGTTGTTGTGGAGAAGGATGCGAACTCAGTCACTTCAGCCAACACTTTTACTACACAGAAGTTAGCAAACTGAAAAGATCTTTTGCATGTCTTTGATTATCTTGCAATTGTTGAGTATCATAATTTCTGTTTTTATATCTATTTCTGCAGTAATCCTGATACTTTGTCAGCTCAGGATACTGTAACTTCAGTAGTTGGGGTTTCTCCAGGAAATGCGGAGGTTCATCTGTCTACTTTGCTTATTTATTTTGTATTTTGTTAGTTGTCGGTTACAGTAAAGTATTTTTTCCCCCTTTGTAAAAGCTATTAATACTTTCTGCTACTGAATTAATCTGGATTGTGTTTGAAGGAAGCCAAGATAGGAATTCAAGATTATGGAAAATCAGAAGAGAAAAAGAATGAGCGAGGACCCATTGTCTATGAGAGTAAACTGGTAGGTTAAAATACTACATTTTGCATTTTTTTCTCTGTTTATTTCTCAATGTATTATTTGATCTTTATTCCCTCTCAGGAGGCAAAGAATGCATTTAAAGCACTTTTGGAAACTGCAAATGTTGGGTCAGACTGGACTTGGGATCAGGTTGATATCTTATTGTATATAATATGTACTGGTCAAATGAAGGAAGTCATTTACTTGAATGGTGAATTTGTCAGGCCATGAGAGCCATAATTAATGACCGAAGATATGGCGCATTAAAAACCCTTGGAGAAAGGAAACAAGCTTTTAATGAGGTTAGTTCTCCATTAATGCAGTCTTCGATGATATCCTAGATAGAGCAATAAATAGTTGATCCTTCATGGGTCATCTAACTGTGATCTACATATTTCAGTTTAAAGCAAATGATTGCCGATTATTGTGTTTGTGATCTGTTTTTCAGTTTGTGGGCCAAAAGAAAAAACAGGAAGCTGAAGATAGACGTTCCAGACTGAGAAAAGCCCGGGAAGATTTCAAGAAGATGCTAGAAGTAATTCCGAAGCTTCAACTTCTTTCGAGACACTTTTATACCTCATAGACTCATGGCATGTAGAAAATTTTCCCAGTACCCCCAATCTTGTTCCTCTATTTACTCTCTTTCAATTTTTTTTTTTACAGGAGTCTAAAGAGCTGACATCATCCTCAAGATGGAGGTCTCATCTTTCAAATTTTATTTCCACTTCCTTCCTGTCCTTTTTCTATTATTTCTGACACTGAATTAACCCTGACATGTCATCTTTGAAATTTGCAAATTTTAAGTGCTATTTACGTGTCATCGGCAATTCATTGTCTGACTGGATTATCATGATTCTTCAGCAAAACGATTTCAATATTTGAAGATGATGAGCGATTTAAAGCTGTTGAACGACCTAAAGATCGTGAGGATCTATTCGAAGATTATACAAAAGAACTTGAGAGGAAGGTATTAGTGACACCAGCTTGATTTTTTTTTTGGGGGGGGGGGTGGAGGGGATTTTTGTATTGCTTATATGTCCATTCTTAATGGCTCTACTACACATAAAAGCTTTTTTGTTTAGCATTTGAAAAGTAATGACTCTTGTTATCATTGTTGGTGCTTTTCATTAGGAGCGGGCAAGGGCTTTGGAGGAGCACAAACGTAACAGATTGGAATACCTAGAATTTCTAAAGTCCTGTGACTTTATCAAAGTAATTTATGTTTGAAGTGCTAATTTCATCAAAATATGTCCTTGAAATTTCTTTGAAGCCTAATAGTTATAATTTTTTATTACCTCTTTCTCACAGGCAAGCAGCCAATGGCGAAAAGTTCAAGATCGCTTAGAGGCTGATGAAAGATGCTCACGTCTTGAAAAGATTGATCGCTTGGAGATTTTCCAGGTAACTCATATTTATGGTTCCAAAAGTTAATAGCAGAATCTACAAAGACATCCTTTATAACTTTCTATTTAAACATTACTTCTTAAGAATGATATGTGGACCCATTATCTGAATCTCTTGGTTTTTGATGTTTTCTTTGTAGTCTAGGGAATTGGACTTCAATCAATATTATGTTTTAGTTATTGGTTTTTGCGACCAATTTCATTAAAGAAATCACAGTCAGAATAAGATTCTGTTTTTAGGGTTAAAGATTATCATTTATTATAATATTTGTACAATTTACTATGTGTAATATTTATCAATGCAAAGCCATCATCAACAATCTGGTTCTCTAGCTAATGTTGACATGGGCAGGAATATATTCGTGATTTGGAGAAGGAAGAGGAAGAGCAGCGGAGATTGCGCATGGTACATTAATGATTAGTGTCCTCTAGTATGTGCTATACTTATGGAGTTTTGATGTATATCCTCATCAGCCTCATTTTCTTATTAAATAAATTAGGAGGAACAACGAAAGGCAGAACGTAAGAATCGTGAAGAGTTTCGCAAGCTGATGGAGGAGCATGTTGCAGCAGGCATACTTACTTCCAAAAGTCATTGGCGTGATTACTGCACGAAGGTTAGTGATTGTTGTTTTCATGGGATAATTAAGACTTGAAAAAATTGTCTAGATACTGATGAAAAATGGAGCTGCAACAAGACCTTGGATAAAGTTAGGATCATGGTTTACAATACAGAAATGTGCTAACTAAGAAAATGTGATCTTATCAAAATCCCAAGCTATATATGGCTTCCAGTTCTATCTGGATCACTTTTCTTCAACTTGCTCTAGTTGATTGTATGTGTGGTGCTTTTTATATGCTCTGAGAAGGGGGACTAGCACCACAGAAGATGTGTTGATTTCCAGCAGCCCCACAAGCAGTATACAATAGCTGCCATAGTAATCTGCAGGACGTGTTGAAATGTCGCTTTAGGCTCACTGTTTAGTCATTTTGCTTTTGTGTTAACTTGGAATGTATTTTCAGGTTAAAGATTCACCTGCATATATTGCTGTTTCATCAAACACCTCAGGGTCAACTGCAAAAGATCTTTTTGAAGACGTTGCAGAGGAGCTGGACAAAAAGGTAAAATTCAACTTTCATTTGTTTTGTGTGCCTTGAAGGTGTCCTTGGAATGCTCTTTGCCTTAACCTTTATTTTTTTTTCTTTTTTTTTCTGATGGTAAATTTTCTTTTCTAGCTGAAAAGGCTTTAATGATAAAGAATTTATGCTTACTTTAATAGACAACGACAACAATCTAAGAAAATTGGTTTTCCTGGTTGGTTTCTTATATCTGGAAACAGATGAAATCAAGGCTACTTGTTATACTTGGTTGGGAAGTTTGGGCTTAACACAAACTTAATGGTATGTGGTTCTAAGAACTAACATAGCACACTAATAAACAAATCTTAAAATAGGCAAAAAGGACAAGAAAAACTCTCTAAAAAATTTAAAGGCTAGTCATTTACTTGTATCGTCTATTATCAGAAAGCAAATTACTTAGAAGCCCGTTGAGTTGCTCGTGATTTTACGTACTTGTAACTTCAACTTTGTTATCACTACTGTAACTTCTTTGAGAAAACGTCATTGAATTTTTTCTGGTCCTTGCTAGCCATGGATATTATTGACATCAAATAATTGTCTCCCAAATGAACACATGAATTTGGAAAATGTGACATTGATTTTGTATGTTTAATTGATAAAATGATGTTCATCCAATCCTTTAGTGATATTGTGCCCATGAGTTTTGTTTCCACTTCTCCTAGCAAACTAACCATGAAGGAACGTTCATTTGTTTGGATATATTTAAGGTCTCTGGGGTCTTTTGGGTTATCAACGTCTTTATAAAAGAGAGAAATATTTGTCTGCAAATACTAGCCATGAGGATCTAAATGGCACTCGATGGTTTATTCTTGTAATATTAGACCGTTGTCATTTTTATCTTGTATTTCTATTAGTCTGACTAATTCGCGTCTTAATTTTTCTGCTTGTATTTTATTAATGAGTGCAGTATGTAGTAACTTGGAAATCTTGTAGTCCATGGCGAGTCAATTTTTAATGGGATATCTGAGCTCTCTCCTTAGATGTTTTGCTTGTGATATGGAGAAGATAGAGAATTGAATCTGTAGATCTTTTTGCTCTATCCCTTCAAATGTTGCTGCTCATATTAGAGGCGATGTTGGAGACCTTTTCTGCTGTTTTCATCTGGTACTGATAATCTCCATCTTGTGAATTGCTTGCAGTTTCTCGAGGATAAGGCTCAGATAAAAGACGTTATCAAGATTAGAGAGGTATTTACTTTTTTTTACCCGGCATTGTTAAAAATGTTATTAATTAACTCTTAAACTTTTGGTGTTGCCTTCAGATTACCCTGACATCAACTTGGGTCTTTGAAGACTTCAAGACTACAATTTCAAATGTTAATGCTAGTATACCAGCAGTTTCAGATGTTAACTTAAAAGTATGCTTTCCTTCTCCTTTTTTATGTTGTAAGTGGGAGGTTTTTGCTGTTTGATATATTGCTATCTGTGTTTGATGTGCTAATATTAGAAAATTTTATTATATTTTATTCTTGTTTGGAAACAGTGAATGAAGATAGCTTGTGACCCCACTCCTCCCTGCCCCAACCCAAAATTTCTTTACAAAATTTGGGTATCATTAGAAAATTGTTTTGTTTGATAAATTTGTATTTGTCTGTTAGCTTCGAACTATGGGCTGTAAGAGGGTTCCCTTGGATAAGATCATCTTAAGTACTGGATTGAATCTCATTGGATTTATACCTGCCCCCCTTCCTGAAAAGATTTGTTATTTTTGAATTTTGACTCTTTTTTTAGTTTATGAATATGGTCATTATTTTGGGACAACCGCAACAAGAAATGAGAACTTTCATTTTGGGATAAAGGGAGGAGTTGTCCATATTCACCCAAGGCAGGGGTAGCCTGGCTGCATTAGTTATGTGCCACTTCTTGGATCAGGGACTAATTGTTTTACTGCGTTGTTTGAGCAATTGCTAATGGAGGCACAACTACAGCTCGAAGATGATATCTAAGGTTTTCAATTAAAAATTTTACAGTTTCTCGAGAAATGTAAAGTGAGTCTTTCAGTAATGGGTTAGGAAGGCTAGTCGCTAGTCAATCAGGTGTTCAGCCTCAACTCGCGTAGAAGAATGATGGAAGGATTGGTGCCAGGAATGTTTGGATGATTTCTGTTGTCCTTTCACTTTTTGCTGCTTTCATGGAGGCCTCTAACTTTTTGTAAAATGGAACAAGCTAGGAAAAGAGAAATTTAGTCATAGAGTAAATTTTTGTCAAAGTATAGAATCAATTTAGCTCAATCATGATACCTCTTCAGGGCTTATCTTTTATTCTAATGAGTTGGATTATCTTTTCTCTACATTTTCTTTTGCACATATTTTGTGTGTTTTTTTAAATATCTCACACCTGTTTGTTGTTATTTTACTTCCTTTCTTTGTTTTGAAAAATGTGCCATTAATCTAGCTGTCTGTTGTAAAGGGAACTGAAATGAGGAACTACGAGTATTCTTTTTGCATGATCTAAAGTTGGTTGAGTTTCTGTTTCCTTCGTTGATTGCATGTGTTCTTTGTTTCTGCCACAAATCTGCTCATCATTGGGCTTTTAATATGTTCTCAAATTTCCTTTTTTACAGCTTGTGTTTGATGAGTTACTAGAAAGAGCTAGGGAGAAAGAGGAAAAAGAAGCTAAGAGGCGTAAACGTCTGGGAGATGACTTATATGAATTTTTGCTTACTTCAAAGGTATTGAGCTTAATTTTAGTGCAGATACTGGTATCCAGTTTGTTTGGGTTGTGAATTCAAGAGTCCTCTCTCTTGTTTCATGTATTTGCTTCAATGCAGGAGATTACTCTGTCTTCAAAATGGGAGGATTGCAGACGTCTAGTTGAAGAGAGGCAAGAAACCAGACTTACTAATACATAATAATGTTTGCAATAATAATCTGCAAAATAGTACATAACCAGAATGGCGAAAAAATATTTTTCTTTTTCACGGTTTCAATCAGATGGATGAAATGATATATTTTTTTTTCCAGATTTAAAGAAGCTAAGACCATTAAAGAAGATTTATATAATAGCACTATCTCAAGCAAATGCTGTTGGTGGGCTATACAATAGTTTGATGTTTTCTGGATATTTTAGTGCTTTGGCTTTTCAGTTATAATTCTGTGTCTTCTAGAACCCGACTTGATATAACAAAGCATTTCAAGTTGATAGCTGGACTTAGAGAAGCCCCTTAACAGTGTGGTCTCAAGTCCAGATTGGTGGTCTTTCAGGATAATAAGAAGGTAATTGTGTAGTTTGGTTACAGTTGAGGTCTGGTAGGGGATGTCTAGAATCCAGTGTCTTTTCTAATAAGGAGACCTGTTGCTTTTCTGTCTGGAATTTGGAGGATTGAAGGAACACTTAAATAGCAAAATAGGTTGGGTGAATTATTAGGATAGGGGATGAAGGCGTTACCATGAGGAATCCAAGGGAAATTAGAATAATGGTGAAAGTTGTTCGTTCAACAGAATTGGCAAGGGGGTAAGTTGGTGGCTTTGTATGGCTTTTTTATGGTTTAAGAAGTGATTGATTGTTGAACTCTTTCATTCACGTATCTTTGGACCATGCAGTAGCGTTTTCAATTCCTTATTCGTCTTCTTTGGATGTATGTAACATGAACACATTTCAACTGATAAATTGCCTCTTCACTGCAATTTTAATAAAACTAAGTTATCCTGAAACTGAATATAAAACTTAGCAAATTATTTGATATTGATATTCTGCAACTCAAATGTTCGACTAATTTGCTCTGAGGAACTTGTGTGAAATCTTATATTCATGCTTTTGTTCAGGTTTGTGGGAGAAGAGAGCTTTTTACAGGAAATTTTTGATAAATTCATACTGGAACAAAAAGAAAGAGCAAAAGAGAGGGAGCACAAGCGCAGGGAGGATAAGGTACTTGAATTTGTATTTCTGATGTTCTGTGCACAATATTTTGGTTAATTATGAGTCACTTCCAAAATCAAGGCTGTCAAAGTATTTCCCGTCATATTCTGATACTGTAGGAATAAAGGTTTAAGTTTCCTGGATTTAGACAAGAATGGCTTATAGCTAAGCGCTATGCATGCCACCAAGAACATTGAGTGACCTAATTTTTATTCGGATACTTATTGTTAATTTGCTGGTAATTCGAGTCATAAAAATAAAATCAGTAGTCTTTAGATATTATTTTGTTTATGCTTTATTTTGGTGGAGAATCTTGGAGGCTTATTGAGGATTCAGTGTAATTAACTTTCATTTGCACCAAGACTGCAAACATGCCTTAAAAGAGAAGAGAAAAAGACCAAAAAAGAAAAGAAGGTGACATAGGATTGAATTAAAGCACTGTGAGCAAAATCTTCGTATTGGTGACTACCTGTTTCTCTTCTAGAGTTCGTTGTTTGTTCAACTGAAAGGTAATGGGAGCGACCGTTATTTATTTATTTTTTTACTTTCTTGAAGTATTAAATGTACCGGGGTCTTCTCTGACAACTTAAGATTTTAAAGATTTTGGTAAGTTTAACATGTTATCATAGCAAGAATAAGATAATGGTAGTTGGTTGCATGCAGCAGGTCTTAACTTCATCACTAATTTGAACTATTTGGCTTTTAGGGGTTTATAAAATATGTTCAGGTTGCAACTTTTGAGAATAACTCTTAACTTTGCAGGCCCGAAAGGATAAAGAGAGGAAAAATAGGGAGAAGAAGAAAGATCGACAGAGAAGAGAAAAAGAGAAAGGTGAAGAAAACAGGAAGCGGAAAGATAGGCCTAAGAGTGATGAATCTGATACTGATGGATCAGAGTCCCATGGTTATGAAGATGACAAAAGGTCAGGAAGGGATAAGGATAAGAGAAATCGGAACCGGTATTCGAGTCCTTTGGATGACATGAGTTTGGAAGATATTGAGAAGGATCGGTCTAGGGATTCTCGCAGACATACTGATGACCGCAAAAGAATAAAGCGGGTATATAAGTGAAGAATGACTTTATTTTCTTCTATTTCTCTGTATTTGCTAAAAACAAAGAAAATTGGTTTCTCCATTATAGGTAGAGCAGCAGCCAAGGACTTCTGAAGTAGCTTCTGAGAGTCAAAACAGAAGACACAGGAGAGATCACAGGGATGGTGATTATGATGAGAACAAGGATGTCGAAATTGGCGAGGATGTGGAAATTCATTAGGTTTTTCCAGTTTACAATTCTTTATTCTTTCTTGCACCTTGTAAATAAGATTAGAATTGTCTAACATAGCTTATCATGTCAGTGACCTTAAGTAGAATATATGATAGGTTTGGTCTTTTATAGTTTTAGACTTTTGGCCTTTAATGTTGTAGCTTTATATGCAACCTGATAGAGCTTGAGTCGATTCTCTCTCTTTGTCTTGGCCATTTGATTTTTGTAGTCTCTCCTAATCATCACAATGTTTTCATTTCCATTTATGTAAGGAAACTATTTATGTCTTGTCTCTCGAGCCCCTTTCATCCATATTCAGAATTATTCAGCAGTTCATCTAATTTGGAGCCATGCAGAGAATACCATCTCTGCCATATAGAAAACTTTACAATCTCTCTCTCTCTTATTTGCACCCCTCGAAAATTGTTCATATTTGCTTGTTTGCACCAGGATCTTGTTTCAAATTACCAGTTTTTAAGGATATTTCACATGGTAGCGATTAGTTTACCTTAGCTTTCTATTGGTTTAGAGGTCATCGTGTTTCGTCCCCTGAAAACTAATGAAACATTAATTCCCAAGCTTGTTGAAAGTGCCTCAAGTCTCCAACTGCAATTTCTTCATGGATTTGTCTTTTTCCTGTCTTTTTCATTGGAAAAAGGTAACATTTCTGGAACAATCAAGAAACACCAGAAACTCAACGACGTTTTAAACAACACAAGATTCTAGAAATGCAACATTCAATTGATACGACTGGCATATGTTTGCCCAATGTGCCGCTTTCCAAAGCAATAATTTCCATCACACCCTTCAGTTACATCCAGCACCTGCATCACTGTTTTTAACTTTAATTCAAAGGCACCACTTGTGAGAAACATTGGAGGCCATAGGCTAACGTGTTACTACGAGTGGCCAGCAGCAATAGCCAGCAACAGCGGCAACAGCATTACAGATTGGCATGGCATTAAAAAGATAAGCTTTTGTTTTCATGCAGACGGAATCCTCAGGCAATGGTTGATGGCCTGCAATTCAATGTTCTTTCATTCTTGTGTCCAAAGAGAAAAGGAAGATGATCGGACATGCAATTCATTTTCCTATCAATAACATTGAGTCAATGACAGCATCTGCTAAAATTTTTAATTACTACATATTCTATACCCTCTCACTTTAAAATAATTCATTTTTTAGAGTTTTTGTATTTTAAATAATTTATTATTTTATAAAATTAAGAATATATTTATCGTCTCTTTTTCTGTCATACCGTTATTTCTTATTCCACTAAATTATAAAATAATTAATTTTCACATATCAAAATAACTCTACGGTTTTTAATGAAGATAATTCAATCTCTAGTTGAAAAAAAAAATCTATAGATATTAGAATTTACTTAATTAATGTGATTTGTGTAATTGTGACCTTATTTTGAAATAAAATGAATATTAAACAAGATTATTATTCTTTCGATTTTCAAATAACTATCACTTTTACAGAATTAACATATTAAAGATCTAATATCTATAGAGTTTTGAGAGAAAAAAGCTTTTATTAAAAATTATAAATTTTGTTTAAAAAATGAAATATCTATTAATATTAGTCTAACAGAATAGTAACTAATAAGGGTCCAATTTAAAAATATATATTTTATTTCTTTATACCATTAAAAAAATTATAGATAAAAAGAATCTTAAAAAATGATTGCTATTTGAGAATGAAGGTATTATATTATGTAGATGAGAGCAAAAGAAGGGCCCTGTTTAAGTTAAACTTTTTGTGCCTACCAATTAAGTAGTTTTCCTGCTAAGAGGATGTGCAAATAATAATGATGGAGGAAACTCGTGAAGATTGGGAAGGGAGGATTTAGGCAGAGGAGTAGAGCGGTAGGAGGAATTCTTACATGGATCGTGGACCCGTAGACCAAATGTATTGATAAGTTGTACCGTACAATTTATGTTGTACGCAGTACAATTCATCAATGCAGTTGGTCCATGCTAAAATTTTCCGAGCTGTAGAGGTAGTTAATGGCAGATCCCTTACTCCGTTGAGTTGGTCAGAATGATTGGTATTGTAATTTTCATTTAAATATTTTAAATTCAAATCTTTCTTGAAATATAAATTTTGTGCGCACATTCAAATAACCACTACGTGGAAAAATAATGGCAGATCCCTTTCATTAGCCGAAATTTTGCAAGTGAAAATACTGACCAAAGAAGTTTCTTTCATCCATTTATTGCCAAATTGTCATGCCATTGCCTATGAACATTCTAACTTTTCTTTTTCAAACCAATCCAACCCCACATTGACTACTTAACAATGGTCAAAAGCTCTGCATTCTTCTCGTTGTTCAAACTTTGACCACGGATTTTTCTTTTTTTTTTATCCAATTCAACAAAACGTTCCTTTTCAATTTTTTTTTTATAATGAAGAAAAATCCCTTTATGATAAGACCTTTTGAATCTGATTCTAGAGAAAAACTCTGGATCGTGTGGGCATACGTTATAATTTTATGGTAAAATTAACTACTTCATCTATCTCAAAATATTTATTTATAATTTTTTTATTGTGTTTCAAAATAAATATTTATGTATATATTTTTAAAATTAATAATTAATTTATTTCTATTTTATCTTTATTTAGTATAAGTCAACTATATAATTTTTTAAAACTTATTTTTTTTCTTATTTGAGAATTTTTACCTATCAATAATTATCGTGTTTTTAATATAGTAGAATAGAAATTTATTTAACTTATAATATTATTTTTAAAACTCTTAATCTGTGTATAAAGAGTTTTATGAATAAATATTTTAAAATAGAAGAGTATTTAATTGCAATCCTCGATTAACTAAAATTGATAAGTCAAGTTGACAAATAATGTTTAAACTCATCTTTATATACTATTCAATCTTATTGCCAAAATCTTACATGTAATCAAAATGCCACGATAAGATTCGAAAGTCTATACAAACAGTTTACTATCTCCGTTTCACAATATAAGTAGTTTTGAACTTGAAATTTCTTTTCACAATATAGGTCGTTTTATAAAATTTTATAAATATTTTTTTTCACCTCTATTTCTCCTTACAATATCTCTCTTTCCACTAATTATGACCCAACTTTCCTTAATTACCAAAATAGATAAAGATTTAATTAGAAATATTTTAAAAAGTTTAGTTTTAAAATTATGTGAAATTTAGAATTATTAATTCTTATACATAAATATAAAACGACTTATATTATGAAATAAAGATAATATTATCTTTCAGACTCAGTTAGAAAATATCAATACGCATTAATTTATCAATGAAAATATTGGTCATTCATTACTTATATACATTTTCCATGATGGTAGCATCCATAAAGATCCCTCCGAGCTGCGGTCCTATGGAGCGCATGGTTGCCTTAATCATGGTAAGTTGTTCATTGTGGACTGCGCATCTTAGGGATGATGACCCCAATCATGCATGCACACCGTGCCTCCTTGGGTTCCATTATCTAATATTTATTTTTTTTGTGTAACTCTTTTCGTACTAAATTATCTATTATGTCTTTAATTTAATTTTTATCTAAAATTATTTACTTTTTTATATTTATTTATTTTAACTGATTCATAAGTTTTTAAAAAAATAAATTTTTTTATTAATTAATTAATATTTCTAATTTTACCTTCAAAGAATCTCTCTATTAATAAGTAATTAAATTTCAAAATTTTATGTGTGGTAAGTATATTTAATTTAATTCTATTTTTCACTACAAGTACACAATGCTTATTATATTAAAGAAGAGTATTTGTAAAAAAATAACAATTAATATCGTCTTAATTTGCTAATGAAACAAATAAATTATGATAAATATTTTAGTTAAAATGGACAGATAAAAATGGACGGAGAGAGTATCTCATTAAGAAATTAAGATTTAAATACTAAATTTGTCATCATTTAATAACACTCTATTTTTCAAACATATTGAATATTTTTTTTCCTAACAAGTTGATCATATTTAAATAACAGGAGAGAGAAGCAATTTAAAGTGTACATCAAAACTTTGGCATTTGAGTAATTCTTAATAAATAGAGAGATAATAAATTAAATTTTAAGGGTAAAAATAAAAGTAAATATTTAATTAACTAAAAAATATACTTATCTTAATATTCGCATAACCAGTTAAATAAAACAGATAATTTAGAACAAAATGAGTATATTATTTGGCGTTTTAGCTATCTCAATACAGATTTAAAATATTGAAATCAATAAGTACTTTTTTTTATATTTCTAAATTTATCATAATAAATACAAAGATGAATAATCATTTACAATATATTTTTTTTATCTTTTTATTAAAAATAATTTGACTAAATTTAAATGTAATAGTATTAAAAAATATTAATCATTGATATATAAGAATATATAAAGAGTCAAATATTATAAAATAAAATATGAAAGTTAAAAGGTCAAATAATATAAAACGAAAAAGGTATTATTTTTTAGTTGATTTCTGCTGCTTATTTGCTCTTACTATTTTTTAACTATTAAAAAGAACTGCTCCTTTTTCTTTTTTTTTTTCTAAAGACATTCTTGTTTTTTGATACTTCTAGATTGGTTTTGAACTAACTAAATTGTATATTTATCATTCTATATAATAATTATATATTAAGATGGGGATTATGTGACGATTAAAAGTGAATCATTTCATCATTTCAAATCAAGATAGATTAAGAACAGGTGAACTGCATCTTCTTTTTGCACCAGTAATTGATCTGACTTTTTTCTCTTCCCATGCAAAGCACACACGGGGAAGAACTCCACTGTTACCCACAGTCAATTGTCCAATATTGCAGGTTTACTTGAAGCCATGGCAGCAGAGACACCAGAAAACCTGAAATCTATAAAGAGGACAATTGTCACTTCAAGAAAAATCAACTCCGTACGTTTTAATCTTCTTTGACTTTTCTCCACCAAGTACACCAATATCAGCTTTCCTTCTAGAGGTGTTCAAAGTAGAAATTATAATAACATTCTTTTTGCTTTTTATTAAGTGAAAAATGTAGGGTTGGAACTTTGGATACGATAAATGATAATTTTTGACACTATCCGATAAGATTTTAAATTATACTTGAATAAATATTAGATTGAGATGTTTTGTTAAAATTTAATAAAATATTATTAAATAAGGATAAATATAAGGATTAATTATTAATGAGAGAAATAAAATATGATATGTTGTGAGTATATAATAGTGTTCGAGAAATAAAAATGATTTAAATTACTATTATTTTAAATTATAATTTTGATTTGAATTGAGAAGATTTTTTTTTTAAATACACCCTTAAACATTGATGGCGATAAAAGGGTTTGGAGAGGCGCCTCCCCCACCAAACTTTTAAAAGCTTTATTTTTTATTTTAGTAAAATTAGTTTTTTAAAAAAAAAAAATTCTCTTTAAACATTTTTGTTTTGTCCTCCAACTCTAAATTTTTAATTCCTTCCCTAAATTTAAATTCATTTAACAAAGAAATTAAATAATTGACGTAAACACTAAACTTGGCAGCATCACCAAAACATATAAAAGAAAATCTTAACATCAGTAATATTTTTATTATTCGTTATAATGTTGATAATTAGATCGAAATCATAATTGTTTATTGAATTACTGTTATTGTTTATGACTATAAATGAAAAATATGTTATATTTATTAATTTCTATAGAGTAAAACTAAATAAGTCACATTTTTAAATATATATATTTTTTGTTTTCTATCTTCTTGACTTTAGAATACAACCACCACCATTCCATCTAGAGGTCTTCATACATGGTGCAGAGAGAGAGAGAGAGGCCTAGCAATTTTTTAGCATTTGTCATCTCATTGAGAGCCATCCATATTTCTTTTTCAGGTCGGCATTTTTGGGTTTCTCCCCCATTGTATATGTTCTTGGTTTTGATCCCCTTCTTTAATGCCCTATAAGTCCCCTTCCCTTCAACGCTCTCTATAAATTCTGCCCCGCACAGCCCTCTCATCCGCGTCCCTTTTTGCTCTTGAGAAATCAACGCCATACCATCCCAGAAAGAAGTTGGAATAATTACCACACCAGAAAGAAAAAGATGTCGCCTAGGCTCACCACCCTTTGCATGATAGGCCTCCTCCTTTCCCTAACCTTTTCTCACTCCGTTGCCCGGCCGGTGGCTGCATTCCACGACGTTACTCCCATGGAAACTAATGATCATGTGGTAATCTCTTCATCTATATATGTATAGTTATTCATCTATATTCAACGTCGATTGTATCAAATATATATACTCTGTATATATCTTTTGATCTTAGGAGAACAACAAGGTAAACACAGAGGAAGGGTGTGAAGGGCTTGGAGACGACGAGTGCATGATGAGAAGAACGCTTCAAGCGCATCTTGATTACATCTACACACAGAAGGAAAAGAAACCTTGAGGACGACCCTTTTCCTTTCCTTTCTCAGCTCTTTACACAGAGGATTTATGTACAATTTTACCCTCTGTAGTCTTCTGCTACTTCCCTAATGACAGAGTCTCTTGATCTCGTTATATCGGAAGTATGGCATGGACCCTTATATCTTCTATACTTCTTCTTTTGAACTGTCCTCTTTGTATGGATAGTTTTTCTCGTATACTATGGACACATTATATTCACATATAAAAAAATATGTGTATTTCTTGTAGATGACTACTTTATCAAAACTTGTATGGGTTGCATTACTTGGGTTCTTGATTCTAATTATTTTAGCTGTCAATTCTTGCATTTTCCTTCTGCTTTGTGCGCATGGTTAGGAAAATGTGAAACATCAAGATGGTGATGTCTACATTAGTGGCAGAATGGCACTAACTTGAGTGATGTTTCATGTTTCATGATAAGCACTCGAGCAGTATTCAAGAAAGTATGGCAAGCTTTATCAAGAAGCTGACAGAGAAATAGTTGATGAAATTGCATATATAGGCAGCTAGAGTTGCAAGGTCCCAAATCCTTGATGAATTTGCATATCAAATTGTGCAACCACAAATTAGTCCCAAATTCTTGATAAACTTGCATACCATATATATAGGTTGCTAGTGATGGGATCCATGAAGTCTTTAAACGTATTAACTTCTGTTTTACTAGCCGATCATCCACGGTATCGACTAATAAGAACCAAAATGATCAAATACTTTGATATGTCAATGATTAAAAATCACTTAAAAGCCAAAAAGGGAGAAAAAAAATATCCCAAGTTTTTATGTGTCTTTATGAGTTGGGATAATTGCTCAGTTAGTAAAGTATTTTTTTAATAAATCTATAGATCTTAGATTTGATACTTATTGAACTTGTTTGTTTATCCCTTTTTCTTTTTCCCATATATAATGAAAGTAATCCTTAAAAAATAGAAAAACCCTTAGTTACTAGGATGGAAAACCAATAAGCAATATATTTTGGCAGCTGCCAATTATTATGGATGGCGAAACAAGAAGATTGAAAGTGTGGCCATCTCTGGCTTCCCCCAAGAAGCAAAATCATGGCAAAAAATGGGGCTAGTTCTACTTTGGCTCAGCCACAATAAATGCAATCAATGGCTGTTGTCTCAAATCCCATGCCTGTGGCCATCACAAGGTGCCATAAACTTTTACAACTTTTTTAGATGGCACTTATTATTTGGTTGACGGACTGAATATAGAACTTAACAGTTCTCCTTCCTCAGTTTCCTGGGCTGGCATTGGTACGTTCTCCATTTTAATACTCATCCGCTACCAACCATCATCTTCTGCCCTACATATCCTGCATGGTTGAGTTGATTTTATCACAAATTATAGGTTCTTGTTCATCTTTCCCTCAACTAGTGGGGAAAGCATGCAATTATTACTTTCTAGTATGCAGAAAAAACTCGTTCATGTTTTCTTTTTTTGTATAAAGATTAAGAAAATTATTAAATTAAATACAAGGTAAAATAAAAATGTTATCTCTTTTTGGAAAGTCACTATTATTTCAAAACGAATGAATTATCTTCTAAATTTAATCTAATGATTAAGTACAGAAAAGTATATAAAGAAGTTTGAATGCATATATATTGAAATGTTTCATTCTCTCACAGGCTTATTTATCATCTAAATTCTCATAACTAACTATGAGAACGTAAGTTTTATAAGTCATATTACTAATTTATCTAATTAATAAGAATAATGGAGTGAGTTATTATCTGTTATCATATGATGTTATTCTAAACCTTTGTAACAAATCAAGACACAGTCTTGGAAGGAAGGAAGGAGGGAGTAAAATTTTGTTCTTATCATTCATCAATGGACAAGATAAAAATGGAAATTTTGAAATTCTTGTTTACTTTAATTTTTTTTAATTAAGAGAATTCATATTAAAGAACTTTTCCTCTTTTTGCTAAGAGCCTATAATTTGTTAGACAACGATTAGATTAAAATGAATTTATTTGAATATAATAAAAAATATTAAATATGTGATGTCAAATAGAACTCGAAGTGAGGTTAAATGAAAAATATGATATATTATGAATATATAATAATTTTTTAAAAATAAAATATATAAAATAATAATTTTTTGAATTAGAATAGATTTGAAAAAAAAAAAAATCTTTGGCCAATCACACCTTTAGTCTTTTGGATGGTTGATGTTGTTCTTATGAACAAGAAGTGCATAGGAAGATACATTTTGACAAGAGAACTCAAAAGAATTTGTTAGACCAGTTGGAAATCAATGCTGTCATATATGTAGATTTGACCAATATCACGAGAAGCATTCTCTAAAACTTTTAAGATTACATGAAATGAATGACCACTTATGCATGTAACGGGTGACCTACCGAACTATTTCTTCTTAACTGCCATGCATGGGCGTGTGAGATGAGGAAATCCAATTGACCGTTGCTTATATATATATATTAATATGAAACCCATCCAATTGCATCAAGGAGTGTATTTGAGGCTAGTAGAGCCCATCCGATAATTGAGTCAAACTTGAATTAAATTTGATGTTTTTAAGTAAGATTTAAATTTGAGCTTAAGTTTGATTCGAATTTTAAGATTAAAGCTCGATTTGATAAAATTATCTTGGAGCTTGAGTTGAATTTGAAATTTGAATCATTCAATGAACTTGAAAATTCGAAATCAAGTACAAATTTGAGTCGTTAAAAAGAATATTAAAAAGGATTAAAGGAAAAAATACTCTTAAAAAATGTACACTTTTATAATTATACCTCTTACTTTTAAAATTTAGTAATAGTATCCTTCTTAAATTTAATTTTTTTTCAAATATACCCCTCATATTGAAAAATTTAACAATAGTACCATTCTTAAATTTAAATCATTTCAAGTATACCTCTCGCATTTAAAATTTAGTAATAGTACTATTCTTAAATCTAAATCCTTGCAAATATACATTTCTATCAACAATTTAACGGAATGCTCTACATTTGACCGTTTAAAAGGACGTAATTGCAATATGCTCATTATTATTATTATTATTATTATTATTATTAAAGAAAAATTGATAATCTCAACATTTGTCTTCTTTAAACAATATATATATATATATATATATATATATATATATATATATATATTAGTAAGAATGAAAAAAATTGCTTCATTTCTGTAAATACTCCAAGAGTGATTTTGATTATAATAAATCCCTTCTACCAATGCTTTTGATTATAATCTTCAATATTTTTTAGATTTATATAAATAGCACAATTTTTTTCATTCTCACTAAAAAACGTTTATTATTTGGAGAAGACAAAATGTGAGATTATCAATTTATCCTTAATAATAATAAGTATATTATAATTATATCCTTTAAATGGTCAAATGTGGAGCATCCTATTAAATTCTTGATAGAAGAGTATATTTAAAAGAATTTAAATTTAAGAAAGGTAACATTGCTAAATTTTAAATGTGAGTGGTATATTCGAAAAGATTTAAATTTAAGAATGGTATTATTATTGAATTTTAAACAAGAAGGGTATATTTGAAAGAAATTAAATTTAAGAAGTATATTATTATTGAATTTTAAATGTGAGGGGTATAATTATAAAAAGTATGCATTTTTGCAGGTATTTTTATATTTAACCCTATTAAAAATATAAAAATAAAAATTTTATATCAATATTTTACTATAAATATGTATAAAAATATTAATTAATTGATATAAATATATAATTGAATATATTTACAAAATTTCAAATTTGAATACTTAAGGATTCGAACTCAATTTGATTAAATATTCGCCCATAATAATAACACTTAGAATTCGAGTTTTAGCTTTTAGATATTGAATTTGAATCAAGTTCAAACAGTTGGATAAAGACTCCAATCGATTACGCACCTAATTGCATCTATTGGTCAATTATCACTACTTATTAATTTTGTTGCATAGGGAGATCAAGTTTTAGCTCTTACATTAACATCTTCCTTAACGCGGTTCAATTATTGAATTGTCAAATTGAGCAAAATATATATCCCAAGAAAGTGGGTAATCACAACGAAGAGGTTTAAACTTTTAACTTGACTAGTGTGATGCTCATCCGATGCATGGAATAACTTATGTTAAATTGTTATTCATGTGAGATATATTTATTGCATTTGTAATTTTATTTATAATTAAGTATTGGTTGGCTTATTTTAGAAATATTTTTTATATATTTATTAAATTGTATCAAGTATTTTGTGATTTAAATTTTTTGCATTAGTATTTGTATGTGTTTTTTATATTCTTATTACTTTAAAAAATATATACTTTTTTTTATAAGTTAATATAGACTTATTAGAAAGCCAAACTCTCTCATTTCTTGTAGTATGTAAGATGTTTGAGACAGTAACAAAATGATGAATTTGCTGCCAATTATCATTGTGGTCCAAGAAATAACATTCTTAACCAACATCTGGTCAAACACTGTTCGTCCAATCTTTGGTTTCCCACACTTACTATAGAAATCTATGAGCACATTACTCATGGAAACATCCTTTTCAACTTCCCTTCTTATTACATACCCATGGATTTGCTTTCCACCTCTAAGAAACTCGAGTGCCAAACATGCAGCCAAAACACTTGAAATAACATATGTATCTGGAATAACGTCAGTTCTCATCATCTCATTGAACAATTGCAATGCAGCACCACTCATTCCACTCTTCACATACCCCATAATCATTGTAGTCTATGTTACAACATCTTTCAAGAATAAATTATCAAAAACCAAATCAGCAAAGTACTCTATGTCACCAATTCTCAAGTAAAAATCAATAAAATAGTTAGCCACATATACATGCTGGCCAAGACCAGCTTTTAAAACAAAACTATGTACTTGCTCACCCTTTGCAACAGCACCCAACTGCGTGCAACAACGAATAACAGTAGCCAAAATAAACTCATTTGGGTTCTCATTACAACTTCTTGTGAACTCCAAAAACATTATTAGGGCCTCTTCATTCAACCCATGTTGAGTATATGCAGAAATCATCGTAGACCAAGAAATCAAATTCCTAGGAGCCAATCTGTCAAACAGAGCACAGGCATACTGCCAGCGCCCAGATTTTGAGTAGACAGACATAAGAATGTTATTGAGAAAAGTGTTGGCTTCAAAGCCTGATACAACAATCTTGGTGTGGACTGTTTTGTAATATAGTATGGGGTTATTTTGGGGTTTGGAAAGTAAAAGCAGCTTGCTGAGCTTTTGCCTCTGGGTTCGATGATTCTGGGATATGCTGCAATTAATTTCATAGACTCCTTGATGATGCACTACTAATAACATACATGTTCTCCATGGTTTACCTTTTCAATAGATTCAAGAGTAGCCCAAGAAATGCCTCCCCAAGACAAAGAAAAGCAAGAGAAACTAAAATTTCACACATATACACACTCCTCTGGAGCAAAGTAATCGAACACACTATGAATGAATTCATTGTGTATATATATATAAAGCTATAAAAGGAAAAGAATTATTATTATATGAAATGATATGCATTCTTTATTTGCTCATCAATAGAGTAAAAAAATAGTAGAATCATCCTCACCATCTTGCGCTATAGGGTAATGGGCACTTTTAATGGCCAACAAAATGCTGTTTACTCATGGAAATGTTCTATAGTACTCCTGGACATGTGCTTCTGCCTTTGTAAATTCAGTATTAGATGAGTTAGGATCTGTACAAAAAAAATGTCTAGTAAAACAATTGAAAAGTATGCATGCTCTTGAAGGGTAAAATCACCGCAAATATATCAGAAAATCTCTTATGATCACCTTTATCAAATTGATGAAATGATACAGGACTATAGCCCTGTTGATAGATGCCATACTAATTAGGCAAAATATAAAGGAAAATGACCTGAAAATCATTCATCTACAGTTACCGTTCCAATTTCAATACAAAAGATCAAAGAAAATCTTAAATCCAAGTAGAAAATCCATTTCTTCAAGAGAAGAATGAAGAAAAGAAAGATGATGCAGGGGAAAAAAAGAGAAAAAGTTTCAAGAGTGTAAACCACATCGGAAACTGTTCACAAATTCAAATGTAGGAAACGATTCGAAAGATCGTGATTCATTATTCATTAATAGGATTGAATATGAAAACATATGATTCATCAACAGGACCCTGCTCAATATGTTTCCATAATAGGACCCATAATGAGAACATATTCCAGACACAAAGGTGAGTATAAATGGCAATCACAATTATACAATAAACAATAGTGTTTACAAAGAACACTGTTGAAAATAGATATGTTATGAGCACATATCTTCATTTGCATCTGTTAGAGTGTTAGAGTGTTGACGGTAGAACAATGTTGACATAATAGATCCCTGACACTCTAACATGCCAATTGTTCTTGCTCATCATCTGCATCTGTTGGGGAGCAGTGGATGGTTGAGTGTGGCCGTGTTTACAGAGATGAAGCTAAGAAGGTCATGCGTTGCCAATTTCTTGTGGAACGTTTACTCCTTGTAGAGTCTGTCAACAAAGGTGGAGATGAATCTTACACGCTTAGACTCAATCGGTTTTCAGGTCGAAACCAAAGATGAGTGTCTAGCTTTCACAGGATTCTAGTTTCTAGGCCTCCAATTCTAAACCCTTTATAGATGATAAGTGGAAACTAAAAAGATTTTGGAGCGAAAATCTAAAGGTTTAAGAAAGCTGTTTGTATTTAGATAAGCTAGTATAATATTAATTTGTATCTATCTGAATTCAATTCAGATAACTTTGATATTAAAAAAAAATCTTTCAAATTTCTTTTAAATCTAATGCTTCCGAATGTCAACATAGGATGGTGCCACATGTCTCCTCAGAAGGCTTCTGCAGCTACTTTTATATACGTATATATAAATTTAAGAAATTTTCTTTACTCAATTATTCTTTTCGTTTCAAAATAAATATTCTTTATACACAGATTAAGGGTGTTGAAACCAACATTATAATTTAAATAAAATTCTTATTCTATTCCTATTAAATACGTGATAACTATTGATTAGTAAAAATTTTCAAGTAAGTAAGAAGTTTTAGAAAGTTGTGTAGTTGACTTAGAATAAATAGGAGTAGAATGAGAAGAAATTAATCATTATTTCTAAAAATATGAACATGAACATTTATTTTAAACAAAAAAAAATCATTAACATCTATTTTGAAATGAATGAAGTACCAATTTTACAATTCCCTAGAAACATGACATATTTCTAGATGGTTTATTTTTCCAACGATCACATCATAACTCTACCATTCAAATTCGAAGCTCAACGTTGTACTTCTTGGATGGTAGGAACATATCTCGGTTCACTTCATGGTTAAAATCTCTTTCTATGATCGATACACATAGTTCTTGTAACACCTTAATCTTACGTGGAATTGGAATGAAATGTTTGAATAGTATATAAATATGGATTTAAATATTTATTATCAATTTGAAATATTTATTTTAGCTCGAATGTGGTAAAGTAGTTGTTGTTAATACTACTCCCTCCATCCCTATTTATCTGCCACAACTGAAAAATTTTAGTGTCTCTTTTTCTCTCTTACATTGAAAAATTTTAAGTGCTATTAATATTAATTTTACTATTATATCCTTGTATTAAATAGTTTTGAAAAATGAAAATGTAATAACTGTAGAGAAAGAGTTGAGCAAACAAAGTAAGAAAGTAGTTGTAGAGAACATTAAATCCAAGGGTATTTTTGGAATGTATAAACAAATTTGTATGAATTTAAGAAATTGACTAATTTTTCTTAAATTGTGTGAAGTAGTTGACTGTGATAGATAAATAAGAACAGAATGAGAATAGGTCTTGAATAGTATATAATTATGGATATAAGTATCTATTATTAACTTGAGATATTTATTTTGATCTAATAGGAACGGTAACCAAGTAGTTGACTGTAAATACTGCTAGACTTATAGGCAGATTTTCGACTTAGACATGGAGCATGTAGTCTTGTTAAATATAAATAATATTGATAATTGTTTAATTTTAATAGGAGTAGAGTCGAAATCAGACAATTATTAATAAATTAAAAATTATTAACTATAGTTATGGTTTAAAGCTGTAATTAGATTTAGAACCTTGGATTAATATATTCAATTTTTGAAAATTGTAATTGGAACTAGAAATTTTGATTGAACCAAAACTGGCACCCCATATGTTGCGATTAGAGCTGGCCAGAGTCAGTTGTTAGAGTGATTTGTATTAGAGATGGATCCAGAGGGAGGTGGGTGGTTGCATTTAGGCTGCTTCCTTCCAAAATTTTAATTTTGTTTTAATAAAATTAAAATTTTTTGAATAAGTATATTTAAATTTTACAATTTGCTCCTTAAAAAATTTTCAATAATTATCTTTTAATATTTTCTTTCATATAATTTATCCTACCTAATCTCAATTTTCTAGTTACGTTTCTCGTCTGTTTGGCTTTATTTATATTTAAAAAAAATAATCTCACTCTAAATATAACTCCATCCCATTATTTCCCCTTACACTACTCTTTCTAAATTTTCTCTTAAATCTCTCTCAAAATACTATTCTTATCTATAGTAATTCTCTCTCCCAAAATCTCAATTCTCTCATATATAAATTCTTAATCCCTAACATTATTAGCAATAAAATTATAATAAAAAAATAATGACTCAATCAAGTTGCAAGGATAAGTGACTATTGATTGAGTCTTTCTAATTCAATTCAAATTTCTTTGGCTAGTGATCACAATTGTGCTAGAATCAAAACTACATAGGGGAGGGTTGTTGAAATCTTATTCGAAATTATAACTGGCAATTCTAAATTCACGTTTGTACGTGAGTTTTTGGTGAACTATTTGCTGAATTTGATGATTTGGTTCTTATGAACGAGTTAATTGTGCATTAGGTAGTTTGCAATTTGTGTGTGTTTAATTGATTTTTTTGGTCATAGGAATGCTTGTTCAAATCTATATGAGCCTTCATATGTTTATTTTATTTTGGCAGGGATGAGTTAAAAGGTTTAGATTCCCTTTTACAGTAGGAGAAGTTGTCTAGACATGTTATTTTGTTGTTTCTTCACAAAGCAATTGGCATATATCATGTCAATGATCTTCTCCCTCACAAAAGGAAGGATCTTTGTTGCTTCTTTATTTCTGTATCTGAATGAATTCAATTCCAGTGTTGTTTGGCTGCATATTTTGTTTGGCTTTAAATTCACAGTCTTGCAAATGCTGCTTATTAATGTGCTCCCTTATGCATCACAACCCCTTCTTCACAAAATAATTTTTTGCACGATACTCAGCATTTCCTCTCCAAATTTGGTTTTAACCAAGGCAAGCAACGAAAAGGCACTAAAAGCTCTCTTTTTTGTGCTAATAGTTGCAATAGCTTCCTTTGCTTTTAGTGTTAGCTTCAAGTCTTAGCTTTCTCTAAAAAATTAGCTTTTTACATAGCTTGTTCCATCATCTTTCATCAAATTACTACATGAATTAGATCTCTTGTTATCATCTCCAGCAATATAATAGGCTCCGTGATATATTTTACTGACAATAGTACCATTCATTCTTCATATTTATAGTCAGACTGATCTTGACAAATATCATTCACCTGATTCATTTGGCAACACCATTTAACCAACTTCAAGGGATTATGAGCATACTTTAATGCTCAAGAATAATAATATAACATAACATAACATTATGTCAGACAATTCATATTCCACATTTAATAACACCCGATTCATGTAAGAGTAATATCTGCTCTCATCATAACATAACATTTTTGTCAAACAATTCTGGAGCATATTCCACATTGCTGCTCTTTTTCCCCCCTGAGCAATCTAATCATTCTGTGCAATTTAAAAGTGTTCATCTAACTCTTCTTTTCTAATTTGTCTTCAATCAAATTTCAATCTTTTGCTTGCTTCAGTGGCGAGCAGCTCTTTGTTTATTGTTGTCAGTTGTCTCTTGTGAAATAAAATGTTGTAGTCAGAATTTAAGTATCCACTGGAGAAATATTTGTGCGTTTTATGTTCCATACCGGCCAATTAGTTCTCATTTTCTGTCTCTTTTGCTGGGTGTTTTACTCTGTTCCATATTATCAACTTGTTTTCCTTCTTCCTCTGTTTTAGGTTCTTCATGTGCCTGAATAGTTTATCCATGAAGAATGTGTGTCGGCTCATTTAATTGTGTTTCATTAGGAAGCAGTCATGGTGATGGCCTCAATGTAACTGACCTTTGTCTGTTCTTTTTTCAGAACAATATATGATGCATGATGGATTCGGTTGACTGTAAAACTTTCTCTTGGCAGTTCTCTGGTCTGTTCATTGAATCTCACTTGGCAAATATAGGTGTTGCCTATTATATTCATCAATGGTCCAGGAATGGCATCATGCAGTTCCTTCTATATGACAATGACTGTTTTTTAGAGATACAATAGTTCTGGAAACTTTGATAAATAGATAATGGTGTAGGCATGTTTTTAGTGTTTTTCCTGTATGAAATGGATATACTTGCTCTACTCTTAGGGTTAATTCACTTGCTTGCATTCCCACAATCTTCTCAACATCTCTATCAAAGAAAATAAAACGCCCTTATGTTATGTGGTCACCAACAATGGCCTCAACTCGATACCTACGATTCTTAGATTTTAGGAAGGGTTTTTTTTGCCTTTTTTTCTTTTGAGTTCATGAATTCAGATTTGTTTAACAGATTATGGTTACCTTGAATCTAGGTAATCTTCTGTTCTAATGCATGATTCACATGCCAGTTTGTTTCCATAAGCTTTAAGCTTCTTCCTACATCTTGTGCAAGAATTATATCTTCATCCATTGTATGTGTCAATGTCTAAGACAGTAATGTTGTAGTAATATGATCTTTCCTGATTCAAAAGGTCAATTGCAGCAAGGTTAATTCTGTGTGTGTGTGTGTGTGTGGTTTTTTCCTTCAGTAAAAAAAATGGAAACTAATGCCAATGAATACACAATTAAACAGAATAAAGATACCATCAACATAGATGGGGGGTAGAATAAAATGCGCAAATCAAGAGATGTATAACAGGGTTTTGTGCAGGATGTCAGTATCATTTTGTCGTCATCACTGATCATTGCATTTAACTCAGCCAAAGTTCTCTTGTTTTCCTCTAGTTGTTGTGCATTTAACACAAGGTTTCCAATTGCCAACTCTATTGCTATTTCTGCTTTATGGTCTTTCTCACACCTATTTAATGCATGATAACACAGAATTATTATGTAGTTATTTTCATACATTTGTACATATTTAGGTTTTTTTAGGATTTGACAAATTTCTGCTTACCTCTGTCTGAAGCTTTCTACTTCTACAATTTGCAGGTTAACATAGATCTTTGTTGCACTGCTACTTAATATTGATGGCTGCCCTTGGTCATTTTTCATTATTATTGAGGTGAATACAACGATATGCACTGTCTGGCTGGTAAGCACACTTGTCTGCTGGATCACATTTGCATTGTTCCCCCAAAGCGTCACACCCATCTCCTGTCCCCCTGCAACTTAGAATGGTTTCAATCGGTAATATATATCTACTTGTGTATATGTATTTATGATATCATGGTAAATTCTTACTTCTCATTCTCTATAGTCACAAACTGTAAATCTACTTGGTTTCCCATTCGGGACCTCTGTTAGATAGCTGACACTCCTGTGATCATTCCCATTGCATCTGGAATAGAGTTCATAAACAAACATATTTATCTATTATTTCACATAGTTTATCTTGCTTAGCAAATGTAAGAAATGATGAGATGATGCTCAATGGATGCATGACTGTAGGTATGGCACAGTGCTAATGCCTAACAGAAGAATATAGCATCCATCTATTACCAACTAAGACAATGATGTCTCCAGCGTGGGCTTCAATATATTCATATTGCACAAAACGAAATCTGTGTCTTGGTATTTATGGTAGGTCCTCCTTCAATTCCTCTATGTATGTGCTTCTATTAATGACAATTTGTAAGTTCTCATCCATCACTTTGTAACTTGGCCTAGGTGATTGAAGGCTAAAGTTTCTCATGATGTAAAAATTCCATTCGTCAATAGTCTTCTGAAAATTTGGGACAAATTTGCTTCTAATCATACAATGTTTCATATTGTCCTACATCAGCAACAACATTTAACATTAAACAACATATACATAAGCAATAACAATCACAATTGATAGTCATGAATAGATATCAGGAGCAGAAAATCTGCCACCAAGTATCAAATGTCAGAACAACTATTGAAGCGTGTAGATCCATATCAGAAGAAGCAGCTATTTAACAGATATCATGTATCAACCATACTAAGAACTGCTTATACCTTTGCATCCAAGGCCACAAAATCAACACTCATAATCTCTCCTGGTCTTTGAGCATTATAAGTATCCCACATTCGTATAATTCTAGATAAGACACTTTTATCTTGTTTTCCTTTTGTTAACTCATTTAAGAAGACAACTTGGAACCTGCCTCTTGTCATTTTTCACCACTCAAGATGCGACAACAATAAAATCAAATCTGCCACATACACTAAACTTCCTCTTTGTTTTTGTTTTTTTGGCTAAACAATACCTGTTGGTGTATTATATATATAACAAATGCATTTATATAGGGTACTGACATAAGCTAGTTATTACGTCAACAATAATGAATTTATGAACACTTACCCGATGATGAACTTTGGATCTGGTTACAAATCTCAAATCAACTTAGTTAATATTAAGCAAGGATCAAAGAGCATTAAAAGCATATCAAAATACGATCGATTGAATCCTTGAAGATAACAACAAATGAAGTCCTAGGAGTCATGAGTTGGCACATATCTGAGCATTTCAATTTCTGAGCTTTGTTTCATTGCAAATTCTTTGAATCATGAAAAATTAAAGAATGAATGAAGCATAATGGGTACTGATTCTGGACCAAAAATCGAACAGACAAACAATGATGAGATACAGGAATCGAAGAGCCAACGAATAAATTGAGAGCAGAATACTCTAGTCAGAGATGGAGTATCTGAGTAAAAGATATAGAAGCCAAGGCAAGCCAGTAGAGTCAAACGAAGCCGAATCAAGAAGCACCGAAGGAAAGCAGATGCATTTGAGGCATACAGGAGCCAAAGCTAGCAGCTAGAGTCAAAGGCGTTGTATCTGAGTAAAACATCAAGAAGCCGAACGAAGCCGAATAAAGAAGCAGCGAAGGAAAGCAGACGCAGCTAACGAATTCAACTGCCATATGTTATGCTCTCTGACAATTTCACATGACACATGACAACACCACAACTCTCACATTTGGCTTATATATATATATATATATATATATATATATATATATATATAGATTTATCCTATCTAATCTCAATTTTCTAGTTCCGTTTCTCGTTTGTTTAGCTTTATTTATATTTAAAAAAAATAATCTCACTCTAAATATAACTCCATCCCATTATTTCCCCTTGCACCACTCTTTCTAAATTTTCTCTTAAATCTCCCTCAAAATACTATTCTTATCTTTAGTAATTCTCTCTCCCAAAATCTCAATTCTCTCATATATAAATTCTTAATCCCCAACATTACTAGTAATAAAATTATAATAAAAAAATTATGACTCAATCAAGTTGCAAGGAGAATTGGCTATTGATTAAATCTTTCTAATTCAATTCAAATTTCTTTGGCTAGTGATCACAATTGTGCTAGAATCAAAACTGCATGGGAGGGTCATTGAAATCGTATTCAAAATTATAACTGGCAATTGTAAAATCATTGCCAAATCTAACATAAAATAATATATGTATATATATATATATATGTGTGTGTGTGTGTTTGCACTGTATATCTAATTTGTTGCGTAAAAAATGTTTGGATGAAATTAGAGGGGAAAAAAAAGTTTGAGAACAAATTTGGTATTGCAAGAAAAGTTCAAGGATCATTTAAGTTAATTATCTTGAAAAAAAAAAAAGGAAAAGTCCCAAAAGAACAAAAGTAGTATGTAGTGGCGCCAAATCTTCAACGTTTCCCGCCCTTGGAGCTCTCTAATTTGCTCTCTTCCTCTCCCACCAAACTCATAAAGTTACAGTTCTTGGGAAAACAGAAACCATGGGCAAGGAAACACAGTACTGGTTACTAAAAACAGAGCCAGCAGAGTGGTCATGGGAGGATCAAGCAGCCAATGGGGGCCTATCCAATTGGGACGGCGTCAAGAACAAGCAAGCCCAGAAGAATATGAAGTCCATGCGCTTAGGAGACCTCTGCTTCTTCTACCACTCAGGTTCTAAATCCCGCCGCGTGGTGGGTGTTGTCTCTGTAGTCCGTGAATGGTACACTGACGACAGTGGCGAAGGGGCGGTGGATGTTAAGGCCGTTGGCGAAATGAGGAAGCCTGTGAGCTTGGCGGAGATGAAGAAAGATAATGGGCTGAAAGGGTTTGGTCTTATTCGGCAGCCTAGGTTGTCTGTGGTGCCTGTGGAGAAGGATGTGTGGAAGAAGGTCTGTGAAATGGGTGGTGGGTTCGAGGGTGATGGACAGTAGTTCGTTTGGTTCTCCAGGTGTTTGTGATTTTGTCGCAAAGGGATGTGCATAGTAAAAATGCTTAATTTGGCGGAAGTCCTTTTGTCTTGTTGACTTCTTTAGCTGCCAATAGGGGTTTGGTGGAAGGAATTTTAGTAGATATAGGTGCAACTGAAGGACAGGGTATGTGATTTCACGCCTATCTTTGGATCTTTGTTTTGCCGATGGGAATGAATGAATATGTAAAACTGTAAATTAACCAATGGAATCTATATCCTATATTAGCATGAAGTCTTTTCCAAGGAAGTCTTAGATTGTTTGCTGGTGAATGTAGAACACAGCATGAAGTTTCATTGAATTGGTTAAGATAGACATCTTATCCAACAAAGATTCTAACTTCGATTCATAATTTTTTGCCTTGCCTTGCCATGCCATGTATTACCTTTAATAATAATAATAATAATAATAATAATAATAATAATAATAATAATAGTCTAATGGGTCATAAAATGGGCTAAAACAATGAATTGAAATGAATTTTATATTTTTAAAAAAAATAAAAAACGAGGATTATAGATGCTCACCATTTAGAAATTGTAATGTTTGCTTCACTTTTATAAATGGGGATCTTGGGGCGAATGAAAAATCATTTTATTTTTTCTAGTGCACAAAACTCAAAATAAACAATTTCTTTTTTCTTCTTGAAAGAAAATAACTAATGGAATGTTCTCTTAAATTAAAATAAAAAGAATTTTCTTATCAATTGCCGTCATGGATAATTGGCAGTAGAAGAATTTAGTTTACTATTTGGTTTAAATTGAAAAACTTAATAGAATTGTATAAAATTTTAGTTGTGGTTTGTTTTTAGTAAAATTCAATTTAATTCTATTCGATTTGCTTTTGAATTTATATAAAAAATTGAATTTGTTTTCTGATTTTTTAAAATTAAATAGCAGAAAATTAAAAAAATTGAAATTATATTTTTAATTTAAAAAGATGCAATTAGTATTAAAATATTATTAATTAATAAATCAATAATTTATCTATGTATTTCGATTTGGATTATATTATTTTCATTTGATTCGATTAAAATTCAATTTAATTTTATAAAAATTTTTGATTAAAAAGATTAAAATTTTAAATTAAAAATCGGATAAAAACCAAATAAACACCGCTAGCGGTTCATTTCCTTCCAAACAGGCCCCAGCTCAACCACTCAAGGCTGGAAAACCCGGTTCAAAGTACCCCTTGTTTTCTCTCTTCACTGCCACCTTCTCCTCTCAGATTCTCTCGGGAAACACTTCAGACGGACTCAATTGAACACTCTGTGATTGGTTGACGGTTAAATTGCAACACCATTACTGCCAAGCGCAGAGCTTCCTAATGCAATCCCTAGTTTGCAGGCCAACTCTCACCAATCTACTAAGGAAACCTTCTTTACCTTCATGGCGAAATTCAGTCACCTACCCTCTACGACTCCGAGCATTCTCATCTTCATCCGGTTACTCCAATCAGTCACGCGGAGGCCTTCCTCGCTTCTACTCCGAAACGCTTCCTGTTTCTAAGGTACAAATTATGGTTTCAACCATCCTCCGCATGTGTACTGTGTGAAAATCCTTTATGAAATTGGAAAAGTTCATGGCATACATCTGATCCAAAGAGGTTCATTTTCTTACTGGACAAGTAGAATATTCACTGTAACTTCGTTTGTACGTGAGTTTTTGGTGAACTATTTGCTGAATTTGATGATTTGGTTCTTATGAAGGAGTTAATTGTGCATTAGGTAGTTTGCAATTTGTGGGTGTTTAATTGATTTTTTTGGCCGTAGGAATGCTTGTTCAAATCTATATGAGCCTTCATATGTTTATTCTATTTTGGCAGGGATGAGTTTAAAGGTTTAGATTCCCTTTTACAGTAGGAGAAGTTGTTAGTATAATGCTACCTGGAATTGCTGGAAATTTGAAATGGTTTATGACAAGAAATGCAGCTGGAAATTTACTATATGGTTTTATCGTTTAGGTCAGAATATGTGGAAACTTGTTAATCTATAAATTGAGTAGACTCCTAGTATTGGGTGCTATTCTCAACATTGGTATGTCACGTCACTTCGTACTTATATTATTCTTAATATTGTGTACGGAGGTTTAATTCCAAGATAGTGTTTCAACTGTTTTGTTAATAATGCAGGATGATATTGTCCGTGTACAAGGTGATGAATTCTTTCATATGACTAAAGTCCTGCGTTTGAAAGCAAATGACAGGTAATGGTGATGATTATACTATCCACTTTTAATTAATTGAATTGGTTTGATGGATAACATTTGGTTGCCTGGAAATGAGAGAATACTTTTCAAATCGCAATATGTATAACTTACATGCAAATGGAAATCTGCTTACTGCTGGTATTTGTAGTTTTTCTTTTTTTACTTCGTTTCAAATTGAGTAGAGAAAATGTACATTGCCCTGTTATTCTAATTGATTGCTAAAGACTTTCTGCCTCTGCTGTTCTTCTTCAGCAATTTGGTATTTTCTATGTTAGCATTTTGTGGGAATTATTGTCTTTCATCTCAAAGATTCAATTGTTTGTTTTCCTTTTATCTGAGACATGCTAGAAAGCAGACATTTTAGACAAGTTTTAAGCTTTTCTTCAATTTGGTCTTGTACACTTGTTAATGATATGAACGTAAAACTTCTCTTCCCTTGTGACTTTTCCCTACCTTTTTTGGATTTCAATTGAAGGTTTTATCTGGAATTGTCTTGCGTGGTTAAGAGATGATGCTACTAAAGATTTACTTTCTTTCCATCAAAGGAATTTTCATTGGTGCAAAGAGTAACAGGAGGAGCACTAGCAAAAACATACAAATATATTGAGACGCAGCATGCAACATGGTAAATCTTGAGGAAGCCCTAATGTTCTCCTGTATAGTTTGTCTAGAGGTTCCTGTTTATGTGATTAGCAACCACTCCCAGTTTCGTTGTGAGCAACATAGAACTCCTCTCTAGGACTGTATTTGTCTATCTGGTACTCTGCTTGAAGGCCACATAGCTCTGGATCTCCATGGAGGCTGGTTTCTACATGCTGGAAGGGAACAGTTGAAGTTTAGGAATCTGCAGTCTCAGTGGTTCGGATGGAGGGATTTGGAGAGAAAAGAAGGGATCTGAGAGGATGAGAGAATCATTTCTCTCATTTGGGAGTTTTAAATGTAGAGAAGAGAAGAGAAAGGGAGGAATAAATGGCCCTTCTCTTCTCTCCATATGTGGGAAGAAATGGAAGGATGGACCAAAGTCAACCTAAGTGGAGGTGTGAAATGACTAAATAGCCCTCAAATGTTTATTTTCTATTACAAATTTAAGGATAAATATGTAAATTTTCTCTTATAAATTATCATTTCTCTTCTTTTCTTTCCTAACTCCCAAACAAGAGAATATAAAATCATTTCTTTTCCCTCTTAAACTCCTAGACAACATGAACAATTTCTTCTTTTCTTCTCTCTTCTCTTCTCATTAATATTTTCTCTTCTTTTCTTTCCTTCCCAAAACTCATAAACTAGCAAAGTAGAAGAGAAGTATTTAACCCTTCTCTGATGAGTGGTTTTGCTGCAACTTGCACTGGGGCAAAGTGGAGACAATTGCATATAGTTCCAAAGACTAATAGTTAACTTTGTTTCTGGCTTTAGAATTGCGTATATTGGAATTCTTGCAGAACGTTATCCTCCTGTCATTTTTTATGAAAGATGCCTGCACTTTTGTCATAACTAATCTTTAATTACATTAGTTTGACTTTCCACAACATTATCTGTGCTATGCAAGGGTAGAGCTTTTTAATGGAAAAGGTGGTCTTGTTGAGGGGTACATTCAGACAGTTGATCACACTGGAGTGGATATTGTAGCACTGGAGAAACAAAAGTTATTATCTCCCCTGACTACTCAATGGCATGTCTATGCTGCTTTTGGTGAGTCGTTACAAATGTCTCTTTAGCATAAGAACCTACATGATGTGTTTAACTGCTAAAAATCCTACCTAATATTTTCTAATCTTATTTATTTTAGGTACTCTAAAGGGAGGTCGGACTGATTGGCTTGTCGAGAAATGCACGGTATGTTTGAATCCTTCATGTCGGCATCACATCTCTGTACACTCTGGTTGTATAAGGCTTTCGTGCTTATTCTTCTTCATCTGTCTCAGGAGCTTGGAGCTAGCAGCTTAACGCCTTTATTGACTGAACGTTCCCCATGTATTTCGGAAAATCGGGTTGACAGATTACAACGTGTTATTTTTGCTGCGTCTAAGCAATGTAACTAATGGTTGACTCTTAACCTTTTTCCCTCCAGCATTGGAGTTGAATCCTTTGGGCTCAATATAGTTAGCCGAACTTAAATTTGGCATTTTCCTTCAAAATATATTTTTTGCCATTTTTGTCTTTATCATTGAACAAGTTTTCACCCACTAATCTTAATATAGGTCAAAGGCTGCATGAAATGACTTTGAATTCTCCTACAAAAATTGGGGAACTTTTGCCTATTGTAAGCAGAATTCTTCTCTTCAAACCTTCAGAAAAAGGATAAGGACATTGCTTATGGAAACTGTGTATGATGTTTGACACAGTTTTCTTCTAAGTTTGGTTATTGCCAAAGTTTTGAAGCTTAATACTTTATCTTTCTGTTCTTTCCAAGGATAAAATATTTACCCATTTTCTGTGATATAGGTTGCTCAGTCGAAACTTTCTTTTATAGGTGTGGCTGAGGCTACTCCTGTTTTTAACTGCCTGAGTTCCTTGAAAAGAGAATATTGTGGGATAATGATCATTGGACCAGAAGGAGGTTAGAGCTCTCTCAAATTGTATATATGTCTATGTTTATATCTGCCACTGCCCGCATGCATTTTTGTGGAAGGGAGGTGTAGGCTCTAGCAAGTTTCTGTCTATCCGATGTTTTTGTTGGTTCTTAGATAGATCTTCCACTTTCATGTCACATTTGAAATAGTGCAAAAGGAAATGACAGGCAACTGCTATGAAGAAGATTTATTTATCACCTATAATCATTTCATCTTGATGCCTGTGCTGATTTTCGATCATGAAAATAGTCATCTGAAAGACAATTCTAGGATGTTTTAGATTCTTCAATAATTAATTATGTTTAATAAATGAAAATTCCTGTGGTTGGATGATGGAAGAGTCAATGCATAACTGTTTGGGTAATAGTGTAATTGGCTGAACTGTTAGCTATAACTAATCAAATTGGAAAACTGTCTAGCAACTGCTTCTTGCAGCTCTGATCTTGACAAAAAGCTGCCTTGTATAACTAGGTTTGATATTTTGCTTCAACTTTCAAGATACTTGTTAGCAAATTTGATACCTATATCCATTTCTCATTCACCTAATATTTTGCTGAATTTAGACTGTGTGAGCTGCAACTGGGAATGGTTGTGACCTAACTGTTTTTCTGTTTCCTTAAGGTAAAACTAGTCACCTAACTGTATGTAATTGACAGATTAATCATCTTGTTGTCATCAGGACAAATGAGACGGATAGGCATTCATGTTCTGTATTCACTTCATCGAAAGGAATTTGAATGACCTGTCATTCTGCTAAAATACGATTTTTTATTAACTAATCTTTGTTCATGCATCTTAAGTTTTGTTAAGTGACTGAATGTTTTGCTTCTTTAACTGCATTTTATGCATCTAGTTTTAGGTCTTTAAAATATTACTCCAATTTCTGTTTTCAAGTTCAATGGGTATCTGATTGGTCATTTATCATGCACTATTCCAGACTTCACTGAGAGAGAGTTGAGTATGATTGTGGAGGCAGGAGCAAATCCAGTAGGACTTGGGCCACATCGCCTACGAGTTGAAACCGCTACTATCACTTTATTGTCAACGCTAGTGTTGTGGTCTGACTCAGGAAGTTTTGAGTAACCAGTTATAGTTGCAGCAAGCCTGTATTTATTTATTTATTTCGTCTTCTAGCTTCCTACTACTTCTCTTGGATGTTTCCTTCTTTGCACTTATTGGGAAATGAGTTCTTTCTGTCATCTGCAACTCTGCTTATTTGGGTCAATTTTTAGTAATTGTTTATTTAAATTGGATTAGAATTTGGTATCATGGATGCTGTACCATCTGCAATGTGGAGGAAAATGAGCGGCATTTCTTTTCCTGACTCAAATATGATAATCAGAATGAATTTTTCTTTTTACAAAAATTCTGAAGCCCTGAAACTTCATTGATCAAACTTGAGATTTTGTTCTTGCTACTTTTTCTTTTAGAATCTTGTGGAATATGACATATCATACGAAATGCTCCCCACACATTTGGGTGCTTCTTTTAACAAATGGACAATATATCAGTTATCTCGAAGTTCTTTCTACTATATCTTTTGATCAGTGTGACTTGTATTTTATGTGATGAAACTTTTTTGTAGGCACTGCACATCACAAAGATGGGAATAAGATTAATTGGAAATTGATCTAAATTAATTGTGTGTAGCCACAATTAATGAAGGATAAGGAAAATTCAGATTGTTAAATGGATACAAGAAGTTAATTTGTTTCTTTTAATTAAACTTCTAACAAAGATGAGATATATTTGTATACTGCACGTAAACTTTGGACTTGATCTATGCTTGGCTTGTTTCAAAAGTTGAATGCAGTTGTCTCTTGATATCTAAATTACCTGATAATCTTTTTATAGTAAAGTAGAAATGGAAATGGTATTTCAGAAAGGCCAAAGAATTTGTCTTTTCTAGAAAGAAATGAATGGATTGGGCTGTGCTGGATATTTATTGGTGAAATCTAAACTTGATCTTGATGAAAAGTTGGCCAGTTTTTCCTTCTTAAGGTGTCATATCATGGCTAAGCATTTGAAGTCTAATTAGCCAAAATTTCACCATTCACCTGTATGTGAGTAATACAAAACTAATCGCAATATAGGCTGTGAAAAGTTCTCATTTAATATCACTTACAGACTAAATAAGTTTATGTTGACAAACATAAGGTCCATGAAGGTTCTTGGTTTGCTTTATTTGGTGTAGGTTTTGACTTCTTGTGGGGGAAGTCAAATGTGTTTTGTTTCTTTATGTTAACATTATATGATCAAAATTTGGTTGTACCTAACCTTTGTTTGACTAATTGTTTCTTTAAGTGAAATTATACTCATTCAGGCATCCATTTCGTTATTATTTTTTGCCATAGATCAAGCTTATTGATCCGGTGCCTTACATAACCATGTAGTTGACTTTCCCCTGTGTTTCTGCTTTTATGTCTCATTCTACTGAGATATTGTGTGAACTTACACAATAATTTCCATGTTCTGATGAGCTGGATTCACCTTGTAGATTTGTTCAGTCTTAAACTTTTCTTTCCATGTTGAACCTATTATTCAAGAAAGAGAGAGTTTTCAGCAAACAAAAAATGTATAGGTTGTTTTTCACATCATCTTGCATGGGAGGGCAATATTTCCTTCTGGCAATGGAAGCTTAAAGCTTAACTGCTTTCCTAGTGCAGCGAGAGAGAATTAATGAACGTGAATTAATGGGTTCACTTCCAGCATTCAGTATTATGGCTTGTGGATGGTCTCAATTGTTTATCCCAGTATATTTCACGTAGATGTCTTTCCTGTAAAGACCTTTAGAATATCACGTTCTTTACTGCCAGTAATCTATCAATTCTGCAAAAATCTTTGGGTATTTGAGGATTGGTTTTCTTCAATTAGAAAGTCATGCTATACGTACTTTACTTCCACTTGTTAGCAAGCCTAATCCTCTTCATGTGTTCCTGGAGGTATGATGGATGGTTCCCTTGGGTTGTAGGTTTCTCCACTCATAGGCCACAAGTATCTCAAACCTTAGAAAACTGCCCGTATATGATTATCATACAAATTCTCTAATTTTCGAACTCAACTCATTTTGTTTCTTGTTGTTCTTTCCGCGTACTAATGCTTCGTGTTCTGTTACCTGTAAATGAATACTAACACTCAAGCTTATTCCTTCATGTTCGTAATTCACCTCTTTAGTGGATTCTGTTGTGTGAAACTGGAGGAGGATCATGTATTATTCTTCTTTGTCGCTGTGTTTACATTAATTTATTTGGCCAAATAGAAAATGGGCGTTTATCTTAGACTGACGGATAGGTCAGGCATATATATATATATATTTCTTTACTTTCTTCTAACTGTTTTGTTTCTTGAAATATTGACTTCCTATTCCTCTACGTATATCTGGCTGACTGGAATCAGTAACATTCCAGGTCTCTAGCAGATATTGGATAATGAATTCAAAGCAACCTCGGTATTGCCAGATGAAAGTCTTTGGCCCTTATGCTTACCGCAATCTGAAAGAAAACGCCACAATTACGTACACGCATTACTCTTCTGCAGTTAGGGGCCAAAATAACTGAAGAGTCATATTCGCCGTCACAATCTGGGGAAATTAAATTCATTGAACTCCAATGCTGTGGTTGTTATCATCACACTTTTTCTCCCCCCCCCCCCCCCAAAAAAAACTGTAGACATATATATATATATTTATATTTTGTTAGTACTGAATGGATTTAAATGGATGAATTTAAATAGATGGTGCATGTTTGTTTATCTATATTCTATCTGTATGTATATTTTTATCTAATAAGCGAATATTTTCATTTGTTAGTTTTCTTTTGCTAATTAAAAATATAGTGAGACCGATGTGGTAGTAGAATAGATTTGTTAAATAAAATAAAATTTATTTTTATTTTACGATTCTATTATGTATTAATTAAAGATATTAGTAATGACACTTGTATTATAAAATTTATCTCCTAAACTATTATGGTAGTTAAATGAGTTTTTTTAATTTAAATTTGTTGAATTTAAATTCCTAAAATAATGTTAATCATTCAATTTATTCATGGATATATCTGGATTTCACCCCTAATCATAGGTTATCATGGATACGTAATCTTGACAAACTCAGTAACGAAATTAGCCTTGTAACATTATAATTTATATTACTTGTGTGTTAATTAAATCAAAAATATTTGACTTAATACGAAATTTTATGTAAAAATTATAATATAATAAAATATAAAAAATATGTATGTCACATCAAATATAATAAAAAATTAATTTATTTCATAATAAATAATTATCTATTAAATATTTTTTAATGTCAATTCTTTTAGTATAATTTAAAATAATAAATAGGTTAGTTTAATTGAAAGTTTCATATGATATGTTTTTCAAAATTTAATAAATAAAAGAAATATAAATCATGCACTTAAATGGAGAGACTAGTTTCGAAATTCGTCTTTAACTCCTATGAGAAGACCTTTCAAGTTGTACGAACTTTCTACATATTGGAGAAAGTTATTCCTTTAGGTTGTTCAAATGTTCTATTTTAATAGTAATATTTAAATCTTTTATGTTAATTAAATATAAAAATTTTAATTATAGATAAATTATCACTTTACTAATTAATAAAATTTATATCCATAAAATTATGTTTTATTTTTTTAAATAAAATATTTAATTTTATATAGAAGTATTACGTAATAATAGAACGGGATAAATTGACGTTCATATGTATTTATAAAAATTATAAAAATAAAAAATTTTATATGAATAGAATTCAGGATAGATCACATACTTCAAATATTATATTATATATTTTGAAGATTGTATATTTTTTAAAAAATATAATATTTTAAAATAATAATTCATTATAAACTCGATATATATAAAAAATTTTCAAAATTATGACGCTATTGTCCCTTAGAACATAAGTCTTTTCCAGCAGACAGCTGTTGTGGTTGCCAATATTGACCGAAATGCGCAGTATTTTGTCCGATTGGCGAATGTCAATATTTGTTTTTTTTTACAATGAGGTGTTCGGACTTTCGATCCGATTATTTTCCATAGGCCTGGAGGGCTATCAGGTAAATCTCCCAATATGTTCGGGGCAGAAATCAAACCAATGACATGGGAGAAGCCAGAGATTTAAATCAGGAAGTCTCAACTCGCTCGCACCCGCAGAGATGTCAATATTTGTTCTATCACTTTGTATTTGTCAGTTCCATAATTATTACTTGTCACTTTCCTTATTGGTTTCTGGGTTAGTTACGTTTTCACTATTATGCTAATAATACATTCTTTGCAGTCTAATCTAAAACGGTTTAAGGTATTAATTGTTTTTTACAACAACTTAATTCATTTCGGGTGGAAATCGAATAAAATTGTTTAGTGTAAGAAACGCAAAAATAATTATTCAGTTAATAAAATTTTATTATTATATTAAAAAATTAAAATTTTGACATATTTTTAAAAAAATTTCGTAACCAAGTCCCTAATATATGTCTATTCTTTTACCAAATATTTTCAGAATTAAATCGGATATCGAGTTAAAAAATTTAATCGTTTTACAATTCAATAGTCCAATCGTAATTAGATTATAATTGAACCAATAATATTATAATTTAAAAATTAAAAATATAATTATTTTAAAAATAAAAATAATTAATACTATAGTACAATTTAAGTCTATAAATATATAATAAAATTGAGAAAATTTGTGGTATTTTCTCTATGGACTGTTTAATCCCTATGTATAACTTATTTTTTTCATAAATATATTATTTTATCTATTAAGAGAGAGAGACTCGATACAATTGGATCGAACAATTCAAAATGGTTTGTACAAAATAGAACAGTTTTAAAGAAAAATAATTGAAAATAAAAAATTAAACCTGTTAGGGGACCAATTCACAATCTGCCTGGTCTAATCTAAAAAACAGTACTTTTACCCTTAGGGATGGAAGCAAAAGTGTAAATTTTTCAAAACAAATAAGTAATTCTTGAAAATTTTAAAAGGATATGGAGTAACATGGCTAATTCTTATCTGTCTCCCTATAATATTTTGTAATTGTAGTCTTTTTTTATTAAATAATTCAATTATTTTAATTTTACCTGACTATTCTTTAAATTATGAATTTCCATCCCAAATTCATAGTTATATAAATTCAAATTTAATTATATTTAAATAAAATAGATACTTAATGTCCAATAAATTTTAACTTACTTTGACAATTACATCACTCATAAGTATAGTCGTCTTTTTTGCATTAGAGAGAAAATAGATGGATGGGCAACCATGTCAAAAAGTACTACACTACCTACATTACAAGAAACGACACCTCTTAATTGTCAATGCCCGTTTGATGTGAAATTTTTGTTGGCAATAAAATTTGAAAAATTTAGAGGATGTTTTAAATAATTATTTAGTTAGTTATTTTAATCAATTTATAATTTAAAAAAATAAAAAATTTTGATTAATTAATTAACATTTCTTATTTTACTTTCAAAGAATTTTTCTCTTTATTAAGAATTAATCAAAATTTAAAATTTTATGTGTAGTAAGTATATTTAATTTATTTTTTATTTTTCACTATAAGTATACAATATTTATTATATTAAAAAAATATTTATAAAAAATAATAATTAATATCGTCTTAATTTATTAACAAAATAAATAAAATAAATTAAAAATTTAATTAAAATAAATAAATAAATAATACATAATTTTTATTATATATAATTTAATCACTTAAAATATTCAACGCACGGTACCTAATAAATTTTCACTTACATTGTGTATATATGCGTGCAGAAAGAGAATATGGTACGCATACAAAAAACGACTCTTGTTGTTACTGTTGTTAGCTGAATGGTTAATAGTGGAATGTGATGGAATTTCATGGCACACTTTGGCCCTTTTCCATGTGTTTTATTTTTTCGGTCCGATTTCCTACAATTCAATTTTTTTAGTTCTTTTGAGGAACTTCAACAAAATAATGAAAAGTATATTTACCAAGCTACAATATTTACATAATTAAATTTATTTAACAAAAAAAAAGATATATTTAAAACTATTGATAAATATGAGAATCATACTATCGCTTTTATATGGGAAGAAAAAAAATACTAAAAATAAATAATTAATTTCAATTTAGTTCCTTAAAATATGCAAGAATCTCAAATAAGAATGTCAAGTACAAAAATACTCAAATAGCCTCCAATATTTGACAAAGTGTTCCAAGTGAGGAACTCAATCTATTTATGTAAGCAAAGATAATAGTCAATGGAAAAAAAGTACCTATAACTGGTACCTATCCCGATTTACATCTCACCCAATCGTGGGGCCTCGACGCTCGAGTGGGGAAGGTTCGCCTCCGGGACTCCCTCCTAAATCCAAAAAAAGGTCAATTGTGGACTAATATGAACAATGTGAAAAAAAAAAGGGTGGTTGGGAGGAAAAACTGTACTTTCACCCTAATAATTTCCTTCTCCTCTCTCCTCTTTTCCCTCCCTGCATCCGCCGCCGCATCTCCGACCATACTAAAAGCATTGTGTGAAAGAAATTCTCCGGAGAATCCATAAATTGAGGAATATAAGAACATCACTGGCAACACTGCCGGGGAAGATGCCAAGGGCAGATATTATGACGTTACTTTTTGAAGGCAAGGGAGATTTAGGTTTTTTTTTCTATTTATGAGAAATTATATTACGACACCAATTGTTTAAAAATTATTGAAATATTACCCTTTTAAACGTTCCATAGTGCAAATTTTATATATTTCTAATACGATTATGGATGGAGGCCCTCTTTTGGAATTTTTTTGGGTCAAATATGCAAACTCTTGAGAAACAAACAAATTTAAACTTAAAATGAGTATTCCAATCTGTTACTTCCTCCGTTTCTATTTATTTGTCACAATTAAAAAATTTTAATATCTTTTTTTATCTGTCATATTGAAAAAATTTAAGTATCATTAATATTAATTTTACTATTATATATTTGTATTAAATAGCTTTGAAAAATAAAAATGTAATAACTTTAGAGAGAGAAAGTTGAGTAAACAAAATAAGAAAATAGTTGTAGAGAATATTAAATCTAAGAATACTTTTGGAATATATAAAAAAAGTTATATGAATTTAATAAATTAATTATTATTTTTTAAATTGTATGAAGTAAAATAGATAAATAGAGACGGAATGAATATAAATTATAAATAAAATGAATATTAAAATTTAAATCACATCTTGTGTAACAGGAAGGTATATATTACCAGGATAATTGATTTGAGTCATCGATCAAAGAAAATCAACTAACTAATTGCCACAAGAAGGAGGTGGTTAATTTGTTTGCATTTCCCTCCAATACCTACCTAGCAATTTAGTAAAGAATTAAAAAGACATATTTTGGGGAAAAAAATAATACTTAATAATAAATCAGGAGGTAAAGGCAAGTAATAAGAAAAAGTCAAGACACGAAATTAAATAGGATTGACACCACTCTAATAAGCAAGGACCATTTACTTTAATTATCCGAGTCAATACAAACCCCCAAAATTCGCCCGGCATTTGTTAGGATAAATAGAGAAGAAAGAGAAGAGGTGGTTTCCTCCTTGCTTACTACAACTCCAACGCCACTCTCGGCCTCCTCCCTTACCACGTCCACCGCCACACACCACCATCTTCCTTGAAATCAGTGGAGCATCAACTTCAACATTAAATTCATCATCGTTTTCTTCTTCTTGATCTTCACAAAGGAATCAGAAGGAATCAATCGGATCAATGGCGAATCAGTTGGAGCACTTGGTGGAGTCGATAAAGTCGAAGGTGAAAGCACTGAACTTGAAGAAGTCGAAGAAGCCGTACATAAAAATGGACAAGAGCGCCTCCGTCAAGGTGGAGATCCGCAGCAGAAAGGCTCGCAAACTCATCGACAAAACTCTCAAGGTCGCCGATCGCCCTGGAAAGCGCAGCGTCTCTTAATCAACCGTCAGTGTTTTCCATTTCTCTCTTTTCCTCCCTGAAATAGACGGTATACCCAAACCAAGCCAGAGCATCATCAATAATACAAGAGCAACAATCGAATACATGTTACATGGATTTTGAATTTCTATGAATGAATGAATATGTATATAGTATTATATTTGCTGCAGCTGGAAAATTGAATGATCCATTTCTCCGGCTTTCTCGGCATACCGTTCGAGTTTTTCAAGTTTTTGGATTTCGGAAGCCGCCTGTTTGGATCTGAATTTAACGTCAGAAATGCATAGTAAATGATTTTTTTTTTTTTTTACTTCTTTTCTCTTCAAAACTACAAAAATGAGTTAATTTGGTTGGTTTTTTTTTTCTCTCATCAAATTTAAAGTTACAAGAAGAATTCTGTTTGAGGAGCGCTCTTCTCCTGCATTTTTGTTTTTGAGTGGTTCTTCAATGCAAGACATTGTGACCAGTACTCCATTCGTGTTATTTAATTTTTATCTCAAATTATCTGTTTTTTAAAAAAATTATTAATATTTAACATTTTAAATTTATATTCATTTAATAACATTCTATTTTCTAAACATACTATTAAATAATTTTTTTTCCAATAAATTGATTCTATTTACATAACAAGAGCGAGGAGAGATAGAAGTAATTTGAAGTATATCAAAATTTTAAAATTTAAATATTTAAGAATAAATTAAATTTTAAAAATAAAAATAATATAATATATTTAATTAATTAAAAATTTTATTTATTTTAATATGTGTAATTGTAATTAGTTAAATGAGACAAATAGAGAGTATATTTTTTTCCTTTCCGATCAGGGATGACGTGAGATTAATGCATATGGAAAGTCAGGACTTATTTCTAGTCAATTAAATTATACCTTGCGCAGTTGGCCTATTATAATTTCTTTAATATTATTTAAGGTGTTTAAAAATGATTTTAAAAAATTAATATATTTTTAAGGTGTTCATTATTAATTAATTTTATTTATTAATAAACATAATATATATATATATTTATTTATTAAAAATCTATCAATATTAGATTTTTTTAACTTTTGTGAATTACCTAAAAGTAATAATTATTTAAGAATGAATGAGTTATTACTTTTCTATAATTAAATTTGATACAAAATATTTATTGACCTTTTATCACATTTTATTTTATAATCATAATTTATATTTTTATTTTAAAAAATTATCACTATTACATAAATAATATAGATTAAGAAAATTATAGTATTTATTAAATTTTAAGAAATTGCATTATTCTTATTAACAAATATTTATAGTGTTGTTTTAAAATTTAAATTTTAATTAAATAAAATAATAAATGATAATAGTAGAATTGAAAAATAGAAAAGATAATAAATATATTTTTAATTTTATAAAATAAAAAATTATTCGAAATATACAAAGGAATGATAATTGTTTTAAAATAAAAAAGTACTACTACATTATTTATTTTGAATTTATATTAAATTTTGTGCGGAATCAATTTGTTGAGAAAAAGTATCGATGGTCGGCCGTTGGTATCGCTAATTTATAAAATTGGGGGTGCGAATCTCGGGTTGTTTAAATTTTGAGGTAAAGAGAGTAAAGAAATCGGAGGTGATAGTGTGAATACGTGGGAGAGTAGCATGGCTATTCTTTTACTACTACTACCATTTATGGCACGTGGTCCACATATCTGACTATTAATGGTAATGGGGATGGCAGATAATAATATGATGCGAATCAGCATGGGAACAGCTGACTTCCCAGCTTTTTGTTTTCAAGTATGTCTGCAGGCCCCACTTTTTTTTTTTTAAAGAAAATTAATTTATTTGATTCTTAAAATTTAAATTTTATATATTTTTGCATACTTGTTGGTCATAAAGGAATTTGGGGGTCGCAACGAATTGGAAAGACAACACAGCTATAGGTCTTTTTTATTTTTTCTTCCCTTGAGTGACAATTGTAGGTCAATTACCCACCATTAGTATGAGGTAAACTCATATATTCCCAGTTACTGCATATAATTTCTTTTCTTTTTTTTTTTTACATAAACATAAAAATAGATATTTCAATTTTAAATCTATTTGTTTTGTAATAACTTAATCATGTAACTTTAATTTCATTTCTTAAAATTCTTACTTTAAATTTTTGTATTTATTTTGGTCCCACAATACTATTGGTGGGGTTGCCCGGTTTCCCGCCAATAGTGGTGCAGAGTTTCACTAACTTAAGCACACGTGTTACATGGTTAAAATGCTGAAGAATAACATAAAAATTTTAAATTTTAAAGTATTAATTAAACATAGTGTCTAATAACCATGGGGCATTACACGAAAATTCTTAGCAGATCCCTTCGTTTAGTTCTGTGTTTGATATATTTGGAGGGATGCAGGGATGAAGATGAAGGGCAAGAAATCTAGTTTTGTTCCCGAAAATTCTTAGCAAATCCCTTCGTTTAGTTCTGTGTTTGATAGATTTAGAGGGATGAAGGGCAAGAAGTCTAGCATTGGATTTGATAGATTTGGAGGGATGAAGATGAAGAGCAAGAAGCCTAATTTGGATTTGATAGATTTGGAGATATGAAGGGATGAAGATGAAGGACAAGAAAACTAATTTTGGGTTTGATGATGATTACTTCTGCTTTCGATATATTTCAATGGATAAGGATGAAGGACAAGAACCCTAGTTATGGATGAAGATGAAGGACAAGAACCCTAGCTTTGGGTTTGATGGACGTCTAGTTCTGCATTCAATATATTTCAATGGATAAGGATGAAGGACAAGAACCCTAGTTATGGATGAAGATGAAGGACAAGAACCCTAGCTTTGGGTTTGATAGACGTCTAGTTCTTCATTCGATATATTTCAATGGATAAAGATGAAGGACAAGAACACTAGTTTTGGGTTTGAAAGACGTCTAGTTCTGCATTTGATAGATTCACGAATTTGTAGAGACTCTACTATGTGTTTGATAGATTCGAATAGATGAAGATAAAGAAATTTGTAGAGAATTTTTAGATAATAACTTATAGATTATCAGACATTATACTAATTTAGAGATTTAAAATTTTGAATTTTCAATTGTGCCCTTCAATCTTTTAAACACGTGCTACATGTTTACTCGATCAAAAATTTAAATCGAAGAGTTTTAAAAAATTTGTTAAATTATAATATTACAAAATAAATAAATTGATAATTATAATAACTGTTTACCCTACATATAATTACCAAGAGGATTTTACTGTGTAGTGGTAGCACAAATATATTTTTTAAATGGAGTTGAATTGTCGGTGTCAGAGGGGAAATATATTTTTAAAAACAGTATATGATCTTAAAATTGTTAGATTGATAAAATTTACTTGAAAAGGGCAAATTATATTATAAACTATTATTCGAAATATTGGAAAAGGAGTTATCGTGAATCCAGCATTTGGACGGGTATTTGATAATTGGCTTCTAGTTTTTAAGTGTACTTGGATTGGAATTTATTTTTCTAATATATATATATATATATATATATATATATATATATATATTACTTTTGAATTAGTCGAAATAGTTGATGTTATATTTTTTATATTAATTCTAAATATATAAGCTCTTTATACACCTTTGAATAGTAATTGTAGATTATTTTATTAATAAAAAATTATAAAAATTATATATTTAATATTTAATATTGTGATATATTTAAAATAAATAAATAAAATTATTAATATTTTATAAATAAATATATTTGTATTAGATTCATTTCAAAACAAATAGTTTTTTTAAAATAAAAAAGTTACAGAACAAGTACACCGAAGTTTCTGGCCTTTGTTCTTGCGGACGACGTCTTAGGTCCATCCAACTCCCGTATGAAAGCCCTCTGTTGCCGTCGTCCTTTTTCCCTTTTATCATCTTCAGGTGTGTATATCTACTCTCCGGTAAATCTCTTCTCTTATTGTCATGTGTCTCATCATGCGAGGGTGATTGGTCAAGTATTTTTTCAAATTTATTTTAATCTAAAATTTCACTTCCATTCAAAAAAAATTATTATTTTATATAATTTTATTTTACAAAAACTATCATATATTCACAATACATATCTCATCATATATATATACGTGGTAGAAGAGTTCACATATTCCCACACCGTTCTCACATGTTCCGCTCCGAGCTTTGAAGAGCTGCTTTTTCATGGCAGCTTTCATCTCCTTCCAAATATCGATAGTCAGTCGTCCCGCTTCCATCTCAACAATCTACACTTTCCACTATAGCTTAACATCGTCTTCCAAGTATGTGGCAACGTTATCTACCTTCAGACACTCTTCGGTTATTCCAACCGTTTTGATGTATTGGCCCAGGTCAAAGAAGAAGTTCTCCACCTCCTAAGCATCTCTTGCTCCCTTGAAGCTTCTCGGCCCTCTAACTTTTAGCTTTGAAGCTTGCACGGTCTTTATCGGCACTTGTCTCTCAATATTGACTTGTTCCGCGACTAATTTGAGCATTTGCAGATCTACCTAGATCTCTTCCAACACGTCTCGCACCTCTTCCACAGCATAGGCATTGGCTACTACTGATGTGCATATCTCCTATAGTACAATATCATACTGGTCGTGCTTGATATTATCAGACCTTATCATGTTAACCATCTCTCTTAGTGTGTTGTCAGTTTCGTCAGCCTATCCACTAAGACGCACAACGTCCGACTCCATAAAATCTACAGGCTTCACCAGGGACCCAATGTCCATCTTGGTATCTCCCAAGCAGATATCACTAATTTTGTTCATGGTGGCCTTTAGCGACTCCAGTCGTTTTCTTGTTGTACCTTTACCCAACAATGGTCTAACCGTAGTTATCACAGGCTTACTCGTACCTATCTCGTTTGTCATCCTCTATCCAACACAGTCTCAATTCAAATCCACCAGCACAATCACTGTCATGTCTCAAGTAAGTTTCTCCTATACTGGCCAAGATAGCTAGGGTCCAGGCCTCCAATATCCACGTCCCATTATGCTAGTTTCTGACTGGTTGATTCGTGGTGATTCGATTGCCCACTGAGTACTCCTCTGGCTCGCACACAGATACCATTCATTGTTTGCTCCAAAATCAACTCCCTAAGTCTCGAAAACCAACAACCAATCTTCTAAAACCAACTCCCAGTGGCTTGGAGAAATATTTACAATACACTGTCACCTACTCCCAACGGCAATGGTAGCATGTTCACCGGTCTGTCATATCGACTCCCATTCGAATAGTAGCACGACCATAAGCTCTGATACCAACTGTTGCGGATTGTCTTCCCACAAAACAACTAACTGTGATGCCTATGATTTGGTTAGGCCTGAGCCAACGTTACACCGACCTCTTCCAAACTCGTTCGGACGTTTGCAAATAAGTTTGAGTGGTTTTGTAGCGGATTACAATGAAAACGATTGAAAACAGCAATGAACAGAATGAAAACGACGACACTTAAATGAAACTTAACTAGCACCCAATTGCATAAAAGTAGTCATTTCATTCATATGAAAGTGATTACAAAGTATTTTACAACAAGTATATTGGTAAGAGGGAATAATAATATTTACAACTGACTTCATTTGCTTCTACCCGATTCGTTTTTTTCTCCTCATATAATAGATGGGGTAAACTTTTTCCAAGATATAACAACAGATACCGTTTTTCCAGGAGGTGGAAAAGTTTATTGATTTTCTTTAACCCTAAGTACAAATAATCTAACTATGAAAATTTATATATAGCCTTAGGAAAACTACAAAAATATAACAAAAGCCTATCTATATATTTATACAAAAGAAAATGGAGGGGCCGATGATTCTGGTTGCGAGTTGGCCGTCAGCTTGCTACTAGGCATGGTCATCGATCTATTGCTAGGCGCACAGTAGAGGCACAATATTGGGCTCGGTTCAGGTGCACGACAGAGGCACGGCACGTTGGCTGGCGCACGGTTCTAGCACCTTCGGTTGGTCTTAGACACTGCAGTTTGGGAGTTGGGCTCGTGTACTATGGGCTAGTTGATCCTTTGAACGTTCTGTCTGTGATAACTCTCACTCCCAGTCCATTAAAAAAAAAGGCAAGCGTAATACCCCAAAAAAAGTTTACTTACAAAAAATATTACTAAAAAAAGCTAACTGTGAAAATTTTTAAAAAAAAAAAGAAAGAGGCTATGGCCCATAGCATTAAAAAAAAAGTGAGAGAGAGAGAGATTCGTAAAAAATACTTTAAAAAGGCCTGCTATAATATCGAGTTTTTGTTTTGCATTCCTAATTAGCGTACGATAAAATAGTTTGATTGAAAAGATATTCTTAATATATTTAGAATTAGAAAGTTATTCATACACATCTCATATTAATTAAGAGTCTTATAACTTGATATTTATATATAGGTGGAGTCATAAGCTTTTCTTGTGTATCCTGGTTTGTTCTAGTGTATCTAGCTAGTATTACAAGATGAGTGCATGAGTAATGCAAGATAGGGTTTAGGAAAATACTAAAGATACCTCATATAAATTTTCTAGTGTCTGTTAATAAAGTGTTTCTTGATCTTCACTGTGGACATAAGTTTGGTTGGATAAATTGAACCACGTATATCTTTTGTATCTTATTTTATTCTTCATTTTCATTTTTCTAGTTTTGTCAACTATTTTGATTTAAATATTTCTCCAACAAATGGTATTAGAGCTTGGTTCCCAAGTTTCTAGGGTTTTGGGATTTGGGATTTTGAGATGATGAAAATTAATGAGAAGAATAATTTTAGGCAGTAGAAGATACAGAAACATGAACCTCTTGGGTATGATATATTGGTCAATATGTGTTTTATTGATAGGGTTATATCTAGAGGGAAGTTATTAGACACAGGTAAAATTAATCACATAGTTATACACCCTGCGTGAACTAGATAGATTTTGGACCAAAAACATCTTATGGTAGATTTGAGGCACATAGATTCAGGTTACACAATCAGAGGAAAGAACAAATAGTTACAGTTATTATGAATAGCTATGTACTTATTAGAAAAGGAAAGTTGATGATGACAATGGCATATGCAAATATATCATCACAATCTTTGAGCATATAGATACTTCCTTTCGAGTGGATTTTAGATTTCCGATGTTATCTCCAAGGGATTAACTAGTTTCAATTTGAAAGTATGTATTTTTCATCTTTTGTGATAGTTATACTTATGTTATATTGGAGTGTTAGGGGGAAAAAAAAAGAGTTCTTGGAGTGGAACGCACTTTGAGTGGTGTGACAGATATCCTAAAAATACGTAGAATCTAATTTGCTTAAGCCAATAGAATTTCAATGGTTGAAATTTTAATTTAAGTGGAGTTCTAAAATCATACATGACTAGAATATCATAGTATAACGAGGGAAGTATGAGTAATGATATTTATTTGCAAATAAAGAAATACCTCGACAACTTGGATCAGGATTGCGCACAAGACTTTCAAATAACATATGGTGGTATGAGGAGAAATCATACAAATGTGAGAAAAGATTAAGGCTTTCTTGTACGAGTCAATAGATTGTATTAGACTAGGAGATAACTATATGTTCATTAACTAAGTCGAATTAGGAATAATTGAAATTCTTGGAATTGATTCGAATATGTAGTTTGTCACCAATGAAATTTTGGTGGCTATAAAGGTTAATGGAGTCAAGAGAATTATTAATTTTTTGTCTTGTATTCCTAATCAGAATAAGATAAAGTTGTTGGATTAAAAAGATATTCCTGATATATTTAGAATTAGAAAGTTACGATTGTCCTATGTATATAAAAATGAGGAAGTTACTCATATTACATCACATGTTGATTACGAGTCTTATAACTTAATACCTATATATAGATCTAAGTTGTAAGCTTTTCTTATGTATCTTGGTTTGTTCTAGTGCATTCAGTTCCAGTGTTATAGGGCGTATGGTGTAAGTTAGTTAAGTGTATGAGTGGTTCAAGATAGGGTTCGGAAACATACAAAAAATAATTTATATAAATTTCTTAGTGGCTGTTAATAAAGTGTTTTATGATCTTTGTCGTGGATGTAGACTTGATTGGATAAATCGAATCACGTAAATCTTTTATACCTTATTTTATTTTTCATATTCATTTTTTTTGGTCTTGTCAACTACTCTAATGCAAAGATTTCCCTAACATATAATCATAAGAATCAGGACGAGGCTCAAGCCTACAGCCATAACCATTTTGCTACTAAAAAGCTGGATCCTTCTTGAGTTCAAGGGACCAAGGAGTTCCTTGTGAAGGATCTCATGCTTCTTCTACTAACCGTATCATTTTTAATTGATTTTTGTGATGAAGGAGAGCAGCTCCTCTTTTTTATGTATGCTTGCCCTGGCTGATCTCTAGACAACCTTCATGGTAAGATGTGAGAATGCTAACATTGTTCATATGATGTGGAGGTCTGAATGCATCTTCTTTCAAAATAGATCCTTATAGGCATCTTAGAGAGCTTGGAGGTTTCCTTGATGATATCAAGCATATCTTTAGATATTGTAGTGTAAATATAACTTCAAAGAACACTTTGCAAAACCTTTGCCTGATATGCAGGCATTGGTTTCGGGATTCAAGGATGATGATAGCAGCTGGTATGGCTAATTCATTGGACTATCTTCACAATAGAGTTGATTCTCTCTTTATTCATAGGAACCTCAAGTCATTGAACTTTTCGTTAGGTAAAGGTTGTACCCACAGTGATTCTATCCTAGTGTCACAGACTGCACAGTGACGACCCGAGGTCGGGACAACGGAACGATGGGTGCCAACAAGGGACAATAGGGGCCTAAGTGTGGGAACGGGCACTATTGTGCACCAACAAGGTGCTGGGGAGGTTAACCAGCATAAAAAACGGGATGTTGGGTCGAGATGTTCACGAGGGATGGACCAACGTACTAAAGGGACGAAAGAACACCCGACGAAACAGATGAAGACTAAAAGGCAAGAACGGACTAAGACGGGACAGTCTTGAAGGTTTCAGAAGGTTCCAGAATAAACTGGACGAGAGTGGACTGAAACGAACATGGTCGTTTGGGACCGACTCTAGAAGGACCCAGAGCCAACCGAGACGATTTGAGGCTAGAACGAGATGATCGGGAGCTAGGCACACGATTAAGTCTAGAACGGGCCAGACGGTCACCCAGCACGAGCACAACTCACGCACGGCACGAGACTTGCGTGCGCGACAGGAGCATGGCACGAGCCCGACACGGACAAGTGTTGGCATGGCATGAGGCCGACACACAACAGCACGTGACGGGCACACGACACGGGTGCCAGCACGAGACAGGCTGGGACGTTGCATGGGCAGCAGGGGCACGGCTCAGGCACGCAGGGTAGAAAGATCCAGAATGGCCTAGAAGGGATCGAAACGTTCCAAAATAGCCTGAAGGGGACCGATGATCATCGGTCAGTCGGTCATTCGGTTAAAAAGTGGAATGTTCTAGAGCCGACCAAAAAGTAACGGAGCTGGACTCGGTGGGGCCCACGATCAAACATTGGTCAAACGTTATCGGACATTCTAGAGTATTCCAAGAGTCTCTAGGCTTGTGTGGTGAAATCCTAGAATTGCACATAAAAGACTAGAATAGGCTTCTCTAGAAACTTGTAGATATACAAGTTGTATAGCAAGTGGCCAACTTGCAAGGGAAAATTGCAATAAGGTTTTAGACCTCCAAGGCTTGCCTATAAATAGGGCCAAGCCCTCTTATTTGTGACCAAGTAGTTTTATCCAAGTTTGAATGAAAGTTAAAGTTCTCCCAAAAAGCTCTCCTACTTTCCAAAGCCTTCCAATACTTAGCCACTAAACCACCACATTTTCAATATTCTTTTCTTATCTTGTGTTTCCTTTCGGGTTAGGACATCGCTTCCACTTCTTTGGGATAACGTTGATATAGCAAAGCTTCTTTGTTAGTCATTGAGCTCACTAGAATCATATAGGCTATTAGTAGTGAAATAGCCGACCCATGATAGTTGGTATCAAAGCCAACGTTGGACATCGGTTTGGAAGCGTGGTACGTGATCTACATTAGAGGTATGTATTCCTTTACTTATGGCTTCCGTTTCTGAACTCGTTGAAGTTGAATGAGAGCACATAAGATAATACACCAAGAGGAATCCTAGAGGCAGGGGCTGAAAGGATAAGTTGGTCACTCAAGAGTCGTTAGCTTCATTTGAGAAGAGGCTAACAAGGGTGGAGCTAGCTGTGGCCGACCACCATGACCGTTGGGACGAGCTTGACCAATGCATAGCACAACTCGATGGGGAAGAGCTACGTGAGGGCATGCAGGGGGCACTACATGAGGCCATGGACATTCTTCTCAAAGGGGATGAAGTACTAAGGCTCGGGGTGAGGACTCTCCAAGACGAGGTTATTAAGCTCAAATGTGAACTTGAGGAGTGTAAAGCACAAGTAGCAAGGGCCGCTACAATGCATGTTGGGGAGCCATCATTTGTTTAGGATGAGATACTCAAGATTAGGGTAGAGCTTGAGACGTTTAGGTTATAAGGGGCAACGGGTACCGTTGTGACCTCACCAAGAATTGAGGTGCCAAAACCCGACACGTATGGAGGAACGAGGAAGGCTCGGGAGATAGAGAATTTTCTCTATGGCTTGGATCACTAGTTCAATGCACTTGGTGTTCTGGGTGATACCGCCAAGCTACGAATGGTCTCGTTATACTTAAAGGACACCGCCTTGATACGATAGAGATGAAGGAACGATGACGTTTGGAGGGGAACCGACGCTATCACGACATAGGACGGTTTCAAGGCCGAGCTTAAGAAGCAATTTCAATCGGTGGATGCGGAGGACGAAATTCGAGCCAAACTTCATCGTCTCCAACATAAGGACGGGTATATTCGTGAGTATGTTCGGGAGTTCTCCGAGTTGATGCTCGAGATACCTGACATGGCACTAAAAGAGGCATTGTTCACATTTATGGACGGTCTAAGCCGATGGGCCAACTTAAGCTGCAACGGAGAGGCATTCAGGATATCATTCAAGCAATGGCTATGGTCGAGTCTCTATACGAGTTCCAACCAAAGGAAACGAGTAAAGACAAGGCCAAGAAGGTGAACCAAGGCAAAAACGATGGAGACAAGGGACAAGCATCTCCTAAGCCACGCGGGTTCGATCAAGACAAGACAGGAAAAGGCAAGAAGGCTAGGATAGAAAAATCTCGTCAAACGATCGAGTGCCTCTTATGTGAAGGATCGCACTTAGCACTGTTGGGATTCGTGGACTCCTAAACGCGGAAAACATCTACGAATCCCTCCCGAGGACCCAAGTAAACGATTAAGAAGATCTAAGCTTTAAGAGTTACCTCTGGTTGCTGTAATCGAAATCCTTCGATTCTGGTTGCGCTGTTGTACGTTCGACCCGAACAATCACCAGACGCTGCAGTATGCGAACGTCCTCTACGGATACACACCGCGAACTCACTCGATACCCGGGGAGTGCTAGCGCCTAGGGTTTGAGAGGTTTTTTTTTTTTTTCTTCTCTGGTAGAGAATGGCACGAATGTTCTCAACCGAAAAAAAATTGGACTATCGAAAGACGACTAGGGTTTTCTTAAAAAACCCTCGAACCTCTTAGAGTCCAACCCTAATCATATCTTATCATATTCTAATTTAAATTCAAATTAAATTAAAACTGATATGATAAGATTCTCGCCATTATCTCGGTAATTTAACTAATTATTTTACCGAGTCGATTCTTATAATCTGGATATCATCCAGATTCATCGAACCTGGTCACCAGAAAAATAACCTAACAAGTTCGCTTATTGTGTGACCCTATAGGTTCATTTAACACTGGCAGCGTGCCTAAATCGTATTTAAATGGCCCACAAGTTATAAGCGGTTTCTAGCAAAACATTATAACTATCCAGGTTAAATGAAGATCGGTGATCTCTTTGAACCAAACCATAATTTTATATTTAGTCCCTTTGTCACACGATATCCAGATTAAGCATAAGGCACGGAGCATGTCATCCTTATTAAGCTTAATCAATTATTTCTTGATTTCATAGTAGACTGTTCAAACAAATGATATCAATATCTTAGATTGATATATTTGAGCACGGCCATGCATTTTTAACAGTCTAACTTATCAAGGGGCCCATGGATATCTCTCCCATAATTGAGAGGGACAAATTCCTTCACAATCAATCATATTCCTCTCCTTGATTTATTTTATATCCAACAGTAGTCTAATTTATTATCTGGTTAAAGACAACTTTAGACAATGTCAAAATATAGAATTTATCAAGCAAGAAACTATGATGAATTTAGGTCGAAGGACTTTCAATATTATTATGGCTAGAAAGTACTTATGACATATTCCATGAAGTACTCTCACAGTGGGTCATGTCCAATACAATGTTCTCTAACATTTATTTATGTCTTGACTCGATATCACAAATATCCATGGCCAGTAAAACATAGCCATCAAGTCACAAACATACTAATCTTAATTTATTATTATTCCAATAATAATAATCGATCGAGGACAGACTTTAGAATAGTCATTGTATTCATTGTAGGGTTTTACTATCAAGTCACGTACTTGATGACCAACAAAACAAAACTCACTATTCATGGAAATGAAAGCCTCATATTATTATATAAAACATAATGACAATTGTATAAGTACAAATTAACTCTAGAGCATATCCCCAACAAGCACAAGACTGCCTAAGCCGAGGTAAGTTGGCAGCCTTAGCACAAGAGTTGTGCTGAGATGAAGAGTAATGCAAGGTAGCGTGCTTGCATCGTCTTGACGAAGAACAAGCAGGTGAGCAAAAATGCCATAATGGATGGATGTATGCCAAAGCTACTATAGTTGGGCATAATGTGAGGGCCTTGATAGACACCGGGGCCGACGAGAATTATATGAGCCGAGACACAACCTAAAGGTTGGGGATAAAGTGGAAACCTGTTAAGGGACGTTTCAAAAGTGCGAACAACATAAGTAGATCAATGGACGGTGAAGCAAAAAACATACTTGTTCATGTGGGACGTTGGACAGGCATGACCAACTTTTGCACTACCCAACTAGAGGAAGAGGTAGTCTTTGGAATAAAGTTCATGGACTACCTTGACATGGTCCTGAGGCCAATGACCGACGTTATGCTCATCATGCAAGGGACGGAGGCTTGCAAAGTGAACATTTGCCAAGAGAACGGGTCGAGACCACAACGACTTGAGGGGAGAGTCCAATGGAAAGAGCCAAGACTTGCGACAATTGTGAAGGAGGATAGACATCCTACAATCGGGGAACTGATGGTCCAAGATGGGAATGAACAAGGGACACTCGAGGACTAACTGAGGCAACACCCACCAAGACGGGAGCGCTTGGTGAAGAGGCAGGAATTACCTAAGGGACAGGCCAATGGGATAGCTAAGGTATCAGGGACGATGCCTCATTCAGGTAGGGAAGGATGTCATGGACCGCACCATGATGACCCGAGGACCGGACGACACCCAACGGGACGAGGGTGCCAACAAGGGACGATAGGTGCCTAATGTGGGAATGTGTACTATTGTGCACCAACAAGGTGCTAGGGAGGTTAACCAGCATAAAAATGGGATGTTGGGTTGAGACATGCACGAGAGACGAACCAACGTACCGACGGGACGGAAGAACGCCTGACGGAACGGACGAAGACCAAAGGGCAAGAATGGACCAAGACGGGACAGTCTTGAAGGTTTCGGAAGATTCTGGAACAAACGGGATGAAAACAGACCAAAACGGGCATGATCGCTTGGGGCCAACTCTAGAAAGACCCAGAGCCAACTGAGACGGTCTGGAGCTAAAACTGGACGATCAAGAGCTTGGCGCACAGTTAAGTTTGGAACGGGCCAGACGGACACCCAGTACAAGCACCACTCGCGCACAACACGAGACTTGTGCACAGGACAGAAACATAGCACGAGCCCAACACGGACGAGCACGAGCGAGACACGAGCATGGCACGGGACTGGTACACAATGGCATGTGATGGGCACAAGATGCGGGTGCCAGCACAAGACAGGCGAGGAGTGGCACAGGCAGCATGGGCGCGGCTCGGGTACACAAGGCTAGAACGACCTAGAATGGTCAAGAAGGGACCGAAACATTCCAGAACGGCCCGAGAGAGACCGATGGTCATCGGTCAACCGGTCAAATGGTGGAATGTTCTATAGCAGGCCAAAAGGTACCTGGGTGGGACTTGATGGGGCCTACGATCAAACGTTGGTCAAATCCTGTAGGACATTCTAGAGTATTTCGGGAATCTCTAGGCTTGTGTGGTGAAAAGCCTGGAATTGTATATAAGAGATTAGAATAGGCTTCTTTAGAAACTTGTAGATATGCAAGTTGTATGGCAAGTGGTCAACTTGCAAGAGTAAGTTGCAAGAAGGTTCTAGACCTTCAAGGCTTGCCTATAAACAGGGTCAAGCCCTCTCATTTGTAACCAAATAGTTTTATCCAAGTTTGAGTGTAAACTAAAGTTCTCCTAAAAAGCTCTCTTGCTTTCTAAAGCCTTCGAACACTTAGCCACTAAACCACTACAATTTCAACGTTCTTTTCTTATCTTGTGTTCCCTTTCGGGTTAGGATATCGCTTCTACTACTTTGGGGTAAGGTTGATCTAGCGAATCTTCTTTGTTTGTCATTGAGCTCGCTAGAACCGCACGGACTATTGGTGGTGAAATAGCCAACCTGTGATAGTTGGTATCAGAGCCGACGTTAGACATCGGTTTGGAAGCGAGGTACGTGGTCTACATTAGAGGTAAGTTTTCCTTCACTTATGGCTTCCGTTTTTGAACTCGTTGAAGTCGAAGGAGAGCACATGGGACGAGAGACCGAGAGGAATCCTAAAGGCAAGGGCTGAAAGGATAAATCGGTCGCCTAGGAACCGCTAGCTTCGTTTGAGAAGAGGCTAACAAGGGTGGAGCTAGTTGTGACTGACCACCACGGCCGTTGGGATGAGCTTGACCACCGCATGGCACAACTCGATGGGGAAGAGCTTCGTGACAGCATGCAGGGAGCTCTAAATGAGGCCGTGGACATTCTTCTCAAAGGGGATAAAACACTAAGGCTCGTAGTGAGGACTCTCCAAGACAAAGTCTAAGCTCAAGGGTGAGCTTGAGGAGTGTGAAGCACAATTAGCAAGGGCCACTACAGTGCACGTTGGGGAGCCATCGTTTATTTGGGATGAGATACTCAAGCTTAGGGTAGAGCTTGAGACGTTTAGGTTACAAGGGGCAACGGGTGCCATTGTGACTGCACTAAGGATTGAGGTGCTAAAACCCGACATGTATGGAGAAATGAGGAAGGCTCGGGAGATAAAGAATTTTCTCTATGGCTTGGATCGCTACTTCGATGCACTTGGCATTCTAGGTGATGCTGCCAAGCTGCGAACAATCTCGTTATACTTAAAAGACACCACCTTGATATGGTTGAGATGAAGGAATGATGACGTTCGGAGGGGAGTTGATGCCATCACGACATAGGACGGTTTCAAGGCCAAGCTTAAGAAGCAATTTCAACCAGTGGATGTGAAGGACAAAGCTTGGGCCAAACTTCGTCGTCTCAAACATAAGAACGGGTATATTCGTGAGTATGTTCAGGAGTTCTCTGAGTTGATGCTCGAGATACCCGACATGGCACTAAAAGAGGCGTTGTTCACATTTATGGATAGTCTAAGCCGATGGGCCAAGCTTGAGCTGCAACGGAGAGGCGTTCAAGATATAACTCAAGCCATAGTCATGGTCGAGTCTCTATTTGAGTTCCAACTAAAGGAAACGAGCAATGACAAGGCCAAAAAGGTGAACTAAGGCAAAGATGACGGAGACAAGGGATAAGGGTCTCCTAAGCCACGCTAGTTCGATTGAGATATGACAAGAAAAGGCAAGGAAGCTAGGATAGAAAAACCCTGTCGATCGATCGAGTGCTTCTTGTGTGAAGGATCACACTTAGCACAAGACTGCCCAAGCCGGAGTAAGTTGGTGGCCTTGGCACAAGGGTTGTGCCGAGATGAAGACCAACACAAGGTAGCGTGCATGCGTCGTCTTGACGAAGATCAAGCAGGTGAGCAAAAACGACATAAGGGACGAATATATGCCGAAGCTACTATATCTAGGCACAATGTGAGGGTCTGGGTGGACACAAGGGCCGACGAGAACTACATGAGCCGAGACATAGCCCAAAGTTTAGGGATAAAGTGGAAACCTGTCAAGGGATGTTTCAAAAGTGCGAACGGCACAAGTACATCAATGGATGGTGAAGCTAAAAACGTCCTTGTTTGTGTGGGACGTTGGACAGGTATGTCCAATTTTTACATCACCCAACTAGAGGAATAGGTAGTCTTTGGGATAAGGTTTATGGACTACATTGACATGGTCCTGAGGCTAAGAATCGATGTTATGCTCATCATGTAAGGGATGGAGCTTTGCAACGTGATCATTTGCCAATAGAATGGGTCGAGGCCACAGTGACTTGAGGGGAGAGTCCAATGGGAAGAGCCAAAGACTAGTGGCAATTATGAAGGAGGATAGGCCTCCTACACTCGGGGAATTGACGGTCCAAGATGGGAAAGAGCAAGGGACGCTTGAGGACCGACCTAGACAACACCCACCAAGACAGGAGCGCTTGGTAAAAAGGCAGGAATTGCTTTAGGGACAAGCCAATGGGATGGCCAAGGCATCAGGGATGATGCCTCATTCAGGTAGGAGAGGATGTTACGGACCGCACTATGGCGACCCAAGGACAGGACGACACCCAACGGGACGACGAGCGCCAACAAGGGATGAAAGGTGCCTAAGTGTGGGAACGGGCACTATCGTGCACCAACAAGGCATTGGGGAGGTTAACCAACATAAAAATAGGACATTGGGTCGAGACGTAGACAAGGGATGGACCAACGTACCGAAGGGACAGAAGAACGCTCGACGAAACGGACGGAGATTGAAGGGTAAGAACGGACCAAGACAGGATGGTCTTGAAGGTTTCGGAAGGTTCCAGAACAAACAGGACGAGAACGGACCGAAACTGGTATGGTTGCCTGAGGCCGACTCTAGAAGGATCCAGAGCCAACCGAGACTGTCTGGGGCTGGAACGGGACGATCGGGAGCTAGGCGCACAGTTAAGTCTGGAACGGGCTAGACGGGCGCCCAGCATGAGACTTTCGCGTGGGATAGGAGCATGGCACGAGCCCAACACGGACAAGCGTAGGCGAAATGCGGGCATGGCACGAGACCGACATACAACGGCAAGCGACGGACACACGACGCGGGTGCCAGCGTAGGACAGATTGGGAGCGGCATAGGCAGCACGGGCACGCAGAGCTAGAATGACCCAAAATGGCCTAGAAGGGACCGAAACATTCCAAAACGGCCTGAAGGACACCGATGGTCATCAGTCAGCTGGTTAAACGGTGGAATGTTCTAAAGCCAACCGGAAGGTATTGGGGCGGGACTCGACGAGCCTACGGTCAAACATTGGTCAAATGTTCTAGGACATTCTCGAGTATTTCGGGAGTCTCTAGGCTTGTGTGGTGAAAATCCTAGAATTGCACATAAAAGACTAGAATAGGCTTCTCTAGAAACTTGTAGATATGCAAATTATATAGCAAGTGGCCAACTTGCAAGAGCAAGTTGCAAGAAGGTTCTAGACCCCCAAGGCTTACCTATAAATAGGGCCAAACCCTGTTATTTGTAACCAAGTAGTTTTATCCAACTTTCAGCGAAAGTTAAATTTCTCCCAAAAAGCTCTTTTGCTTTCTAAAGTCTTCCAACACTTGGCTACTAAATCAGCACACTTCCAACGTTCTTTTCTTATCTTGTGTTCCCTTTCAGGTTGGAACATCACTTCCATTATTTTAGAGTAAGGTTGATATAGCAAATCTTCCTTTTTAGTCATTGAACTCACTAGAACTACACATGCTATTAATGATAAAATAATCGATCCAAAATACTAGGATGAGACCCATCTTTCCATTTGGGTCAGGGGAACTCACGGATACCGTGCGTGTTTTTTGGCACTGGGAAACTGACTGTCAAGTAAGACGTCCAGTGTCTTGGAATGGTCACTCGACTTAAAGCTATGAATTATAAAGGGGTAGATAGGCATCATAGCCTACCTCAAGGGATAATAAAAATTAGGAATCGGGTAAAAAATTTAAAATTAGAAAGTGAATTATATAAAAAGATATATTAAAAAATAATATTATATTTTTTAATATTATTAAATTAAAAATTAAAAAAATTTTGAGGGTGGGCGCCATCCCAGCTCCTCTAGTTTCATCATTGAAAGAAACTAAAATCTGATTTAGTAGATGCTGACTAAAGTACTTTTAGCACTTTGAAGTAAAACAATTCAGATTATTCATCCACTGAAATACATGTTCTCTGTGCATGAAGATGACATAAGAGGCATATATACATATGTAGCAAATTTTAGAAATTTTGGAAAAGGCAAGAAATTAGATGGCTTGAGTTTCTGTGGTGCTGTGGTGATGCAAATGAAAAGGTTTGGAAATTATTACAAGAGAAAGAGAAGCAGAAACTCCAATGCAAAATATCGCAAGATTCAAATTTGGGGTTGATTTAGATTAGTTAGTTATATTTTGTAAAGCTATTTTGGTCTTTTTGTTAGGAGCCTTCGTACAAAGGCTGCCTGGGGTACTTGACCTCTCTGGCACTTTCTTTCATTTGTGGGCATTTCTATGATTTGAGATTAATATAGAGGTAGAGATATCAAACATGGTATTTAATATTTGGTTGGAGTGAAAAATAAGAGAAAAATAGAAAAGAATGTAAATTTAGAAGTAAATAGATGATTTATTTTATTCTAATAGAAAGAAAAGATGAAGAAGGAGAAGTGAAATTACAGCTCATCTTCCACATCAGAAAAATAGCTAGTCTAATGACAAATACTTTTTCATTTATCTAAATCTAAACGGATTGAAAAGTATTCATTATTTACTTCTCTCTTACTCCAATTGAACTAAATAAAATAAAAATAAATTATTTACTTCTTTTAGTGATAATAAATATTCCTTCCTTCCTTTTCTCTTCTTCTCCTTCCATTTTATGAACCAAACATACTATTAGTCACTAAATAATCAAAAGTAACTTTGTGTCTAAATAAATACTACTATAATTATGTATCAACTCTATAATTTAATCTAGTAGCAAACAATATTTTGTGAAAAAAAAAAAAAAAAAGTTTCTTTCCCTTAAACTCCTTTCTCCTCCGACTTCATCTTTTCCCTTTTTCTATTGCATCCTGTCCTCTTCTTCCTTTCCTAGCCCTAGACTGGTTCTAAATCTTACCAGAAACCTATATTATTCTCTCAAACATTCAGCCAATGAAATACCATCACTAAACTTGCAGAAATGCTAGTGTTTTTAGTGCTGAATCATGTGGATTCCTTGAAAAGTATAATGCCCAATTAGTGATCAGGTCAGACATGGTCCTAAGTAAAATCTACCTTGGCATTGATGGATTTCTCAGTCGTGCTTTATTGTCTCCTTGCTATCAGCTTCTCCCACTCAAGATGGGAGAGGGCGCTCAGAGGAGGGTATTGGGAATATGGAACAAATGAGAGAATTCAACTTTTGCCCTTGTCATATAGCGGTTTCAGTTTTTTCTTTTACCTCATTTTGCATTTCACTGATGATGATCGTAAGACGGGATGGTCAAATGGTGGGCAATATTGCGAAAACAATTGTCCTAATTAAAATGTATTCATGTTATTTGAATTGATCGAAATAATTAATGTTAAAACTTTTATATTGATATTTTGAATTCAAATTCCGCGTAAATCCTATTCTCACCTTCAAATTACCGATTAAAAAAAAAAAATCCTGCAGAATGTTTATATAATAGCAAGTGGCACCAAATATTCACACGTGTTTGGAAAAAAAAAAAGAAGGAAATTTGTGGCTGAGCTTTCTTGCGGGCTTAATTTCTTTACTGTGAGTTGTATGTATTGTGATTGGATTGATTGTTGAAATATGCAATTATTCTATTACTTTACGATCAATTGCTGCATTTGCTTCCTCCTATTTGGTTTCTAATTTTGGAAAAAAAAAAATCCAAAATTCAGATCCTCTTGTAAACACCGGGTCCAGCGAACATCAAGTTTGAAACTTTTCCATTTAGCAAGAAGTGTTTTTTTTTTTCTCTCTCAATAATTGTCTTGTCCTAATTAAAATCATCCTCCGTTGAAGGCCAATAAAGTTATATTTAACGACCGCTTTAATTCAATTATAACTATTTTTTACATAAAAAATAATTAGTACTAAATTACTTGTTTTAGATTGTACTTTGCGTCTAAATGAAATAAAGACTATGTAAGGTTTTTTTTTTTTTTTTTTGGGATAAGTCACACTTTAGGTCCCAAATTTACATTAAAGAATTAAAAGTCTCAAATTTTACACCAAAAGTTGTTAATGACATTTCAATTTTATATTAAAATAATAAATCGAATACAATTAACAAAGATTAGATGGAATTCCTTATGTAAAAGCATTATTTTCATAATCTGATCGGGTATCGAATCGAAATTTATTGATTTACAGTTCAATAGTCTAATTGTAATTGAACTGTAATTGAATCGATAATATTATAATTTAAAAATTAAAAATATAATTATTTTAAAAAATAAAATTGATCAATAATATAGTGTAATTCAAATCTATAAATGCATAAATAACGAAATTAGAAGAAAATGTGATATTTTCTTTATTATTATAGACTATTTATTTTATTTGTATAGCTTATTTCTTTCTTATGAAATTATTATCTTATTTAGAAAAAAAAAAGAAGAAAGATCAATTCAAATCGATTGGACCGACCGATCCAAATCGATTTACATAAAAGAGACCGATTTTTTTAAATTTTCAACTCAAAAGGGTGGATCGGACTGATTTAAAAACCGATTCACGATCCAATCGATCTATCCGGTCCGATCCAAATAACAATGTGTAAAAGACTAAAAGCCATGAAGTATGCACACAAAAAAAAAAAAAAAGTTTACAAGAAAATAAATGAAGAATAGGATTCCAAAACCAAAATATTAAAATTTGATTGTAATTACTTAATCCAAATATCGTATTGTTCGGAAAAATCTTGAAATTTAGAAAAAAATTTAAAAACTCAGAAAAATATTGAAATTAAGAAAAAAAATTAAAAAACCCTCCAGAAAATCACAAATGCTACCGTACATACGTTTCACATGAAGAAGATTCGATTAAAAAAAAAAAGCCCAAATCACACGACTATGATATTTATAAAAAATTACCAGAATAATTAAAATGAAATTTACAATAAAAGGTGTAAAAGTGATTCTTTAACAACTAGTTTTACTGTCATTTTATTTAGTGTTGGGTAGAATCTTACACAATTATTTAAGCAAGTAAAGCTAGATTTCAAAAATGGCTTTTATCCATTTATTGCAAGCTTTTATTTTACTATTCTTTTAAATTTTAGAGATTTAAATTAAAATTTATATTATCTGATTTGGACTATTTTTGGATCGAATCTTCTCAAACCTTTCTGCTGTAAATTTTTTGTTATTTTTATAGGTCATTTGTTTTTTAAAATTTTCTTAATTTCAATACTTTTATATATATATATATATATAAAATACCTTTTACATAAAAAATTCCCTTCAAGCTTTGTTAATTACATGTAATAGAACATCATTGAAAAGTTTTGGTGTAAATTTAAATTTCTAATATGTTTGGTGCAAAATGGAGACATAAAGTAAATATCAGGGACTAAAAGTGTTATTACCTCTTTTCCCTGGATGAACGGAGCTGCTCGTGGGATTGATTGAGGAGGCTCCCACTCCATCCAAGATGAGAAATGCTTAGGTAGACCTGGTCTACAGCCCCACATGTCCCCTAGATTACCCTAGGAGAAGTCACATACCCCTTTTATTAAAAAATCCCTATAGTCGTTAGTGTGTCATCTCTCTCCTTTACTCTCTTTTTTCCGTTCGTTTTCTACCCGCACTCTAAAATATGTACTTGATCTCATGTAGAATTGTTATAATCTTAGGTTTTACTATTATTGAGCAACGACATTTTTATATCATTAATTTTAAAAAATAATTAAATATCTAAATTATAATAATATTTTTAAATCCTCATTTGTCAAATTCAAAAAATTTATACATTCTTCGTTATACATAATATTAAAATTTCTTTTAAATAGAAAAAAAAAAGCTTAATCAAATCATTAACGTCGCATTCTTGCCTCAAATTCATTGAATAGCTATAAAAATTACCTCTATTAAAATTTTTAACATTACTCGACAAAGGATTATCGAAATCGAATCAACTCAAAACTCACTATTATTGCTGTAATTCCTATGTTAATCATGAATATGCATTCTCTTGAATATGAAACTTCTATGTGAGAAAAATGAATGATGGTATTAAGAAACAACAACAGCAACGGAATAGTAACAAGTAAATGCATCAACAACAAAAAAGAGAGGGCCGGTAGATCTAGGTAGGAGATGGTAGGCATCAAGCCATGGTAGTAGAGAAAGAGAGTGGAAGGGCAAAAATAAAAATAAGTTTTTCTCAGTCTTTTTGGCCTATTTGTTTCTCCTTTTGTGTGTACATAAGTGATTTTTACTCCAACTCCATTTAAGTTTTGTTTTCGTCTTTGTTGTTCTTGGGTGCTAAAATTTTGATTTTTTTGTTGTTGTATATTATGTAATTAACGAAAAAAGTTAATTAAATAATTAAATTTGACAGAAATATAAGATCGAAATATTTTAAAAGTATAAGCATTACTTCTAAATATTTTTTAGTTTATATATAAAATTTAGAATTTTAGATAATTCATATTATAAGTAAATTTTTTTTCCCATAAATTTACAACTAAATTTTACATAAAAAATGAAATAAGTATATGGGGCTTCTCGAGGTAAATTCAGTCTATAAAGTGAGACCATGAACCGAGTTCAGGTAACAATTCTCCCCGTTAACACATCTCATTTGGTCCCCGCCCACATACGCTGACCCAACCACATTTCCACTAAACGACAACACACCTTCCTTACTAGTAATTGAACCTACTTCTTATGGCTAAGATTGCCATGTGGCGGTTTCTAATTGGTTGATGTCCAGATCTCCCCTACCCCACTTGTAGATGGCTGGCTTCTTCCACTTAGCACTGTACCAAGAGGAGAGAGAAATAAGAAAGACAATCCAGTTACGCACTCAATTTCCTTTAGTGAGAGAAAGCGCTTGAGAGAGAGAGAGAGAGAGAGAGAGAGTGTAGGGAGGAGATAGAGCGTGAAGCGACAATAATGGGTGGAGAGAGTTGGAGTTTAACAGCAAAGCCGTGTGACTCCTGCAAAATGACGTCGGCAAGTGTATTCTGCCGAGCAGACTCGGCGTTTTTATGCATGGGTTGCGACTCCAAAGTTCACGCTGCGAACAAGCTCGCGTCGAGGCACGCTCGGGTCTGGGTTTGTGAAGTTTGCGAGCGGGCGCCGGCTAGCGTTACTTGTAAGGCGGACGCGGCGGCGCTCTGCGCTACTTGCGACCGTGACATCCACTCGGCCAACCCCTTAGCCCGTCGACACGAGCGGCTCCCAATCATCCCCTTCTTCGACTCCGCCTCTGCTGCCAAATGCACAGGAGCCACAGGTGATGACAGCAAGTGCTTACTGGATGAGGCGGAGGAGGCTGAGGCAGCTTCGTGGTTGCTTCCGACGCCTACCTGTAACAAGGATTTAGACCCTGAAAGTCCCGAATATAAAACTGCAGATTACTTGTTCAACGATATGGATCCGTATCTGGATATGGATTTGATATCGGGTGACCGGAAACCGCATATTGTTCAATATCATCCGCAACATGTCCATCACCACCATCACACTTCGGATGGGGTTGTGCCGGTGCAGGGTAAGAGTGGCCAGAGTCATTTGCAAGGTCCAGTTGTTGATGGATTTCCCACTTATGAGATGGATTACGCCGCTGGATCTAAGCCTTTTATGTACAACTTCAGTTCTCAGTCCATCAGCCAAAGTGTATGTACTCCTTTAAGAAAACTTTCTTGTGAATTTTGTACTGGGTTAATTTTCATACTTGACTAGATAAGCAAATTCTCTGCCTGGTTGGTGAAAATAAGTTCTGAAGTAGTAGCGTGAAACAGCTTTGGAGACGTTGGGATAACATTCAATATAACTATTTTCTATGAAGTTCTTTTTTTGTGATGAAAAGTTTTGATCTTTCCGTCATGTTGTAGGGAGGGGGAAAAATGGTTTTTTTTTGGTAGTAGCTTCTGGGCAGTAATAATTCAAGAGTAAAAGTACAATTATTGATGGGGTTATCATTTTTTTATATTGACAGGTATCATCCTCTTCTTTGGAGGTAGGTGTGGTGCCAGACCAAAATGCAATGGCGGACGTATCAAACACTTTCTCAAGAAATGAAGGAGTTCCAAATCCAATCGCCGGAGTGGATAGAGAAGCAAGAGTCTTGAGGTACAGAGAGAAAAGAAAGAATCGGAAGTTTGAAAAAACCATCCGATATGCCTCCCGGAAAGCCTATGCCGAGACACGGCCCCGAATCAAAGGACGCTTTGCCAAGCGATCGGAGGTGGAAGTTGAGTCCCTAATGGCAGCAGATTCTTCCTATGGGGTCGTTCCGACGTACTGATTCACCTCCTTTTTTTTCTTTTGCCTTAATTGTAACTGTGGTTTTGTAGCTTTTGTTGTTGATGTGGATAAGTCTAATATAGTTTTTAAGAGACTTTCTGTGTTCGGTGGATGCACCTGTGGATGTTTTGCTTAATTTAATGATCTTTTTTATGGTACATTTCGAGCTAATTAGGAATAAACTATGAATGAGTTTATTTTAGTATTCGATATTCTTGATATGGTGAGGATGAGAATCAAATTCTGAAATCGTATTGGCTGGTCGTTGTCAAGAAAATTGACTTTTAAATTGTTCACTACCTAGGAAATTAATTTTGATTGAATAATTAAATTATATGTGGAGCCGGAATGGATGAAATTATTATTCAATTAGAACACGCAACCTAACATGGATTCTGGAACTTAACAGAAGCAAATAAAAATAAATAAATAACATTGACATTGAAAGTGATACTGGATTATGATTGAATATTTGTTTTGTAGTTAAAAAAAATAATATTTAATTTTATGTACAAGGCTTTTATTTTTATTTAAAATGTAAATATACTTTATTTTTATTCAATAAAATATATTTATAAATATTATTTTAATTTATTAAAAATAAAAAACGGTTATTTTTAATTTATTTTTTCTATATTTTTAATTAAATAATATAAATTATTTATTTATATATTTTTTATATATTATTTGATAATGCTTAAAAAATAAATTAATTTTAAATTGAATATTTCTAACTTTTAGTTCTATAAGTAAAATTATTCTTAAGGTCAATTTGATGTGTGAATAGTCTCCATTTGACTAATTGAGTTCATAATGTATAAAAATACATAAATAAAAAGGTAAAATATCTCTTCTTTTTTTTTTCTTTTGTGTTAATAAAAAAATCCACAACTATTATAAAAAAACACACTATAGATAACTCTCCCTCTATACAATAGCCAGCAAATCACACTAATTATATCTCTTACTAGGTGTCAAATAACTCGTTTGATAGATATATTAGCCTCAACATCCCATACTAGTCGATAGTATTGTACTATTTTTTCATACATCAAAAGGGAATGGGTATAAATTGAAGCATAAAAAACGTACTAATAAAATTGTTTCCTGTAATCCCGACATCGAATTCATTTCCGTACGATTTAGGTCCATTGGACCATTCTTTCTTGAAATTTTTTTAAAAAGGAAAAAGCTTCCGCTTGTGAAATAGTGACAAGTTACCATATTCGATTATAATCGACTCAAAACAAGTTCGTATTTTATCTTTGTTACCCTTTCTCAATAATGAGAAACAATTTGAAAGAAACAAGTCGACGGTTAGAACTGCTGGCAGAAATAACTAAGCTTACTTTGGAATCATAATTTGAATCCGAACTCAAACGCGGATTGATATTTTTTCGAGAATCCAAATTTGATTATCAGGTCGTAAGAAAAAAAAAAATTGCTGAAAGCTTTTTCTATTGAGCGTGTTCATTGAGTAACATATTAGTCGAACTTGTCACTTTCTTTTTGAAGCCCATTTCACACTTTCTTGTTGGGTCCTTCTGATGAGAAGCCTAGCCAGTTTCATACTGGGCCAAACTTTCGTTATCTGAATCAATCACTGGACTGTGTGGACATCATCCATTCAAACATACGGAGGTAGCCAAGAGGCCCAAAAACAATTTGCCTCCCCAAATATTGCCATGGAATAGAACAGGAAGTGATGCTACCTGAATTTAAAGGTTGTAAAAAGGAAAATTTTTGTATGTATCGCAAATTCGTAGATTACATGTATTAAGGTATTGTATTGTATATAATATAATTCTTCAATATATCTTATTCATGTGAATCGCGTTCATGTGAATTTTCGGTAGTAAAATAGATATCTATTTGAATTTTGATGGAACTAAATAAAATTTAATATATTTAAGTCTATCTAATAAATACATTTATATTGATGGATTTAAATAGATGATGGATATCTATTTTCCAAAATCTATCATTTATATATTTTATCTAATAAAAATAAATTTTATTTTATTACTTTTCTTTTATTAATTAAATATATAAGTAATACAACTTTTGTTATAGTGAGAGATATCATTTAAATTAAATAAATAAATATTTTAATTTAACGTCTTACACTTTATTAATTAGTGAGATTAATAATGGAATCTTATATTAATGGAAGTTATCTCTCAGATTGTATCTTTTGGAGCGTCATTCAAATTGCACTTCTACTTGGAACCACAAACAGATCGAGTATCATCAGTGGTTTTTTTCTTTTTCTTTTTTTTGAAGGATAATTTCATTAGGTTTTGGCCAAATTTCAATATAATCCAGACATATAGAGGATATTCTAATTTAGTGTCTTATGTTATGTTTCAAAGTCTTCCCAAGCTAATTAATTTTTTTAAGGAAACATCAATAATATTAAGTAGAAACGTTTACTAGGCACTTAGGGGCATAAGCTAATTGGCAAAGGTAGAGGAGTAAAAGCTTTGAGAGGTCACTCTGGGGTTCGAATCTCCCTGGTCAAGAGATGCACATTCTTGATTTATTCTCGTATTCGTTGTGGGGCCAACCAAGTGCAAGCAGGTAGGTCCCTAGTCAAAAGGTGCACATTTCTGTTTTACTCTCGTATTTGTTGTGGCTAATTTACTCTCGTATTTGTTACAGGGTCAAACTAAGTGCAGACAAATGTAGATGTCCGGACTTTCACCTTTTGAGAAACGTTTACTAGAACAACAGAAGTTATGCAGTTTGGGAGATTACCTCCCATAAGACTCCACTAGAGAAATGAACCCGTGTCCCAGGGTGTGAGCAAATGAGATGGCGTGCTGTCGGCTCTTTTGACAAAAGAGAAAGATACATTGCGAACAGGGCGGACCTACCGTGTTGCTTGGGCTCCCAAGAATTTTATAAAATATTATACATATATATATATAACCCAACCACATGGTCCCCCAAGAATATAAATATAACCCAACCCACATGCCCTAATTTAATATATATCTGTATACACACTACCACACCACCTAGTCCTTTCCTTCCTTTCACAAATCCCCACTTTTCCTTTTCACTTTCCTTTTCACTCCAATTTCCAAACCCCACCCATATTCTAAACAAAATTCCAACGGTGTACACCCGGAGTCTCGGTCCCCACTATTGCACCCAGGTTTTGCCGTGATGCCGTCTCTGTCCCACTGCTGTTAGGGGTGGACCTATCGTGTTGCTTGGCCCCCCAATAATTTTATAAAATATTATACATATATATAGCCCAACCACATGCCCCCCCCCCCCCACAAGAATATATATATAGCCCAACCCACATGCCCCAATTTAATATATATCTGTATACACACTACCACACCACCTGGTCCTTTCCTTCCTTTCACAAATCCCCACTTTCCCTTTTCACTCCAATTTCCAAACCCCACCCACATTCCAAACAAAATTCCAACAATGTACACTCGGGGTCTCGATCCCCACTATTGCACCCAGGTCTCGCCGCGACGCCGTCTCTGTCCCACTACTGTAACATCCCACCCAGAGCTAGAAGACAAGAGCTTCTCCAGAAACCTAGGTCTCGTTGTCTCGGTCCCTATTGCTGCACTAAAGTCTACATATAAAGCTCCTCATCATCATAAAGTTCTATTTTGTCTTCTGTTAAAGGTAAGTTATGGTTTGAGAAATAGGAATGTACATCTCAAAATATTATTTTTCTTTCTAGTTCTATATTAATTTGGACATTCATTTCTCTGCCTTTTTTTTGTGGTCTTAACATTAATGAATTTACTAAGATTCAGATTTCAGAATTTTGCAATACTTGGGTGGGGTGATATAAAATATGTTTATCATGAATGATGATTTTTTTAAAGAAAAATGGAGGATTTAGAATTTTTGTTATCTTAATAACTGTCTATGTTATATGGAGAAGCAAAAGACAAATGAAAAAAGGAATATGTTATTGCTAGAGCACCAGACATTCTATGGGTATGGGCTCTCATATTTTTTTATTCATTAAATATGTGACTATGATCCTTGAAGTTCCAACTTACCTACTTTTCTAGTATTATTAATCAATGGGTAATCTCAAACGTTTAAGAACATAAAAGATCCAAAAGAGAATTTATTCAATTTAAAGTTTTAATTTATATTTTTAAAAATATTTAATTTATATTTAGATAATTTTGTGATTTTGATACGAATATATGTGTAGAGGATAAAATTGATATTGACGTGAGACTTGGATTGTGTTGTTACGAGATTTGCTTTGATATATTTAAATAAATAAATATATTTTAGGTATGTATTCCAGTGAGCTTGGGTGGTGGCTCCCATTAGACCTGGGTAGTGGTCTATATATGTGTACATGCTTTTTTTTTTTTTGGTATTATTATCAATTTTTCGCATCTATGAATGTGTGTTTGTTTGTTTGTTTTTTTTACATTAATATTTAGATTTATATAGACATGTTAACTAATTATATCTAAATTATGCATTAAAAGATTGTATTTTTTTTTCTCTTTTTAAATCGTAGATGAAAAGATCATGTACGATTGATGCATTTTTCAAAAGGAAAAATGTTGAAACTTCAAAATTTAGTGAAGAGTCACATTCCGTTGATCTTGATCCTTCAAATTCTAAAAGTCTTCTTGCAAAAACTCCACGAGTAGTTCAAGTAGGATTTGATATCAATTCTTTGGAACGTGATCCAGGGTTGTAATTGCAAATATGTGAATATCCTGTTGATAGTCATGATGAAATTCGTAGAGCTTATATTAAGGCAGACCCATACAAGTGTTTGCAATCTAATTATCCAAAATCAGGAGGAAAACATTCTCGTAGCTTTCAAGTCTCATGGTTTAAGTCATTTCCTTCATAGTTAGAATATTCTCCTAGTAAAGATACTGCATTTTGTCTTCCTTGTTATCTATTCTATAAAAAAGATGGACGTTTTGGATCAGATTCATTCACTGTTAATGATTTTTGTTCATGGAAAAAGGTGAATGATGGTGAAAATTGTGCACTTTTGGCCCACGTAGGAAAAAGTCCAAATTCTCCTCATAGAAAGGTTGAGAAAGCATATGATGATCTTATGAATCAAGATGGGTATATTGAAATTTTTTTTATGAAATTTACTTCCAAGCAAAAGGAAGAAAATCGACTTCGTTTGAAAGCTTCCATTGATGTTATTAAATGACTTACGTTTCAAGGATGTGCTTTTAGAGGTCATGATGAGACGAAATCATAAGAAAATAGAGGGAACTTTCTTGAATTGTTGAGTTTCATATCATCTTATAATAACAAAGTAGTAGAAGTTTTGAGTAATGCTCCGCAAAATGCCTTGTATACATCACATAGAGTACAAAAGGAAATTTTACAAGTTATGGGACTAAAAGTGAAGAATGCTATTTCTGAAGAAATTGGTGATGCAAAATTTTGTATAGTTGTTGATAAAGCTTGAGATGAATCTAAAAAAGAGCAAATGGCTATTGTTTTAAGATTTGTTGACAAATATGGCTGTGTACAAGAGCATTTTTTTGGGTTTGTTCATGTAAAGGACATTGCTGCATTGACATTAAAAGATGCAATTATCTCTGTCCTCTCTCATCACAGTCTTGATGTTCAAAATATTCGAGGATAAGGTTATGATGGGGCAAGTAACATGCGAGGGGAATGGAATGGGTTACAAGCTTTGATTTTAGATGAATGCCCTTATGCTTACTATGTTCATTGTTTGGCACATCGTCTACAGTTAGCTTTAGTTGCCGCATCAAAAGAAGTTATTCTTATTCATCACCTTTTTGCCAAATTGAGTAGTATAATTAACATTGTTGGTGCTTCATGTAAGCGTAATGATCAACTAAAAGCTACTCATGTTTCAAATATTGCTTATTTACTTGCTAATAATGAGCTTGAGAGTGGCAAAGGACTTAATCAAATTGGCAATTTACAGAGGGCAGGAGATACACGTTGGAGTTCTCATTTGAAATCTATTGTTAGTTTGATGAATATGTTCAGTGCAACTTGTGAAGTTTTACTTAATATCATTGAGGATGGGGTTACACCAGCTCAGCGTGGAGATGCAGATGCAGCTTACGAGGCATTAACTTCATTTGAATTTGTTTTCATAATGCATCTCATGTGAACAATCTTAGAGATCTCTAATTTGCTTTGCCAAGTTTTGCAGTCTCAATCTCAAGACATTTTAAATGCAATGCATCTTGTTTCGTCCACTAAATTTCTCATTCAAAAATTAAGAGATGAAGGATGGGATGAATTAATCTTGAAGACAAATCCTTTTGTGAGATAGTTAATATTCCTATTCCAAATTTAGATGCACCTTATATTGCACGAAGAGGAAGAGCCCGTCATCAGCAATAAACAATTATAATTGAGCATCACTACAGAATCAATATTTTCCATGTTGTTATCGACACTCAATTGCAAGAGTTGAATAGAAAATTCAATGATCATACCGTAGAATTGCTAATTTGTTGTTCAGGCTTTAGATCCAAGGGAGATGCGTAAATCATTTAGAATTGATGATATTTGCAAGTTAGTTGAAAAGTTCTATCCTAGAGACTTCAATGAATGTGAGATGATACAATTAACATTGCAATTTGAGCATTTTCATCATGTGATACAAATTCTGAAAAGTTGTCTATTATATCTAAATTATGTCAATGGATGGTCAAGTCAAGGAAGTTTGAAATTTATCCACTTGTGTATCGTGTGGTAACCCTTATTCTTACTCTTCCAGTTCTACAACTACCACGGAGCGATCTTTTTCAGTTATGAATATAGTAAAGACCAAGCTTTAAAGTAAGATGGAAGATGATTTTCTATCAGATTGTTTGATAGTATATATTGAAAAGGAAATTGTAGAAAAAATTAGTATAGATTCACTTGTAGATGATTTTTGTGATTTGAAAGAGAGACGATCGGTATTTTGATGTATTATATTTTCTATAGTATACTTTGGAACTATTTTGGTAGGTTTAATATTACTATTTTCATAAATTATTGAACATATAAAATTTAGTTTAATTTGTTATTGGCCCCCCAATAATACAATCCTGCGTCTGCCCTTGATTGCGAAAGTACTTGATCAAAACCTTCACTTCGTGCACTAGGTGACTCAGAGGAAGAGGTTGGGTAGGTACTCGACTGTAAAATTTTATTATTGTCTTAATAAAATTATTTTTAAAAAATTATGTTAAAATTTATCTTTTACTTTCTTATAGAATTTTAAAAAATTATAATATTATCTCTTGATACATTACTTTATATAATTTATTTCCAATCTCAAATTTTTTATTCCGCTACTATCCAGAGGGGAGACATCTCCATGTTAGCTACTGGTGATAAGGCACTCGTTCAACTTCTGCTACAGGACCAATTTCCTTTGGAAGCTTGAGTCCATCCACATCGAGGAACAGACGAGGCACTCTTTATCGGTGGCTTTCCGATCAAGCTCATCCCTGATGATCACTTCAATGGAAGTCACAGCCATTCCTCCACTCCTAATCTACATTAACTTTGATGAAATCTTGGAGAAGGTGGCAATCATTTGTCCAAAAATTTGTGGAAGTTCAAGGTCACATGAAACTTTTGACTGCAAACTTTGATAGTCTACTAGTACCATCGCAGCCAAGCCCAAGACTGCTACAATCTGTTCAGCACTCTGTGCTATGGCCTATGAGCCTATGGTCATCAAATGGTGCAATATTCCTTCCTTTGTATATGTTCCAACAAATTGTTTCTATTTGGTGGGGCATGCTTGGGTAACAATTAATTTGATAAAAACTGATTTGAGTTAAAAAAAGCATTTGAATTTAAAACAATAATAAAATAACAACATTTAAGGGGATGTGGGCCCATAGAGATGAGAATGTGACAATGTTTTGTGAGTGGACTCCAAGAATGAGGGCGTGAAAATGTAATATTTTATAAGTAAATGATAAATTTTAAAAATTAGAAATAATTTTTGAAAATTAATGATTATTTGAATTGAATTTTTTTACAATCGAGATGAATTTTTTTTTTTTGTTGAAAAAAACAGCTATCTAAATGTATACGAGTTTAATATCTAATATTTCAAAATTTAAACGATCACAAAAAAAAAAGAAGAGCGGCAATATAATAAATTCATAAATAATTTTTGCGACAAAGTAAAAGTATAAGATACGTATATATATAAGAAATACACTTGTTTTAACAACCTCACTAAGGGGGTTTTGACCAAATCGGTTCAAATTTGGAAACACGTAACGCAAGGGGGACGAATTAAGAGGGCAGCCATGTTCAGAGGGTTCCTTGCTGTTGCCAACAACAAGGTCAAGCCTAACTTCGCTATTGGCAACAGCGATATCCATTGCCATTCCCCAAGCTGTCCGTTGACATCGCACGGCTCTTTTGTTTTTTGTTTTTTTTTGTGCCGAGTGCCTCGCGACTGGCTTCTTCGTGCCTCGCGACTCCCAGTCACGAGGTCACTTTTTTTAATTTTTTTATTCCATGATAATCGTTATTTTTTTGTTTTGTTTTAATTTTTTTTATTTTTTATCCATTTTAAATAAGTTTAAAAGTTGTTTTAAAATAAATTTATATTATTTTTTTAAAATAAAAAATTCTATATAATTTTAAAAAATTATCTATAAAATAAAATATAAAAATATTATTTATAATTCTCTTTAAAATAATTTTAAATTTAATTATTCTTAAATGTATAATTTATAGTATTCAATTACAATTAATTATAATTATTATTTATCTATAAAAAAATTTAATCTTAATAATAAATAAAAAATTATATAAATTACAAAAATAATAATTTATATTTTAGTGAATAATAACAATGAAATATTTCGTGAATTACTAAGCATTTTTTTTAATTTCAAACAAAAAAGTATAAATTTTAAAATAGAATGTAAAATTTTATAAATGAATTATTGGGAAAAAAATTATATATCAAGTAGTCATATTACAATGAAATCATCTAAAAAATATATGCCAGCTAGCCCCACAATGAAATCCTCGATGGTTTCTCGGGGGTTGAACTCGTCTTGGAGGTTGTTCTTGAGGTTGTGATTCAGATGGTCCCTCATCGTGTTCTTCTGTAGCGTATGAGGGACCTGCATCCTCTTCAAACTGCATATGCCGTCGATGAAACCACTCATTTGATGGACCAACATCATACTCGCCGACAGAAGAATGGCGCATAGTATCGAATACTAGGTGCTGTGGAGTAATAAAATCATCAAACGCTACAGGATCACCTACAACATAATCACCTTCATTTGTCGGCACAGGTGAGTAGTGATCCTATTGCGGAACTTTGTCTGCTGCAGCATGCCGACGTACCCACCTACCGCCCATTCGAATTGGTACTTCTCGAGGGACTTGTTGCGGAATCTGTGGTATTGGGTCAGAAGAATACGATCGTTTAAAAGGCTCGTACGACATGCGATTCAGACGATCTACTTCGCCACTAGTGGTCAATGTACGCCAAACAATATATCTTATATTCTTTCGTAGCTTTGTTGAGAGTACGATATATCATCAGTTTGAGACGCTTCGTTGCTTATTTACAAGAGTATGTGCAACGCGTCGGCCTGCATATGCATTTTTAGAAACGTCATTAAAAATATATAAAAAAATTATAATTTATATATACATACATGAATTAGGAAAAAATTTACTTACATATACGTCAAGTGTTGAACTAGTAGATTAGTAACCCATAAGATTCGGTTGTTGTATTGTTGGATTACCAATCAATCGCCGTGTGCGAGTCCAATACCAAGCAGCATAATCAGGTGAAACCACCGCTTGCCCAAAAGTGAATTGTCCTGTCATAATGTATGCATGCCGATTTATCTAGTTAATACGGTGCAACATATCAACCTCATCCCATCCAACACTAGTAGTACGCAGGTCACGCTGGTGCAAATTCGATCCCGTATCAACAGCATCAGAAATTAATTGCACCATTCCAAATTATCGCCTAATTCTATCGGGTCGATGCAGCTCTATCGTCTCCCAATACAATAGTGATATGACAGACGCCCAGATTTGTCGTCCATGCATGCAATATGGAGGGAGAGATGCCAACGTGTGCTCATTGTACGGTTGCCAAATAAACTGCACAAATAAACTCGAGTTTAGTATCAACAAAAAATAATGACAATTTATAAAACTTACATGACTGTATATTCAAAAATATAATACTTACATGATTGTGTCGTATTCGGTCCAACTGATCTAGGTACACAATCAAGACATGGGTTGGCGTGTGAGAAAGTTCTAATGGACCCTGCCATACTGCTCCTCTGGGCGCATGTTGTGCAACATCCTCTATTGGATGTACTTTATCAGGTCTAATCGTAGGAATGTGCTCTCATACCCATAGCTATTACAAAAGTAATAATAATTTTATAATTAGATCTTATAATTATTTTTATAATAAAATACTAATAAGTTTAAAATTAGATATCGTAATTAACTTTATTACGTACCTGAAGTAATAGTAAGGGACCACTGATTTGATGCGTCGTGTATGAAGTAGCGTTGCACATACAACGATACAAATGTGCCAGTGCCGCACTTCCCCAACTAAGGGTCCCCGACAATTCTAAGTCACAGATATATCTTAGGAAGCGCAAATGAACACGACTTCTGGATTTGTCCGAGAAAAGGAATCCGCCAAGAAGTTGCATGATGTGACATCGTGTGTGCTGTGTAACTATATCTGTAGTTGCGTCTGGTGGGAGTGGTTGAGTTAGGGCTCGCTCGATTGCGCTTAATCTCAACCGAGATCCGTCTAGCTCCGTGCCAGTGGGTCGAAAACCGAGTAGCGCATCGCACAAGAAATACAACTCCTCTTATGAGTAATTGAACCCACGACCAATGATCGGATCACCGTCAATGCGTAAACCGAATAGAATCTCCACATCTTGGAGTGTAATAGTCGTCTCACCAACTGGTAGGTGGAAGGTATGTGTCTCTTGGCACCATCTCTCCACCAATGTTGTAATAAGCGAATGATCAATTTTTATATACGGTAGACGGATGATTCCACCGAATCCAACTACATCCATAAGTTGTACTACACGGGGATCGAATGGTCTAGCATCCCAAAATATATTGTCATGACGCCTTGTATACAATACTTGTTCTTCTAATTGCCCTGCCTAAATATAAGTAGATCAATGTCTACGCTGCAGTGTCAGCACATCCGGGATAATAGGCCTAGGATCGACTCCCTCAGCCGTAGGTTCGGGCATATTATCTTGAAATAGCGACATGTTTAGAGGAGTAATAAGTTTATCTCTCAATAAAAGAAAGTACAATATCAGATAAAGCCATACAGTAAGCAAAAGAAATATGGACGATAAAAACTGTATGTACTAATTACTTTAAGACAATACCAAGATACAATAATTTCTAATAATACACCAATAAGTAAAGTTGATACACTAATAATTATACATGATACAATAATTTCTAATAATACAATTTATCCTAGAAAACCACCACATCATGAACCATGAAGTACACTGTTAGGGCAATTTCTCCTATTATGCCCAATACGATGACAGTTTCTACACCGAGGAGGCGAGTCAGGGTTACGCTCGTCCATCTCATTTCTGTTGCGTGACGTCCTCATACGACCGCGATGATGGTTTTTGAATAGATGAACATTTGGAGCCAACGTAAAAGGAGGATTGTGCCAGTAATTCTCGTGTAAAATGGGCCTAAACTGTCCTGAATAAGTCATCTGGTAACATGTTGTGGTGTTTAAGAGTGATACGAGATCCCCAACATTCAACCCTATTTGTTGACAAGTTGCAAATGCATGCGAACAAGGTATTCTGTATATTTGCCATTTGCAGCAGCTGCAGATCCTTGAACCAAGGTCAATCTAGTATGAATTATTCCCCTTCCCATGCTCACAAAATGGTGATAAAACACTAAAAATGCCCCGACCTTGATCATAAGCTTGCACACGGTGGCTTCTTCTCTTCAGCTCATTCTTCACAAATTTGGACTATATCCGAGAAGGAAAGTGATATCTACCATGATTAGCTTCCTCTCTGTGGTCATTGAAGTATTTAACCATTTTTTTGAAAGAAGATTCGACAATCACCTTGATGGGTAGAGCACGTATGGCTTTAACAACACTGTTAAATGATTCCGCAAGATTAGTTGTCATATTACCAAACCGATGTCCGTCATCATAAGAAAGCGTCTACTGCTTCTTCGGGATCAAATCTAGCCAAGCTTTCACTTGTGGATTTAGCAAACTTATTTCTTCCATAATCTTCACAAATTTGCGCTCCTTGCTTTGAGTCCCGGCTGCATACATCAATTTTTTCAACTGATGATTCTTGAACTTTGCATTGAAGTTGCTCCGGATATGTCTCAGACAAAATCGGTGCACTGCCATTGGCTCCTGCCAGTTTGGTAGTCGATCAACAACATTCTTTATCCTGATGTGCCTGTCTGATATTAAACAAACACTTCGAACCTTTAGCGCATGCTCTCTGAGTAGGGATAAAAACCAACTCCAACTGTCATTCGTTTCTTCATCGACGACTGCAAATGCAAGGGGCAGTATATGATCATTAGCATCTTGACCCACTGCTGTTAACAATTTTCCTTTATATATGCCCCTAAGAAATGTCTCGTTAACGCGACTACTGGTTTCATGTGAAGAAATGCATCAATGCATGGTTTGAATGTCCAAAAAATATATCCAAATGTCCTAGCCCCACTCAATCCAGTGGGTAAGAAGTACCACGCCACAACGAAACCAGGATTTGCATCATGCAACGCTAGTATATACCGCGGTAGCTGGTCGAACGAACTAGGCCAGTCTCCGTATATCATCTTAATAGTAAACTTCCAAGCGTTCCACCCTTTCTGTAGGACGAAGTAAAATGCAATGTATTTTGAATATGATTGTTTATCTCGCTAACTTTAATCTCTGGATTATCATGAATCATCGTCATAATATGTTTCGCCATGAATTTTGCGCTCATATTGCGATAGTTCCCGCCCACAATTTGCACTAGACAAATGTGATATCCATTCCAGCGAGATATCTGCCATAAGCCATGATTCTTCTTCTTTCTTGCACGGATTCTCCAAGGACAAGGATGTTGTTGAGTTGAATTTTTACGCTCGGCAATCCATAGTGCACTCTTGCTTTCCACTATCCTAAACTCACGTCCAATCCTAATTGACCATGATCGAACAGCCCAAAGTAACTCATCTTTATCCCTAAACTACATGCCAACTCTCAAATCATTATTCAATTCTGACAAAAAATCCATCACATTGCTGCTTGTTTCAAATTCATCAGCTTCGTTGTCTATTTCCTGAGCAACATCCAACCTATCAAGGTATACTGCATATGGTGGATTATATAAATGTTCATATTCAGTAGGTCTTCCAGGCTCATGCTGCATTATGAAGTGATCGGGAATCTGTTCTTCAGTATCGTCATCTCCCTCGGGGTCCTCATCCTCATCGGGAGTATCTTCTGCAGTAGGCCCATCAATATCAGAGGTAGGTCCTAAACTATCTACCGTCGCTTTCGGTGCACCAACCCAATTGCGCTCTCGAGCAACCCATTCATCAATTGGAGTTACATCTAAGGGTACACCGATTTTCCCAGATGAAAATAGCTGTGTCGTAACACTTGGTTGGAAGGATTGATTATTGAGGTCCACAGGTACAGGTAGATTTAAATCAAAATTAGGCATGTTCTTATGAGCAGTTGAGTTCAATAATTCAGTGAAAGTTCCAATGACATTCGGTATTTGGATGATCTCATAACTAATATGCAAATCAATTGGTTGTCCCTACACGATAGATGAATAGCACTACAAACTTTTCATATCTTCATAATCATTTATGGAAGTTGTTGTAGACCTTATTGTCGTACTAATGGAAATATTTTCCCTCATTGTGATTCGTAACTGAACAGTAGCCATATCAAATCCTCGAATTGCACATATTTTATTGACTAAACCGAGGAAATTAACTCGATTTCTCACGACCAATGCTTTTCGACAGGGACCATTAAAAGAATCGCCGTGTTCTTTACGTATAATATCGCAATTTCAATACAACCGTAATCTAACAGGCTGTTCTAATGACATTGTACCTGTATAAAATTAGAAATATTTTGTCTATTAAAAAATTTAAATAAATATAAAAAAAGCTATCATAATATATCGATCATCATTATAAAGAAATATATGTCAAGTATAATTAATTATCCAATTTTACTAAAATTAAAAAATTAATTAAAGTATCTATTAAAAATGTCAGGCATTAATTAGTTAAAACATTAATAAAAATTACAAGTACTAATTAATTAAAATATCAAGTATTAATAAAAATTAATTAAGTATTTTAAAATTAATTAAATTACCAAAATATTTAAAATATAATAGCATTTTAATTATCTATCAATTTATAAAATATTTAAAATAATATAATATTTTAAAAATGTGTAAAGTCTAAAAATATTTAAGTATAATTAATTATCTAAATTTACTACAAATAAATAAATAATTAAAATATCAAGTATTAATTAATTAAAATATTAACTAAACTAATTTAAAATAATTAATTAAAATCATCCAATATTAATTAAATTAATTAAGTATTTTATAATTAATTAAATTACCAAAATATCTAAAATATAACAAAATTTTAATTATCTATCAATTTATAAAATATTTAAAATAATATAATATTTTAAAAATGTGTAAAGTCTAAAAAATATTTAAGTATAATTAATTATCTAAATTTACTAAAAATAAATAATTAATTAAAATATCAAGTATTAATTAATTAAAATATTAACTAAACTAATTTAAAATAATTAATTAAAAACATCCAATATTAATTAAATTAATTAAGTATTTTATAATTAATTAAATTACCAAAATATCTAAAATATGTAAATATTTAAAATATAACAACATTTTAATTATCTATCAATTTATAAAATATTTAAAATAATATAATATTTTAAAAATGAGTAAAGTCTAAAAAATATTTAAGTATAATTAATTATCTAAATTTACTAAAAATAAATAATTAATTAAAATATAAAGTATTAATTAATTAAAATATTAAGTAAAATAATTTAAAATAATTAATTAAAAACATTTGATATTAATTAAATTAATTAAGTATTTTATAATTAATTAAATTACCAAAATATCTAAAATATGTAAATATTTAAAATATAAAAACATTTTAATTATCTATCAATTTATAAAATATTTAAAATAATATAGTATTTTAAAAATGTGTAAAGTCTAAAAAATATTTAAGTATAATTAATTATCTAAATTTACTAAAAATAATTAATTAATTAAGATATCAAGTATAATTAAAATGTCAAGTATTAATTAATTAAAATGTAAAGTATAATTAATTAAATTATTAGTTAAATTAAAATATCAAGTATAATTAAAATGTCAAGTATTAATTAATTAAAATGTAAAGTATAATTAATTAAATTATTAACTAAAATAATAAATTAAAAATATCCACTATTAATTAAATTAAAATATGTAAAGTATAATTAATTAATTAGTTTGCATAATTAACTAATTATGTAAAGAAAGGCTAACACAAAAAATCAAATATATAAAATACCAAAAATCTATCCACAATAATAACTATCAATAAAACTTCATCTACTATTCATGTTATATTATGCTACTTCACATAATTAATCATAAGAAAACAAAATACAAATCAAAACATCTAATAAAATATTTAATTTCACATAAATACAAAAAACAGATTTATAAATAATTTAACATGCTCTTAATACATATTGTTCATAAATTAACAATAAATATTAATATATATATTCAATTCAAATTCAAATAAAAAATAGAATTGAAATAATTTTTTTATTTTAATATTTAAAAAAAACCTGGTATATGTGTAGAACACGGTCACTGAATATGAGAATAGTAATTCTGGCAGTAACTCACTTTGTCTCGAACAGTTTCCACGGCAACACTTTATTCCAAAAATATACTTCTTTAGCAGCAATAAATAACAAGCGAAATAATTTTTTTTGCCAAATAAATTAAAGCGAAGAGAAAGAATTAATTTGTTGTGCCCAAACAGTGAAGAAAAAAAGAAGAACGAAGGATTGTGAGAATGAAGAAGAGGAAGAACAGTAAGCCTGAGAGAAGATGAAGCTCGGTGCAAAATGAGAAGAAGAAGAAGCTCGGTGCATTATATAGAGATTTTTGCCCAACGTGAAGCCGAAAAATTTCAACGGTAAAAAAAAATCTCTGGAAAAGCAGAGATTAATTGTCAGAGTACCACGCGACTCGCAGTCGTGCGGTATGTACGAACTCAACACGTGTTTGGTCCGCAGTGAACCGCGCAACTGCTAGTCGCGTGGTACTCTGCCTTGTGAATGCACCGCGTGACTGCCAGTCGCCCGGTGCTCTGAGTAGCGCCAGGCTTTGACTACGGGACTTGTTTTTTTACCACGGGCAGGTTTTTGTCTTGAACCGGGGCAGGCCACAATTTATCGCGACTTCCAATCGCGATATTGCTTGGTATCTCGCGGCAGCCAATCTCGAAGAACCCTCCCAACATAGATACCTCACCCAGCCATCCCCTCGCGTTGTGTGTTTTCAAATTTGACCTGATTTGGTCAAAACCCCCCTCACTGAGTTGGTTCGTCTTTGTGTTCTTCGTGCCCTCTATATCAGGGCCGCCCCGCCGTTCCCTACCCCTGGTCTTGTTGTTGCATACGGCAGCCTGCTACCGCTGGGTGTGACCATTGCGGCCGAAAAACTTCTTACCTTTCCCGGCCTACCGCTACCCCACCGCCACCGGCCAAGGAACTTTGTTATGTTCTTGCTCCACCCCCATTGGCCAAGGAACTGTTGTTGTTCTCACTTCGGCTTTGAACGTCCCTGCTGCAACATGTCCATGAAGGAGCAGGCCTGCAATGTTGTGTGTGACACTGCGGAAGATAAGTTTGATCTGCTCAAGATTTCGGAGGCTTGTTTGAATGTTAGCAAGCATAAGGTTGACGGAACTGTAGGTAGACCTCGACGTCGTTATGAAGGCAGCATAATTACGATGATAGTAGTGCTAGTCAGGGACAGATACAGGATGAAAAATTTGAAGGGTCGAAATTTGGGACAGATGATTTGTTTGTTATCTAGTTGATAATAGGAAGTGGAGAGGAAATGGTTAAATGAGACAAAAAGGTTTCAAATAAGCATTTTAGTGGGTTAATAGATATTTTCTCCATCCCATTAAAATTGATAGTGATTGATTTGACATGATATTGTATATTAAAATAAAATTTAAAATAATATAATATAATATAATAAAAATAAAAAATATGTAGATTTCATGATATTTTATGTCAAATTTAAATATATAAAAATAATATATGTGGGATATATTGATTAATTTATAATAAATTATATAGTAAAAACTTTCTTTTTAAGGAAAGTGTCAAATTTTTTGAGATAGTTCAAAATAGTAAGTATGTCAATTTTGTTGAAATGAAGGGAGTATTAGAACTCTGAAATTTAGTAAATATAAAAGAAGAGATAATGACTAATGGATTTGAGAATGGTCCAATAGTATAATATATATATATATATATATATATATATTATAATTTATAATTTAATATATTATAATTAGTAAGAATTTCAAAAAAGAGAGTAAAAAATATAAATATTTTATATCATATAATTTAATCAATTATAATTACTAAATATTTTTAAAAAATGGAGCCAGAGCCCCTGCACATAACATGTTGTGTCAGCCCCTGGTCCGCCTCTGATTGCTCATGTGGAGAAATATTTGGGTGAGTCTGATTTATTGTGAATCACCGTTTTAAAGTATTGTATCTTTCTAAAAATGTACAATTTTCAATATACATAATATAATACTTAAAACGATGGTTTATGGTAGATTAAGTCCACCTAAATATTTCTCGCTCATGTGTGCTCTCCTTGTTGCTTTGATTGTGGCAAGGCAGTAGAGGTGTGACGTGGAGAGTTCTGAAGAGTTCAGATAATGATGCCAATGTATTCTTGAGAGGAATCTGGTCCCAAGGAGGCAACGGTCTAAGGTCGGCATTTAGTCTCGAGGAGGGATCTGGTCCTAAGGAGACAGCAGTCGAAGGTCATCTTGTGTTTTCCATTGGTGTTTTTTGTGCAAGCGTCCGAACGGAAATAGCGATGTAAAAGTGCGTAACCACTACAAGAGCAAGCATCTCTGCACATTTAATTCTATTGGAAAGGCAACAATGGATTCCAAACTCGGGAAACCAGGGACAATCTGGAGCAGCATCGGTTTAATGGATAGTAGTATGGGTAGACTCAGTTATCATATCTGAGGAATTTTGAGAAATTTGTAAATAAGAGGCATTAGTGATCAATTCCTGTATTGTATGGATTCATTTGTTACATTCAGTTTTCATCTTTTTACAAACTTGAAAAAAAAAAAAAAGAGTACACTTTGAAGTTGTAGTTTATCTTCTCAATTTTCTTTGTTAAAATTTTCCGTGCATGCTAAGGCAGTAGTTTTACTACCCGTCATATCTGATGATATGAATAAAAGATTTGGTTGAAAGATGAAGAAAAGAAAGAAAAGTAATTTATATTGAGGTATATATTACTAAATGATAAATTAGGATTTCGAAACATGTTGATATCTCCTGATATATTAAAAGATTATCTAAGTGTATAACGTTTTATTCACTAAAAAATTATAAAAATTTTAAGTGGAAATTAAATTATTCTTCCGTCTTTCATATGTCTCATGCCTTTATAACTTCAGATATTCAGGGTATTATTTGGATTGGCTTTATGAAAATAATTTTATAAAATCATCTAAGTTTGATTTTAAATTTTATAAAAAACTTAAAATTGTATAAATGAATTATAATCTTCGAAAATTTTTAAGTAACCTCGATTTACAGCCTTACTTACATTGGACCAATAATGGCCATGAGTCCTCCTTTACGGCTTTACTTGATGACCTGCAACTCTCTTTTACCTTCACTTTCTTTCCATCCCTCCTTCAACCTTTCCCATCGCACGTGATTTAAGTGTCTAAGATAGTTTTTAGTGGAATAATAATAACTTGTGATATATTATAATAATTTTTATATATCTATGACTTTAATGTATATCATAAATAAATAAATAAATAAATATATATATATTATATAAAATGTGTGACTACTATTTAAATACTATCCCTGCATGAAATATGTCCTTAATATTCAAACATTATCTTTCGATACTTATTTCGCTACTTTAGTATTTAATTCAAAGGACAGATCTAGGTCTTGGCTCTACAATATTTTCAAAATTATAAATTTTCCTTAGATTGATTAAGATGTTTTAGGAAAATTTATATAAATTCTACACTTTACCCTTATGTTGTGAAAGTATCCCGCAGCGACACGTGGTATTATTACATATTGACATTTGGAGTTTTGAAATTTAAATGAAGCATTTTTTTTATTTAACTGCATTGAAATGAAATGAAATGAAGGGTTTTTTTTTAATTATTATTATTTACCATAAATGTGGAAGGTTTTTTGAATACGGATGACCAAAACTTATCATTTCAAAAAGGAGATACACTCTGATGGTTCCTAAGCTCCTATCACTCCCAACCGTGCTCGAAACCCCAAAAACCCTCAACCGTCTATAATCTTGTTGTCGGCTTTATCTGATGCGGGCGACGAAAAGCCCTCCAAGCCATCCTCCGCTGTCCTTGAGAAGCCTCAAGAAGAAAACAGGCATATTCGGAAGACTCGAGAAAGTGCGACCAAGTACTTAAGCCGTGAGGAGGCTATGAATATTATCCAGGGGTGGAGATTTGGAAAAATGATTTTGGGAAAGGTAATATTTTTTTGGTCACTTTATTATCCATGGCTATGGCGACAAACTCCGGAACTTCAAAACTTGGCTCTAAAAACCCAAACCAGAACCTTGGTAACAAAGTGTGGTTCTATTCTTTGTTGCTTACCCTATAGTATGGTGTTCAACCTCTCATCTCCAAATGCTGCACCAAGTTCCAACTTTAAAGCTTTTAGCAATGTTTATTTTTTTGTGGGTGTCATTTTCTTGAATATATCAGAATAAATGCTTAAGAGCATTGTTTATGATATTTATTTTCTCAATATGTGATAACAGTTTCTGGAATGGCTTTGAACTCAAATGTTTTTTTTTTGGGAGGGGGGGGACGGTGGGGCGCAAAGATAAGGAGCCAAAAAGATAATTTCAGTAATTTTGGTACAATCCCTTTAGAATCAATGAGTAATTTTAGATTTTCCCTTCTATATTTTTTTGAGAAATGGGAATGCAAAAATTGAACCCATATGAACTGCGCAGAAAGGAAACTTTTCCTTTTGCTTACTCAATAGCCACCATAGTGGGTGATTGGATGGCCATGTGTACCAGTCTTCAGAATTGTACTACTGATATGCTCAAGAAATCACTTGATTGAAGCAACATTAAAGGACTAGATGGGAGGGAATTACCACTTCTTGAGTAGTTTGTCCACCTTCGGCTTTGCTCTTCTGTTGAACTTCTTTTGAAATGCCCCTGAATACATGGTATTTGGAAACTGCGTTTCTCATGCCAAATTGTTTTCACCTGCCCAATCATACCAAGTATAGAAAAAGAATCACAAAGGACCATACGTATTGGTGGTGAAGCACAAAAGGTGCAAAATGTCACGTTTAACAGTAAATTGTTAATCAAATTGGAGATAAAAAATGCAAAGCATTTTTTTTTTCTTTTTTTTCATCAATTTGATTAGGCTAGGACAGTGTATTCTAAATAATTTGGACTATTGTTGCAGGAGGTTGACCGCTTTGATGAGTTAGATAATTTATTGAGAAAAGATGGATTCAGAGGAGTGTATAAGGTACACTTAAGTCTGTCATTCCTATATTCCATTGTCTCATTGTCATATAGCATTTGGATTGCAACTAATCTATTTTCTTTTAGGCTTGAACATGTGAAGTTTGTGATAGCTGTGCAGTATTTTGGAGAAACAAGAACTTCGATATATTGCATATTTTGGTTGGTTCTTTGTTGCCCTCTGCTTATTGTGGCAAAACTATTGTAAGCTTGGTGCATTTCTGTTCTCTCTCTGATTTAATATTTATATTCATTGGGGTTGTTCTAGACCTTAAAATTGCCTATATACTAGAAATGTTTATACCATTAAATTTGAAGGTTGTTTCTCTTTTACCATTACCTCTGACAATTTTTATCTGATACCTTTTTACCCAACTTCAATTGTCATGGGAATTGATTGTAGGTGTGTTTTTCTTTTTAGGTTTTGTTTCAAGTTTTGTGCTTTTACTGTATACTAATTGCCGCACTTCTAAGTTTCTTGACAAAATATCTTTTTAATATAGATTTAGACTTCTATGTGAACAAAGCATTGAGTTCCAACATTTTGGACTTTGTAATAATGTTGCCCAACTTTGTGTTTTCTAGGTATGCTGAATTTGGTTTACAACATTTCATGTAGATGTTAAAATAAAGACCACATGACTAATGAAATCTGTTATGTTGCTATTTTAGTAAATTGTCCGTTCTTTTTGCAGTGAGAGCTTGATGTCCTTTGGTGCTCTCAATTATTGTGGAGGTAGATTCCAAAAGAGAAAGTAGCATTTGTTGTGGTTTAGATATTGTTAAATTCCAATGGTGCAAAGACAACAACCGTACTTAATTTAGAATTTAGTTCTTGAACATACTCAACTTGAGCTGGAACTAAGCATCACTCTTGATTTTGCAGAATCAATATTTAATAAAACCTGAACAATATTTTTTATTCCAAAATCAATATTTCTTTGAGGTGTATCCTTATATGTTTTGCTTTCATTGATGAAACTGCAAATCTTTACCTTGATCAAAGAATAGGGAATTTCAGTTTGGGGGATGGCTAGGATAAGAGATCTCCTAGCTAAGAGACATCTCCTACTCAATGCTCTAATGAATGAAAAGTTGTTTCGAAGTATGAAGGACAAAAATAGGGAATTCCAGTAGTCATTCTTTATGTTCTAGTTATTCGAAGTAAGTTTGATTAATTTCCTTCATACAAAATCAAGATTTCTTGCTAACAAAATATTGAGAAGCTGATGTTTTATTCTTTTATATTGTTACTAATTGGCAGATGGAGTTGAGAAATGCTAGGAGTAGCCCTTTTAAAACGGTTGGTACAAATGTGGAATATGAAAGCTCATGAAATATGTTGTCTCCTTTTGTTGATAAATCGACTATGGAAAAGGTCTTTGAATTTCGTGTTCTTTTGCCAAATGGCATCAGTATGGATTTGAAAGTCCATAGCAAGGGTGGTGAAATGCCTATTGAAGAGTTTGTTAGCAGCGTTAAGCAAAAGTACCTGAGTAGAATATTGAGGCCTGACAAGCAGAAAGGTTCCATAAATTGGAAGAGCCAAAAGTTACATCCCGTGAATGCTTACGAGAATAAGATAATTATAAGGCTCAATCTAGAGGATTTTAAACCTAACAAGTGCCACATTTTGAGGCTTGATGTGAGTTTTTGTTTCAATGTTATCTTTTAGGTGGATGTTTGTTTTATTAAACTAAGTTTTGGTTTATTGTGTTCTTCTTTGAAACAGGACGGATCATTTGTGCATTAATTTCCAATTCTTTTTGGCTAGATGTGATCCAGTGAGTATTTAACTTGGCATTCGTATTTGATTTTGTAGAGCATGGGACTTCACCCCAACTATAGAGGTATTGAGGTAGTTTCCTAAAGAGTATACGTTTGAAACTACCCTTACTGACTTGATTGTGAGCATATGATATAGTTACTTAGCGATGGATTCAATTATATGATTAGTATCAATTTGGACATGTAACTCCATTTTAATCTATTTAATACAATAATTCATTGCAGGCATTGTGGTCTAATAGAACTAGTGAGATGAAATTGATAAGGTACTATTATGTGTGGATTATCACTTTTCTTTTAGTGAAGTGGATGTTCTTATGTTCTTTTTCTACATTCTACTATGTCATAATTGGTAATTGAAAAATGATTAGTTAAATTTTTTGAGGGAATGCAGACAGTTTATCTGTAATAGTGAAAGTGAATAGATTCTCTTATGGATTTTGTTGACATTGTTGGCCCTGGATGTAATAGGAGTTTATCCAGTTAAATTGGTGGCAGGGAATTGAAAGCTTAAAAGATTGGGAATTATTACTATTGGTTAAGTTTATATCTTCTATTATGATTTAGAGACTTTAGATTGGATGATAGTTGTTCTACCTATCGACAACACAATGTTGTTAAGAGTACCTATTGATGATGTTAAACTCTCAGAGCAGGTAATTGGCGTCACTCTTCCAAGAGTTTATATCCAAAACTGTCGTGCAATTGCTAACTTATTTGTCAATATGCAAGTTTTGATGATTATGAGATTTTCAAAAGATTTAAAGATAATGAAGAAGAAAATGAAGAATCATGTTGTAAGAAGAAAAAATTTTGGATTTATGATATATACCAAGTCCAAGTCAAGTGTATTCCATATCTTGCATATCAACCTAGCAGGGAAATAACATAGCTTATGTGAGCATTGCAATTGATGCATCATTAGAACTGAACTATCTGTTTAGATTTTCACCATGTTGCCCCTTTCAACTTGCAGTGATTTAGGCAAATTGTTTGAAGGTAAAGCCTACATAAGGCCCAACATGAAGGCTATCTCACAGGTGTTGAGTATAAATAGAACCTTATTAAAAGAACCTTACACACAAACTCTTATATGTACTTATTTCAGCTATAAATATTTTTTTAAAAATCTTTTTCACCTTCTATGCTATATTATATTTAGAAAACAACTTATCAAAGTAATTTTTTGCATTTATTTACATGAAACTATTGAATTGATTGTTGATGTAGTGATATTGCATTGAATATTTTGGGTGACTTTTGGATAGATCATGTTATAATTTTATGCAATATGAGATTTATTTGGACAATTTACTCTTTTTTGTGGTTATTTGATTTTTCTAGGGACTTGAATGAAAGAACATATAAGTTGTGGGGTTGAAGAAGCAAATTGTGGAAGATTTCAGGAGGAGAGTTAAATCCGGTGCCGGATTCACCAATCAGGGGCCGGATTGAACTCTCCAACGGGTTATTGTGAAGATAAAAGTCGTAAAGAGCGAATTTGGAAGGGAGAAGCCATGAGGGACAAATTTTATTCAGTTTCTTTTAACATTAGCTTTAGGTATTATCTTCCTAGGGTTTTTTATTGTAATTTTGAGAGGGTTTTCCATTATTGGACACATATTGGAGGCTACTCTTGGACAAGCTTAGAGATTGTATTAGTATACTGTGATGTTTTCTCATACCTTCTCTTTTAATTTGTTCTTGAATTTTCTTTCAATTATGTATTAAGTTCTTATTCTAAGGCCATGATGTAGCTAGTATTAATTATTATATTATCTTGTGATTCCGTTATTTGAAGGGTGTTACTAAGTCTTTTGCCTAATTACTGTACTCAAAGCAATTGAATGCCTGATCACCATTCAGATTGATTTATCATTAACTAGGAAAATTCGAAATATGACTTAGTTAATTAGGAAAGGTAATCAGACCACAAATTACATGTGAAATAGAAATATATTTGCATGATTTGTGTAATCATTATAATGTCATATCCTTGAATGCGTTCCTTTGAATTGAATTCAATATATAAATATAGTTGTGTTATTTGGAGGAATATAATTAATATACATTGAAAGAGGATATTGGTTAATTTTGGACATTGATTAACTGATAAGGTACACTCCAGAATAACGGGTCACGTTGGTAATATAAGAGTTAATATAGTAAAATCACGTACCTTAGATCATCTCATTATAATCTTTATTCAGGAAGAAGTGCTAATTTAGTTATTTAAATTTAATTCTCCAAAACCGCAATCATTGAAATCTCTGTTTTCTTTTAATTCAAGTTAGGGTTAATTTCATTGGAAGGAGTTTTAATTCTAATCTCTGTGGGATGACCTTGTTACTATAAACAAGATCTAGTATACTTGCTAGTGCTTCGAATTGGTCATCAAGTTTTTGACGCCGTTGCCGGGGATTAGTAAATTAAAAATTTCTGCTTTTGATTTTGACTCTGATTTGAGTTCTGTTTTTGTTTTATTCTCTCAAGTGTGCATAGTGTGGATCAATTTTAAGTGGTGCATGTCTAAAAATCGTACTGTAGATTTAACACTCTTTGATCCTGAAATTGAGCGGACTTGCAGGAGAAACCGAGCTAACCAGAGGGCTAAAGTAATGACACATAATGGAGAAAATCAAGCACAAGTTGATGGGCTAGATAAGCAACTACAACCATTAGCTCCCTTGGGAGTTAATAACCAAGGTCATCCTAGATTAAGAGATTTACAGATGCCCATCATTGCTACAAATCCGTCATGTATTCGGCTCGGCAATGCTGCACGGAACTATGAGTTGAAAAACTTCCATGTCTATCTACTTCTAACTTTTAATGGATTGGGAGTTGAGGATGCCTTGGGATTTTTGCGTGAATTCTACGGTATAATGCAAACATTCCCCTTGAACAATCTATCTGAAGAGGAACTTAGGCTCAAATGCTTTCCGTATTGTTTAAAGGGGGATGCGAGACAATGGCTATTAGGTTTACCTGAAGGATCCATGAGCACTTAGGATGAGGTCTATGAGACATTTATGTTCAAATATTATCCGTCTCAAAAGACTATGAACTATAGAAGCAGAATTAGTTCCTTCACACAAAGAGAAGGAGAGGCATTTCATGAAACATGGGACAGATTTAAATTGTTATTGACTCAGTGTTCTCACCATGGTTTTTCTCTCTTGTTAATTACTCAGTTTTTCTATGAATAACTAACTCCTATGTGTCAGACATTAGTGGATACTGCTGCAGGTGGATATCCAGGAGATAAGAATGCTTAAGAGTTGCAAAGTATCTATAAGAACTTAGCAAGAAATTCTCAGCAAAAGGCCATGAGAGGAAGAAGAGCTGTAGTTCATGAGATCCACACACAACTTGACATTGCTTCTAAATTAGCAGAACTAACTAACCAAGTTAGCATGTTGATGACAAGAGAAGGAAGCAGCACTCAAGAGGTATGTGCACTTAGTGGATTGCACGGGCATACTACTAACCTTTGTATGAATGCTGGGAACTACCCGTCTATGCTGGAGGAAGCGAATTATATGGGAGCTCAGTGACAAGGACCATCCCAAAGGAATAACCCGTTTTCAAACACATATAATCCAGGATGGAGGAACTATCCAAAGTTTGCCTAGAGAGATCAAAATATGGAAAGGCAAGGAGTACCTCCGGGTTTCCAATAGAATAGAGTACCATTTCAGCAGGCGCAATCGCACCCTCTGCAGCATCCACCGCCTACTCAGGAGAAAAAACCACAGTTTGAAGATGCCATAATGTAATACTTATCTAAGTTGGAGGCGAAAATCGATCAAATGGCTCAGACCAATCAAGTTTCCATCTAGGGGTGTACTCGAATCGAATCAAGCCGAACCTTAAAGTAATCGAGTCGAACCTTATTATTTTTACCTAAAGCTCGAATTCGAGCTCAAGTTCAATTCGAATATCAAATTCTAGCTTGAATTCGATTCGTTTAACATACTTAAAGCTCGAGCTCGATTTAAAACTCGATTATAATAAGCTCGAAAGCTCGAATTCGAGCTCAAGCTCGATTATAATAAGCTCGAAAGCTCGAATTCGAGCTTGAGCTCGAATTTGAATTAAACTTGAATTTAACTATTAAAAAAATAATAAAATTTATAAAATTAAATAATTATATATTAACTAATTAATCGAATATGTTCGCGATCTTTCGAGCCTAATACTTGGATATTCTAATTCGACTCATTTAAAATTTGAGTTTAAATATAAGGCTTATATTCGAGCTCGAGCTCGAATTTTCTGAACTCGAGCCGAGCCTTTATCGAGTAGAGCCCAAACATGTTCGATAAAGACTCGATTTGAGTACACCCCTACTTCCATCCACAATTTGGAAGTTCAAATGGGGCAATTTGCAGGAGTTATGAGGGAAACAACTCAAGGGAAGTTGCCCAGTGATACTGAGAAAAACCCTAAAGAGCAAATCCATGCAGTAACTCTTCGTAGTGGTAAGCCATTCCAGGAGGTGGAACAAAAGAAAAGAGAATTAGTAGATGGTAGGGAAGGGGCAACATTGAACATATCTAAGGAGTCTGATTCTAAATAAGGGAATCCTGAACCTATTGCACCTTTTAAACCTTATGTTGCACCAATTCCATTTCCACGGAGACTCAAGAAGCTGAACATGGACAAACAATTCTCTAAATTTCTTGAATTTTTTAAAAAATTGAATATTAACATTCCTTTTGTAGAAGCATTGGAGCAAATGCCGAATTACGCCAAGGTTTTGAAGGACATTCTCACTCACAAGCGAAGGCTTGAAGATCATGAAACGGTGATGCTAACGGAAGAGTGTTCTGCGGTTCTACAAAGGAAGCTACCTCAAAAGATGAAAGATCCAGGGAATTTTACTATCCCGTGCGATATTAGGAAATTGCAATTCAAAAAGGCATTGTGTGATCTGGGTGCGAGGATAAACCTAATGCCTTTAGCTATTTTCAAGAAGTTAGGAATTGGGGAGGTAAAACCCACTAACATGTCATTACAATTAGCAGACAGGACAATAATCTATCCTTGGGGGTAATTGAAGACGTGTTTGTAAAGGTGGATAAATTTATATTTCCCGCTGATTTTGTTGTCCTGGATATGGAGGAGGATAAGGAGAGATGCCTTTAATTTTAGGAAGACCTTTCTTAGCTACAGGGCGAACGTTGATAGATGTGCAACAAGGTAAGGTGATCCTGAGAGTTAATGAGGAAGAGGTCACTTTTGATGTGTACAAAGCCATGAAATATCCTACTGAAAGTGATTCTTGTTATTTCATTAATTCTATTTCTCCTAGCGAATCTGAGATGGTAAGAGAGAATATATTTAATGACTTTCTAGAGTTGTGCCTGCAGGAAGGAAAAAAGGGATCAGATGTACTTGAAGAAATATATCTTATATCTTGATGCCATCCCTCCCTACACTTCCTATAAAAGGTGGCAATATGAAGAATTGGGGAAGAGTATGGAGAGGCCCATGCCATCCATTGAGTAGCCACCTAAACTTGAACTTAAACCTCTTCCTTCTTATTTGAAATATGCATTTCTGGAGGGCACATCTGGTTTACCTATAATTATTGCTGCATCTTTGACAGGTACACAGGAGAAGAAACTGATGCAAGTGTTAAGGGCTCACAAAAAAACCCTAGGATGGACCATAGCTGATATTCGGGGCATCAGCACTATAGTTTGTATGCACCGGATCAACATGGAAGAGAATTTCAAGCCCAAAGTTCAACCTCAAAGGCGTTTAAATCCTAACATGAAGGAAGTTGTTAAGGCTGAAATTTTGAAACTTCTAGTAGCAGGTATTATCTATCCTATCTTTGACTCTACATGGGTAAGTCCTGTGTAGGTAGTTCCTAAGAAAGGGGGGTTTATTGTAGTCCAGAATGAGAATAATGAATTAATCCGTATAAGGACTATTACGGGATGGAGAGTTTGTATTGAATATAGACAATTGAACTCTTCCACCAGGAAGGACCATTTTCCTCTCCCATTTATTGACCAGATATTAGAGAGGTTGGCAGGCCAAGGATTTTATTATTTTTTAGATGGATATTTGGGGTACAATCAAATTGTCGTTGCCCCAGAGGATCAAGAAAAAACTACATTTATATGTCCGTATGGTACTTTTGTATATAGGAGGATGCCATTTGGATTATGTAACGCTCCCTCTACATTTCAAAGATGCATGATGGCCATATTTTCATATTACATTGAAAAATGTATTGAAGTGTTTATGGATGATTTCTCTGTCTTCAGTTGTTGGATTGTATGCCCTCTTAGACTAGGTTTCTGATGTAAAATCGAATATTTTAAAAGAATTTATTTTCAGAAATTGTTTGTGAATTTACTTTTTGTTTGTGCACGATTTTCGTTTGGAACAGACCCATTGTGTTTAAATAAGTGATCCATGTGAATGGTGGTCTTTCACAGTAAGGTATGGATCACGGGTTATTTAACACATAAACTTTTGTTCTTAACCTATTGATGAGACTGGGAATCTCATCATGTTTAGGTTATTATGTTATGAATTCCAAAATGGGGAATGGCTTACCTTTAGCCAGTGGGTAGTCCACTCACTTCATGCCATAAGCGTATTTCGAATATGTAGAACATGACCTGTAGTAGTGGTTTCTCAAAGTACTATATGGTAGAAAACTTAGACTACTACCGCTACAGCGTGGACTAGTACTCTACAACTTGAGTATGAGTTGGTGGTCTGGCGAAGCTGGGAGCATATACTTTGATTTGCTATAGTTGAGGTTCTATCGTAGGGCCAATATACTTGCATGTTGGGTATGTGTGACTAGTTAGTTAAGACAGACTTGTATAAGATAGTTTCTGCACTATGTCGCCCCTTGTGATTGTCCGAATGGTCTAAAATGTCCAGGGCCCTGGGAAACATGACTTGGATGTTTGCTTTACGGTAGCTCCCTTGGAAAGCGGAAACACTCCGGAAAGTCGTGGATCATTGGACTAGAAGCCTAAGGATGGTAGATGTCATTTAGAGGGGTGTTAGTACACTTCTTTCTCTCTAAATGTACGGCGATGTGTAGAGGGGTATTTTAGTCATTTCACCTGTAGGTCGGAGACTTTGCTAATGCAACATTGTCCTTGGGGTCAATATTTCCTTATGGTGATATTAGGAAATATTTAAAATGCAAAATACAGCTATTTATATAGCAGGGGTATTTTGGTCATTTTAGTAGCCAAGGCGATGTGTCTTTTTGGTCCTCGGAATAGCCCGTAAGTCCTAACTATTTATTGGGTTGAGGAATTGGTCTCAGTACAAGAGAATTTTATTTTATTTGATTTTATTCAGGATGTCTAATTTATTATTAGAATGGAATAGAATAAATAAATAAAATAAAATAGGAGTTGAGAGAAATTAATTATCTAGTTTAATTGGTTAATTAATTATTCAGGGCCTAGGTCCAGTATAAATAATTAGGAAATTAACCTGGGCTTAAACTAGGGGAAATAATTAATATTTAATTATTTATTGGGTTATTTATATAGGCCCAAGAAATAAATAATTAAAGATTAATTATTTTGGTTCATTTGGGCTCATTAATTATTTATTGAGTTATTTATATAAGCCCAGGAAATAAATAATTAATGTTTATTATTTTGGGCCTTTTGGGTCCAAGAGAAATAATAAATATTTTTCCGGCCCAATAGCCTGGACCTTAAGGTTTTTTCCAGATACGGTTATGAAGAGTTTAGGGTTAAGCCAAACTCATTCTCAGGATAACATCCGGGTGTTTGAAATTTGATATCCCGGGGATATGTTTATCAGATATTTAAGTCCCAGTTTTGGCTAACCAATAAAACAACTCTCTGGTGAAAGAAAACCAACTCTCCCTAGCCTAGAGAAAGTCACGTCTCTCTCTCTCTAGCTGAGCCTCACGCAACACTCTCTCTCAACGTCTCCCTATTCTCTGTGTTTTTCTCCTTATTTCTTTGCTAACCAATAGCAAGAGAACCAAGGAGATTTGAGATTGTTCCTCTTCACCATAGTGTTTACCGACTAGAGTATAGGCAGAGGAATATTCCGAGAGTTGGAAAGTTTGGCGTTGATGCAAACAAGGCGAAGTAGAAGGCTAGCGGGTGTTCAACCGGAAGCTTCTTCAAGTGGCGAAGCGAGGCGATTCCAATCGTTCAATCCGCTCCTACTCAACCTAGAAGGGTTAAGGAGCGCAAAGGTATGATCTTCACACTTCTGTGCGGCCTTTAAGGCTTGCGGTTTTTTTTTTCTCTGGTTTTTTCCCGTAACAGCATGCTACCCTCTGTTTTTCGTCCCTCAATGTGGTATCAAAGCCACTGGTTTTTGATCAATATAGGGAGCATGGTAGTTAATAAAAATGGAGAAGATGATTATATCTATGATCCTTCGTTGTTTTAGTATGGGATAGATGGATTTGTAAGCTTCACAGTGGAAGCATAGGACCCTCTGTAAATTTTTGGCTTTGATGTTTTAATCGTGTAAACCCAATTTTAATGGGTATAGGTGGTTGTGGTTTTGTTTTGGATGTTTTTTTGTAAGTAAATATGTCCAAAGAAGCCAAAGAAATAAGAAAAAAAATGAAGAAGAAAGTCTTTGCAACTTCGCACGAAAAATAGAAGAAAAACGAAGAAGAAGCACTATTCCTAAGCCGCCGTTCGAGCCGAGCCGTGTTTTCTGTGAGAAGAGCTGCTGACCGCGAGCCGTGTAAGCCGAGCCATCTCCTCAAAATCCAAGCCGTTTTGCATTTGAAATTTGCAATTCAATTGCAAATTTGGAGCGCGCGGGTCAGTGGTGCACTGAGGAGGCGAAGCGGATAAGTACGCGGGTCGGCAGTAGAGGAGAACCGGGCGCGGGCACTCGGACGGGTGGATCTTCTTTGCGGGTCGTGGTTGCTGGCAATCCGGTGCGGTGCGGTGCACAGCGGCCGCGGTGGACCGCAGGCCATGCGCGCGTGGATCTGGTGCGGCTGGTGCACCGGGGCGCTGTGAGCCGACAGAGCAATTGGGCCCTGATCTGGTGCATCGGGTGCACGTGGACCGCCAGCGATTTTTCTGCAATTTTTTTTCTTTTATTTTTCGTTTTGGGTCCCATACCAAGCGAAGTTAATATTTTTGCAATATTTATATTCTTGGAATATATTTGCATGAAAAATATTAGTAAGGGATTTTATGATTAAACAAGATAATTAATTAATTAATTAATGTGTTTAATTCTATTATTTGGGCACTTAGGTTTAAAAAATAGTAAAGCATGAAAACGTTTACTGTTTTCGAGCATGCTATTTTTTTATGTACCTATGTGTGCTTTTTCTCAAAGACCAAAGTCTTTGGGAACATTTTTTACAAGAAAAATATTTTTCTTCAAAAATTAAATGGTTATTTTAATTGGTACAAAAATTAATCCTTGACATAGAAAATATATTGGATTTAGATATTTTTGTAAATTAAAATGGAGAGCCATTTTGTTTTGTTTTGGACTAGAAAAATTATTTTGTCAAATAAACTTGAGACCGAAGTCTCTAGACAGTTTTAATTGGAAAATTTTTGAAATCATTAAGTTTTAACTTAAATAAAATTAGTCCATGTAGAAAATCTCTCATAGGATATAAGCCTTGACATAGAGATTTTATTGGACTCAGATATTTTATTTTTGAGTTAAGGAAAAACTTAATGGAAATTTCAAAAGGATATTTTTCAAAAAACCTTTATTTTAAAAGACTAAGTGGGAGAGGGGTTCCAACGGCCCCACGGCTTCCATCACGGTCCTCATTAGAGATCGTGGGTCCCCTCGCGTCACCCTGGGAGTGAACCCGTAGAGGATGGGGATACCACAAGGATCTAGATCTAATGGAATGATGTAATTAATAACCCGAGGCACGTACTATGATCGGCCAGCCCACGTTGGAGGTTATAGTGCGAGGTATGTCCGTAGGAAATGAGAGGAAACGGCCATACCACGATGGAGTTATTCTCTAGACCATTATCTAGAAGGGAAATTAATTTGTGGTGGTTAATACACTTAGCTTAGGAAACTGTTAATCTTCCCAAGAAGCTATGTCAGTTTTCCTAAGAGCCAAATTATTTTCAGTGCACAAATTTTATTTTGTTTTCACAAACTAAATTCTTTCTTTTATTTTCGATTTTCAGAAATGAGGGGAGGTTTTTTTAGTCCATTGGCCGTTATTCTCAGGGAGAATAAGTTAACGAGTCCAAACTATGTGGACTGAAAAAGGAACCTGGACATAATACTCACAGTTGAGGAGTATAAGTATGTCATTTACGAGACCTGCCCTATTATCGGGGAAGGTTCCACCGCTGAAGAGCGAGAGGCTGAGAAGGCGTGGAAGAAAGCTGACGAAATGGCACGTTGCTATATGTTAGCTTCCATGTCTAATGTGCTCCAGTCAAAACACTAGCACATGGCTTCTGCATATGACATAAGTCAATAATTGGCAACTATGTTCGCAGACAAGAGCCGGCCCGCAAGGCAGGAGGCTCTTCGAACTATTGTGAACACTAAGATGGCTGAGGGAGCATCAGTCCGAGAGCATATGCTCAAGATGATTGCTGCTTTCGAGAAGGCGGAAATCTTAGGGGCTTTCATTGACCCCGAGAGCCAAGTGGATATGGTTCTTGAATCTCTACCGGGCTCTTTTACTCAGTTCAAGTTAAACTATAACATGAATAAGTTGAATATGAGTTTAACTGAACTGATGAAGGAGCTCCAGATGGCGGAGAAGGTCATGAAGCCGCAATCTAAGGCCATGATTGCTAAGGCTTCTTCTTCAAGAATTGGGCCTAAACCCAGAAAGTTCAAGAGGAAGAAGGGGAATGCAGCAGCCCAACCCAAGACCCAGCCCAAGGATAAGCCAAAGGGCAAGTGCTTCAAGTGTGGCAAAAAGGGACACTGGAAAAAGCAGTGTCCAAATCTTCAAACTAAGAAAAACCCCATAGGTAATGTTTACTATCTAGAGTCCATATCAATTGTAGGATCAACTTCCACTTGGATTGTTGATTCAGGAGCCACTGATCATATCTGTAACTCCTTGCAGGGGTTTAGAAAGATAAGAAAACTTAAGAAGGGCGAACATGGGCTTCGAGTGGGTAATGGAGCACAAGTCTGGGCCCTTGCAGTGGGAGAGCTGGATCTCATTTTTTATTGTAATAAGATAGTGGTTTTAAAAGACATTTTATATGTACCTAGTTTTCATCAGAATTTGATTTCAGTTGCGAAACTTATTAATCAAGGATATTCTGTATCTTTCCATTCTGGTATTTCTATCAGTAGAGATGGAGAAATTTTATGTACTGGGCACATGTATGGTAATCTTTTCTTTTTAAACCCTATTAATAACCAATCAAATAACGCTCTGTCTGAACCTTTAACTAAGAAGAGAAAGACCAATATCAATGATTCATACCTTTGGCATCTAAGGTTGGGTCATATTAACTCAACCAAGATTCAGAGGCTAATCCATGATAGGCCTTTGGGCTCATTGAGATTGGAAAGTTAGCCTCAGTGTGAATCCTGCCTGATGGGAAAAATGACCAAGAGGTCATTTACACCAAAGGCGGATAGAGCCAAGGAGGTGTTGAGTCTTGTTCACATTGATGTGTGTGGTCCGTTGTCTACACCAGCCTAAAGGAGGTTTTGAGTACTTCATCACTTTCACGAATGATTGTACGAGGTATGGTTACATTTACCTGATGAGACGCAAGTCTGACTCTTTTGACAAGTTCAAGGAGTTTAAGGCTGAAGTGGAGCGTCGGACAGGTAAATTAATCAAAACCTTACGATCGGATCATGGTGGAGAGTACCTCCTAGGTGAATTTAAGGACTACATGGTACATCATAGGATAGTATCCCAACTCTCTGCGCCGGGAACACCCTAGCAGAATGGAGTAGCTGAGAGAAGGAATAGGACATTGATGGAAATGGTCCGAAACATGATGTCTCATGCTACTCTTCCAGTGTCCTTTTGGGGATATGCCCTGGAAACAGCGGCATATATTCTGAACTTGGTGCCTTCCAAGTCAGTACCTAGGACTCCCTATGAGATGTGGACTGGGCGTAAGCCAAGTCTGAATCATCTCAGGATTTGGGGATGTCCAGCTTATGTACTGATCAAGGGAGACAAGTTGGAACCAAGATCAAAATTATGCTATTTTGTTGGGTATCCAAAAGGGACAAAATGAGGTTACTTTTATCATCCTAAGGAGCAGAAGGTACTATTCAGTACCAATGCTAGATAGTTAGAAGATGATCAAAGCACTTCCACTAAAGGTTCAACGAAGTTGGAATTTGAGGAGAAGTTATCTACGGAATCAACTTCTTCTGACCCGATTGTGGGACAAGAAGAGGCATAGCCTCAAGAGCCTGTACAAATGGAGCCTCGTCGTAGTGGGAGAGTGTCTAGGGTTCCGGATAGATGGACTGGAGAAGCCTTTGAGCTGGTCTCCGACCATCAGGAATAAGACCCCACTAGATACGAGGAGGCTATTGCTGATGCCGATGCAAATCTGTGGCATGAAGCAATGAAAGCTGAGATTGAGTCTATGTACCTCAATCAGGTTTGGGATCTTGTAGCTTCACCTTAGGGGATAAACCCATTGGGTGCAAGTGGGTATACAAGAGAAAGAGAGGAGCGGATGGGAATGTGGAAACCTTCAAAGCTAGGCTTATGGCGAAAGGGTATACTCAGAAAGAGGGAATCGACTATGAGGAAACTTTTTCCCCGGTAGCCATGCTTAAATCCATCCGCATCCTCCTTGCCATCGCATGTCACTATGACTACGAGATATGGCAAATGGATGTCAAGACGGCATTCTTAAATGACCATCTTAGCGAAGACATCTATATGTCCCAACCGGAAGGTTTCATTGCTGAAGGCCAGGAACACATGGTTTGCAAGCTTAAGAAGTCTATTTATGGACTTAAGCAGGCATCGAGAGCATGGAACATTCGTTTTGATGAGACTGTAAAGTCTTATGGTTTTATTCAAAACGAAGATGAACCATGCGTGTACAGGAAACTTGAAGGCATTAATATGGTTTTTCTTGTTCTGTATGTGGATGACATTCTACTCATTGGAAATGATGTAGGGACATTGTCATCTACAAATGTTTGACTGTCTAGTCAATTCAGTATGAAAGACTTGGGAGAAGTCAGCTACATTCTCAGGATTAGGCTTCTTAGAAATAGGAAGCAGAGAATGTTAGGGTTATCCCAAGCGACATACATTGACAAGATGCTGGCCAAGTACAGCATAGACTCATGCAAGGGAGCTTTAATCCCTTGCAGACATGGGTTGTCATTTTTTTCGAAGGACTGTCCTAAGTCTCAAGAAGAAAAGGACAGAATGAGTAGGATTTCCTACGCTTCGGCAATGGGAAGTCTCATGTACGCCATACTGTGTACTAGGCCAGATATCTGCTTTGCCGTGGGCTTAGTTAGCAAATATCAGTTAAACCCAGGGGAGGTTCATTGGCAAGCTGTAAAGCATATTCTCAAGTACCTCAAGGGAACGAGAGATTATATGCTGGTTTACAGGGCTGATGATTTAGTTCCTACAGGATACACAGACTCATACTTCCAGGCAGATAAGGATGAGAGAAAATCCACTAGTGGATATGTCTTCACCTTGTCTGGTGGAGCAATTTTATGGAGGAGTATTAAGCAGTCTCGTATTGCTGACTCAACCATGGAAGCTGAGTATGTGGCTGCTACGGAGGCGTCCAAGGAAGCAGTTTGGCTCCGGAAGTTTCTTTCAAAACTTGGAGTCGTTCCACATATGGACAGGCCGATTATGATGTATTGTGACAACACTGGAGCAATATCGCAATCTAAGGAACCTCGGAACCACAAGAAGGAGAAACACATCGAGAGGAAGTACCACCTGATCCAGGATTTCATCTAGAGACAGGAAGTCGTGGTGGAACATATTACCTCAGAAAACAATCTAGAAGATCCATTCACCAAGCCTTTGGCTGATAGAGTCTTCAAGAGACACTTAGACGCCATAGGGGTGGGCACCTATGGACTTACCTAGTCTTAGAGTGTAAGTGGGAGATTGTTAGATTGTATGCCCTCTTAGACTAGGTTTCTGATGTAAAATCGAATATTTTAAAAGAATTTATTTTCAAAAATTGTTTGTGAATTTACTTTTTGTTTGTACACAATTTTCGTTTGGAACAGACCCATTGTGTTTAAAGAAGTGATCCATGTAAATGGTGGTCTTTCACAGTAAGGTATGGATCACGGGTTATTTAACATATAAACTTTTGTTCTTAACCTATTGATGAGACTGAGAATCTCATCATGTTTAGGTTATTATGTTATGAATTCCAAAATAGGGAATGGCTTACCTTTAGCCAGTGGGTAGTCCACTCATTTCATGACATAAGCATATTTCGAATACGTAGAACAGGACTTGTAGTAGTGGTTTCTCAAAGTACTATATGGTAGAAACCTATACTACTACCGCTACAGCGTGGACTAGTACTCTACGACTTGAGTATGAGTTGGTGGTCTGGCGAAGCTGGGAGCATATACTTTGATTTGCTATAGTTGAGGTTCTATCGTAGGGCCAATATACTTGCATGTTGGGTATGTGTGACTAGTTAGTTAAGACAGACTTGTACAAGATAGTTTCTGCACTGTATCGCCCCTTGTGGTTGTCCGAATGGTCTAAAATGTCCAGGGCCCTGGGAAACATGACTTGGATGTTTGCTTTAGGGTAGCTCCCTTGGAAAGCGGAAACACTCCAGGAAGTCGTGGATCATTGGACTAGAAGCCTAAGGATGGTAGATGTCATTTAGAGAGGTATTAGTACATTTCTTCTTCTCTAAATGTACGGCGATGTGTAGAGGGGTATTTTAGTCATTTTTCCTGTAGGTCGAAGACTTTGCTAATGCAGCATTGTCCTTGGGGTTAATATTTTCTTATGGTGATATTAGGAAATATTTAAAATACCAAATACATATATTTATATAGTAAGGGTATTTTGGTCATTTTAGTAGCCAATGCGATGTGTCTTTTTGGTTCTCGAAATAGCCCGTAAGTCCTAATTAATTTTTGGGTTGAGAAAATGATCTCATTTGAGAGGGTTTTATTTTATTCAGGAAGTCTAATTTATTATTAGACTGGAATAAAATAAATGGAGAGAAATTTATTATCTGGTTTAATTGATTAATTAATTATTCAGGGCTTAGGTCCAATTTGAATAATTAGAAAATTGACCGGAACTTAAACTAGAGAATTGATTGAAGCACATTATTCAAATTAATCAATTTTTCTCTAGTTTATTTTTCTCTAGTTTAAGTTCCGGTCAATTTTCTAATTATTCAAATTGGACCTAAGCCCTGAATAATTAATTAATCAATTAAACCAGATAATAAATTTCTCTCCATTTATTTTATTCCAGTCTAATAATAAATTAGACTTCCTGAATAAAATAAAACCCTCTCAAATGAGATCATTTTCTCAACCCAAAAATTAATTAGGACTTACGGGCTATTTCGAGAACAAAAAAGACACATCGCATTGGCTACTAAAATGACCAAAATACCCTTACTATATAAATATATGTATTTGGTATTTTAAATATTTCCTAATATCACCATAAGAAAATATTAACCCCAAGGACAATGCTGCATTAGCAAAGTCTTCGACCTACAGGAAAAATGACTAAAATACCCCTCTACACTTCGCCGTACATTTAGAGAAGAAGAAATGTACTAATACCTCTCTAAATGACATCTACCATCCTTAGGCTTCTAGTCCAATGATCCACGACTTCCTGGAGTGTTTCCGCTTTCCAAGGGAGCTACCCTAAAGCAAACATCCAAGTCATGTTTCCTAGGGCTCTGGACATTTTAGACCATTCGGACAACCACAAGGGGCGATACAGTGCAGAAACTATCTTGTACAAGTCTGTCTTAACTAACTAGTCACACATACCCAACATGCAAGTATATTGGCCCTACGATAGAACCTCAACTATAGCAAATCAAAGTATATGCTCCCAGCTTCGCCAGACCACCAACTCATACTCAAGTCGTAGAGTACTAGTCCACGCTGTAGCGGTAGTAGTATAGGTTTCTACCATATAGTACTTTGAGAAACCACTACTACAAGTCTTGTTCTACGTATTCGAAATATGCTTATGTCATGAAGTGAGTGGACTACCCACTGGCTAAAGGTAAGCCATTCCCCATTTTGGAATTCATAACATAATAACCTAAACATGATGAGATTCTCAGTCTCATCAATAGGTTAAGAACAAAAGTTTATATGTTAAATAACCCGTGATCCATACCTTACTGTGAAAGACCACCATTTACATGGATCACTTCTTTAAACACAATGGGTCTTTTCCAAATGAAATTGTGCACAAATAAAGAAAATAAATTCACAAACGATTTTCGACAAATAAATTCTTTTATTAAAATATTCGATATTTACACCATAAAACTAGTCTAAGAGGGCATACATTCCAACATAGACTTCATGGGCCCGTTCCCTAAATCGTTTTCCAATGAGTATATCTTAGTGGCTGTTGACTATGTTTCCAAATGGGTAGAAGCTATTGCTACATCGACCAATGATGCTAATGTGGTGGTAAAATTTCTTCAACGAAATATTTTTAGTCGATTTGGTACACCCCGAGCACTGATTAGTGATGAGGGCACCCACTTCATTAATAAGCAAATGGACAAATTACTGAAGAAGTATAGAGTCACTCATCACATAGCCACCTCATACCATCCTCAAACAAGTGGTCAAGTAGAGGTGTCTAATAGGGAAATCAAGAGGATTCTTGAAAAGACTGTTAATACCTCACGCACTGATTGGTCTTTAAAATTAGATAATGCATTATGGGCTTATAGGATTGCGTTTAAGACTCCCATAGGTATGACCCCGTATTGTCTAGTTTTTGGAAAACCTTGCCACTTGCCAGTTGAATTGGAACATAGAGCTTTTTGGGCTTTAAAGCGTTTAAATTGTGATTTGAAAGCTGCAAGTGAACAACGAGTGTTGGAATTGAATGAGCTGGCAAAACTTCGCCTAGAAGCCTATGAGAATACCCGCCTTTACAAAGAACGCACCAAGCGGCTTCATGACCAGAACATTCTGCGGCTCCAGTTTGAAGTTGGGCAACGAGTTTTACTATATAATTCGCGGCTTAAACTCTTCCCTGGTAAGCTTAAATCCAGATGGTCTGGCCCATTCACTATCACTAACGTATCACCCTATGGTGCAGTTGAGCTTTCTGATGGGTCTATGGGCACATTTAAAGTGAACGGACAGAGACTCAAGCATTATTGGGTGATAATCTAGCTAGGAATACAGTGAGTTACTTCATACATTGACGTAATCTGGTCCAGGTAAGGCGTCATTAAATAAAGAGTGGATGACGCTACTCCATAAGAAAGGTTCTCCTTTCTTGGTTTGCATCCTAATGCATGTTGTGTTTTTTTCAAGTCATTCTTTAGTTTTCATTTTTATTCTATTCTATTTTATTTTTATTTATTTATTTATTTATTTCTTCTTACATTTTATCTCTTCCTTTTCATTTTTCTTCTTCTTTTTCCTTCTAGTCGGTTTCACCAGAAAATTTTCGACGCTTGGTCTCCTAAATCCCACGCCGGATTCACCAGACACCGCCAACTAGAAAATTTTCGGCGCCGGTTCTCATAAAATCCCTTGTCGGATTAGTTAGCCGAGGATGTCCAGAAAATTTTTGGTGCCGGATATTCTCCAGTCCTGCGCCGGATTTGTTGCCACACATCCCTTCATCCGATCAAAGAGTTTTCGGCGCTGGAATAAGCGTGAGTTCACACCGGCGCCGGATTGTACTTGGTCTGCACTATTCTTTTCTTCCTTCTGCCGCCGATTTTGCAGCCATGGTTTCTTCTTCATTCCGGCGCCTATAACCCCACGCACGTTTCTTTCGACGCCAGTGTTCCTTTCCATTCTTCGCTACCCGTCTCAAATGCTGTTTGGGTTGCGGTGACCACCGCCGTTCTATTGCCACCTGTTGACCTTGGTGCCGATTGTGCTGCCTCTGTTGACTGTGGGTCTCTCTGTCATCTCTAGTACCCTTGTTTTTATTTATTCTGCAATTTTTCCTCTTGTGCTCTTGCTGGGTAGTGGCTGACTAAAATATCAATTCTTGGTTTACTTCTGCGTGTGGGGAGTATGTGCACTTTTTATTGTTCCCTCTATTTCGTGTGTTGTCTATTTCGCTGGGGGACTTTTGGCAGTTTATTGACTTACACTGGTGGCTGAGGGGCAACATTGATGTGATTGTGACGTGGGTTCTCCACCCAATTTGTTTGGTTGTTTTTTGTTAGAGTGTTGTTGACTGGTGGCCCTTGCGCTCCTATATTCTCAGTAATTTTATTTCTTTTCACCTTGTCATAGCTAGTGGGGCCGGGGTTAGGCGTAAAAACACCACATCTTGACGTACTCACCCTTCTTCCTCTACCCCACCAATCCCTCCTGTGTCATCTCCCACTCTTTCTCCCCATTTTCGGAATGAGGATAGTCTTATCTGGTATGAGAAACGCAAATGCTGCAAGCTGATTATTAAGAAAACTATCCACTCTGAGGTTGATGCTTATTTTCATTTGCTTACTCCTTTTCGCCCCTTAGGGTGGGAACCACTTCTCCGTCTTCCTCCTTATTATTACCCTGAGTTGGTGCGTCAATTTTATGCTAACATTGAGGATAGAGGTATCCGAGTCACTGAGATCCACTCTAGTGTTAAGAGCGTTCCCCTAATCGTGTCTCGGTCCACTCTCGCCAATGTCTTTCACTTTACGGATGATGGTGAGGACATTCACTTTGGTACTGACTGGGTTTATATTGACTTAAGCTTTAGTCTTCTTTCCACTCTCGACCAGCTTGGTGCCCGAGTCACTCCTCACCCTTCCAATCTTGACCAAGCCACTGTTTATGCGCATGACCTCAGTCTCACTCATCGCCTTCTTGCTTATCTTGTGAGCTTTAATGTTATGCCTCGCGCTAGTAGCCTCAATGAGATTAGGAATTGTGATGTCTATATCCTAAATAAGCTTCTCAATGGTATGGGTGTGGCCCCTGCTCTTCTTAGTAGTGTGATTGTCCGTGAAATACTTGCTTCGGCTAGCCCTACCAAAGCTTTATGTTTTCCTCGTCTCTTCTCTCAGCTCTTTGAGGTTTCTAACGTTGATATCACTGGAGAATTCAAAGAGGACACCATTTCTTCCGATGTCCTGAGTATGGCTAGTATTTCTAGTCTGGGCTATTCCCGCTCTGTTACTGGTGCTTGGCACTATAAGGGGCACCCCATTCCTTCTGGGGCTCCACAGCAGTCTGTACCATCTTCATCCACTGCCCCTGCTCCTACTCCTCCTGTTTCCCTGGCTCCATCTACTAGTTCTTCTCCTTTCCCTGTTAATTTGACTGTTTCTTTGAGACATGTGCAGGCTCTCCTTTTACAGCTTCAGCAAGGACAACAGCAAATTATCACTCGCTTGGATTGCCAAGAGCGTATGCTTACCCACCTCTATCAACACACTTTTCCGGGTGCACCTCTTGGTGGCTCCCCTCATGCTTCCACTGATGCGGTGGCTGGCTCGGACAGCACTGCTGATTCAGATTCGGCCCCCGGGTTCGATGGGTTTGCTGGTCGTGTGACCTGATGCCTTCTTGCTTCGTGCCCTTGAGGCTAGGGAAGTTTGTTTTCTTTGCATTTCTTTCTTTTCTTTTATTTTTGCTTTATTTGCCATTAGTGGGGACACTGCTAGCCTTCAGTATGGGGGCAGCCTTACTCATGGGTGTTTTTACCTTTTTTGGGTTCATGTGCTTGTTTATTGTGGTAATTTACTCATGGGTGTATCACCTCAAGGATGTTTATCCCATAATGTTTTTTTGAATGTCTTCAAGATCATCTTGATATATGTGTCTGGGTTGTGTTGATGAAACATTTGTTCTATACTTTGTATAACTTATGCATAACACTTTTTAAACACCATAGACCCATGTAGTGCATGCAAATGCTTGACATTATTTTCAAGACAGGTTTTCCTGAAACTTCTCCTGTTGATGCTTCTAGAACTTACTTAAATACCTCTCGAGGCGAAATAAGAAGGCATTCATGATTTTGCTTAAAAACGACAGTCACAGGCTTTCTTTGGACAGTTTGAGCATTTCAAGCTTACCTTATGAATTATCCCTAGCACATTTTTTGTGCCTAATGTATTTAATTCTTTCATAAACTAGTGAATATATTAACCTATTATTTTCTTGTGAGGGCTTGATTCATATTCTAATTCTTTTATTGCTCCATGGGATAAGGGTACAGGTTAGTGAAAGAACATGACAGCTTTAAGTAGAAAGATGTTGAGGGAATATCAGGATTGGTTTACACTGTTATGTTATGTTATGTTGGGTTGCTAGCCTCGGTTTGCCTTGAGTACTATTATCTTTGGAGCCATATTCAGTGCTATGTAGGCAATTAGAATTGGAAATATACTGCCATTGTGGACCTTGTGTATCTTGGGTGACCTTGTGTATTTTGTGTAAATGTTGAAAAAAAAAAGAGAAAAGATGCTGGAAAAAAAAAACAGCAGTTATTTGAAAAAAAAAGAAAAAAAAGGAAAAAAGAGCACAAGTGTTGTTCTAGGCAAGTTGTAAGGTCGTCATGGTAATGAATCGTCACAATACTGAGGGTTTTGCAACAAGTGTAATGGTGAGGATACAGAGAGTGCTTAGCATACATCTTTCTTATGGTATGAGGATTTGGGAATTGAATATTGGTATGTACTAGGGCGAGCGAAGGATTAGAGTTTTTGCTATGTTTGTTATCATTTTTTCCTTGCCAGCTCTCTTTTCATTGTATGTCGTTATCTTCTATCTTTCGATTGTTAGCCAAATTCCCTAGCCTTACATTACAAGCGATAAAGTCCTACCTGATCTAAATGGAATCATGATATGTCTCAATTAGTGGAGAGAGAGTATGAATAGTAAGTCTATGGAATGCATCTTTTGTTTAAACTCAAATCTTTGAATGCCTTGAGAGCATTGTTGAGTAATTGTTTTGCACTACGGGGTCTGAATTCACTAACACAAGTCTTGCATTCGTTATGTAGAGTACTTCAACATTTTTTTTTATTAGCATGAACTGGAGATATATTTGAGCTATGATCTTGACACCCATTTGTGTTGATAATTTGATTTAAACCTGGTTTTGCTTGGGGACAAGCAAACGTCTAAGTGTGAGGGAATTTTGATGTAGTGATATTGCATTGAATATTTTTGGTGACTTTTGGATAGATCATGTTATAATTTTATGCAATATGAGGTTTATTTGGACAATTTACTCCTTTTTGTGGTTATTTGATTTTTCTAGGGACTTGAATGAAATAACATACAAGTTGCGGGGTTGAAGAAGCAAATTGTGGAAGATTTCTGGAGGAGAGTTAAATCCGGCACCGGATTCACCAATCAGGGGCTAGATTGAACTCTCCAACGGGCTACTGTGAAGATAAAAGCCGTAAAGAGCGAATTTGGAAGGGAGAAGCCATGAGGGACGAATTTTGTTCAGTTTCTTTTGACATTACCTTTAGGTATTATCTTCCTAGGGTTTTTTTATTGTAATTTTGAGAGAGCTTTCCATTATTTGACACATATTGGAGGCTACTCGTGGACAAGCTTAGAGATTGTATTAGTATACTATGATGTTTTTTCATACATTCTCTTTTAATTTGTTCTTAAATTTCCTTTCAATTATGTATTAAGTTCTTATTCTAAGGCCATGATGTAACTAGTATTAATTATTATATTATCTTGTGATTCCGTTATTTGAAGGGTGTTAATTATTATATTATCTTGTGATTCAGTTATTTGAAGGGTGTTACTAAGTCTTTGCCTGATTACTGTACTCAAAGCAATTGAATGCCTGATCACCATTCAGATTGATTTATCATTAACTAGGAAAATTCGAAAGATGACTTAGTTAATTAGGAAAGGTAATCAGACCACAAATTACATGTGAAATAGAAATATATTTGCATGATTTGTGTAATCATTATAATGTCATATCCTTGAATGCGTTCATTTGAATTGAATTCAACATATAAATATAGTTGGGTTATTTGGAGGAATAGAATTAATATACATTGAAAGAGGATATTGGTTAATTTTGGACATTGATTAACTGATAAGGTACACTCCAGAATAATGGGTCACGTTGGTAATATAAGAGTTAATCTAGTAAAATCACATACCTTAGATCATCTCATTATAATCTTTATTCAGGAAGAAGTGCTAATTTAGTTATTTAAATTTAATTCTCCAAAACCGCAATCATTGAAATCTCTATTTTCTTTTAATTCAAGTTAGGGTTAATTTCATTGGAAGGAGTTTTAATTCTAATCTCTGTGGGACGACCTTGTTACTATAAATGAGATCTAGTATACTTGCTAGTTCTCCGAATTGGTCATCAATTGTGTTAGCATCGTGGTTTGGATCTTAAAGAAAATATGAATAAAATGCCATGGATATGCTTTCTTGTAATTGAACTTCAATTATATAAAGTTCAAGAACCTCCTAATAGGGCCATTGCCAGGGCCATGACTATTTTTAATATTTAATAAGTACATTTCAACTAAACTAATAGTAGTATTTTAGTTTAATAATATGCCAGTTTTTATACGAATATTCACAATATTCAAATTCAATTATTAGTTTGAATTTATAAAAGTTGAAAAAAGAAGTTTAGTAAAATTAATCAAAAAGAGACTTCAAATTTTAGATAAAAGAACAAACCAGTTAATATTAAAAGATTAATATTATATTTCACAATATTTTAAAATTTTCACTTATCATCTTTTTAGAAATTTTAAAAGTATTATTCAATATTTATACCATCCCGTGCAATGCATGAGTATCAACATAGTTTGAATCAAAATAGCTAAGAAGGGCACATTTCCTCTTCTAATGAATCCGGTTCATAGGTGAGATTGCAACCGTCTTTTTTTTTTCTTGTTTTTTCTTTTTTTTCCCTACTCTCTTAAGGCTTGTTTGGTGATTCAATTTGATATGTAAAATTAATTAATTAATTTTTTATTTAATTAAGTGTATTTGATAGCATTTAAATGCTTATTTACTTCAATACATTTGATTTTTTTTATTTATTATCACTTAACTAATTAAAACATAGTAAAATCATGTTATAAATTTTAAGACTTATTGAAATTTTATTATAAATATTAAATTAATTAAAAAATATTAAGTTTAGAGTTTGAATAATAATAATAATAATAATAATAATAATAATAATAATAATAATAATAATAATAATAATAATAATAATAAGTTTGACTATTTTATACTTTTATTAAATTATAATAAAATATAGTGAAAGAATAAATTATAATTAATTTAGTATTCAGATTCAAACATCAAATTTCATAATTGAATTTTTCAAAATTCATTTTTTTAAATTTAAATATTTAATTTAAATCTTTACAATTCAACTTCATGAAAAAAGACCTTAATAAGGTTTGGTTATGTTGGGATGTGCAATGGAAGCAACACACAAATATATATAAAGATGAGAGAAAAATAAATAAATAAAATAGAACACGAAAATTTAACATAGTTCGATCTCTCAATTAGACCTACATCCACGACCCTAACGGGAAACACTCTACTATGTAATTTTTGAACGGACAAAATTACAAACCCTCACAAAATAACTCAAGGCCAAAAAATCTCCCAATTTACTAAGTTTAATGAGTTGGTACACTCTCCCAAAAAAATACTAACCTATTTATAGGATATCCTTCCTTACCCTTTTTTTAAGCTATTCCATGTGGGATTGAGAAATTAATAAATCCTCCCATTTCTCAATTTTCCAAATTACAATAGAATTTGAAATCCTAACTCTATTCTCAATCCTTGCAGTCTTCTTCTCTGTTGTTTCTTCTGTTTTACTTCCTTCAAGTCGCTTCTTCAAGGAATGACCATCAAGATGGTAGATATTTTTCTCTTCTTTCTTCCTTGCATAACCAGACAGTTCCCTTTATATATTTTGCAAGACTTTCCAACTCCAACATTCTTATATCCTTTTAATGCCATCACACCTAATGAAATAATATTGACATTAGAATTAGGAACACACCTTACATCATGAAGTATTTTGACTTCATCATTGTGGAGTTTAAGGCGGACTCGTCCAATGCCTTCAACCTTCATCTTAGAGTTGTTTCTCATGTTGATGTGGCCAAAGTTCTCCAATTGGAAATCATCGAACATGTCTTGGTCCTTGTAGATATGCAAGTTTGATGCAGAATCTATTATCCAATTTGAATGCTTCTTATCAACAGTATCATCCGAAAATCTCATTAAAAATAGATCATCACCTATGACCATATTTGTAAAGGAATCACTTACTTTGGCTTTGCCCTTCCTTTGTTCTCTTAGAGCTCTTAAATCCTCTTTCATTTTTGGGCAACGACTTTGGATGTAACCAATCTCTCCACAGTAATAACATTCAAAGTTGCTATTATCACTCTAGTGGGATTTTTCTCTTCCTTGATCACCTCTTCTTCTGCTTCGACTCCTCCCTCTTCTCCAACTCTCTATAACTAGTACTCGACTATCTTTAAATTAATTTTCTTTTATCATCTGGTGATTTTTTTTTAAAGATTTCGACACCTCATTCAGTTGCAGTGTACTTTGTTCTGCTAATAGTGATTGCACCAATGGCGTGTAAGATTTGAGTAGAGAAGCCAACAAGAGCAATGCTTACTTCTCATCTTCAATCTTCTCCCCTAAATTTTTAAGTCGAGGTACTAACTCATTAAATTTATTTATGTAGTCAATAATGTTACCTCATCCTTCCATCTTAAGCGAATATAAATTCATCTTCATCTTCAAGCGGTTAGTCAGTGTCTTCGATACATAATTTTTATCTAAAGTCTCCCACATCTTCTTAGATGTTGTCTCCTTTAATACTGTAACTTTAATATGTGAAGCCAATGCTGACCGAATAGTACTAACCACTTTTTTCTGAATAGTACTCCAATCTGAATCCTTCATCCCTTTTGACTTTTCATCTTCTAATGCAGAATCAAGACCCTACTGTATTAAGTAATTTTGAGTTGTGTATTGCCACAGAGTGAAGTCAATATTTCTATCAAATAGTAGAGGTAAAATCTCATTCTTCATATATGTTATATTTAAAGAATCTATAATAAAATATCTTACCTCCACATGACACAAAAAATTCCTCTTACTCAGAACTGCTGATGAAGCACCTCCTGCTCCTTTTCTCTCCTCCCTAGGCTCGAACCTTGCTTTTCTCCCAAGCGGGAACCAATCTCTGATAGCACTTGTTGGGATGGGCAATGGAAGCAATACACAAATATATAGAAAGAGGAAAGAAAAATAAATAAATAAAATAGAATACGAAAATTTAACGTGGTTAGGTCTCTCAATTAGACCTGCATCCACAACCCCAAAGGAAAATACTCTACTATGTAATTTTTGGACAGACAAAATTACAAACCCTCACAAAATAACTCAAAGCCTAAAAATCTTCCAATTCACTAGGTTTAATGAGTTGGTGCACTCTTCCAAAAAAACACTAACCTATTTATAGGAAAATCCTTTCTTACCATTTTTTTAAGCTATCCTATGGGGGATTGAGAAAAACTCAACAGATTAGAACTTTTGCAACTATATTTGGAGATTCAACATCTATTCCGAATAACAGAGTGTTTTTTTTTTTTTTTGCAAGGAAAGGATTAAATTCACACCTGTAAAATTCAAATTCATTTTCTTAAGTAACATTTAACTTGTATATACAAAACTACCCTTTGATTTTTCAAAAAATAAAACCACTAGTTTCATAATTTTAAGGTTAAAATTTTAACAATATGAAAATTATTTCCAAAAAAATGTTTATTTCATTCTTGATGTAAATTTCCAAATATTCTAATTAAAGATGGATATTTACAACTTCATATTTTAATTAAGTTCTCTTTTGATTATATGCTAATTTTAGAACTTATGCCTTAACTCTTTTTTTTTTTGTGCTAAAAATAAGGTAAAATATATTTGTAGGAAATAAAAAAATAGAAATGTTTAGTAATGATTTATGAAAATGTTCTAAATTGATTTTTCTCCTTTTTGCTTCACTTTTTCACGTAAAAAACAAGGAACAAGGAAAAGATTGAATCAAAATAATATAATATTGTTATTATTCTAATAATTTGAGATACCGAATTTCAAATAATTTTATTCCTTTAAATATTACTAAATTAAAATTTATGTTAAAATTAAATCCAACCATTTAAATTTTATATTCTAATATACATTTGAATTTTAAAAATTTGTATACTTAAAATTTGTAAGTAGGATGGAAATTTGTTAGTGTTAATAAAGAGGATATCTTTTATCTTTATTTTTTATCTTTATATTTGGAGTAATATTTATTATAAGAGTAGATTTTAAATTTTAAGGATGTGAACTTAATACTCTCACCACAGGAAAAATCGCCATTTGCGAGGGCCAAAAACCGTCGCAAAACCGTCGTTGACCGTTTTTGCGACGGTTTTAGCCGTCGTAAAAAACGACGTCGCAATTTGCGACGGCCATAGAAAACCGTCGCAAATTGCGACGGTTTTGCGAAGGCAAAAAAATTCGTTACTATTTACTGACGGTTTTGCGAGGATTTTGCGACGAATATTTTTTGGTCAAACTTCACCGGAGGAACAATTTTTGCGACGATTTTGCGACGAAAAAAGTGACCCTCGCAAAACCGTCGCAAATTGCGACGGTTTTGCGAGGGACAATTAACCCCAAGTCGTGACCCTCGCAAAACCGTTGCAATTTGCGACGGTTTTGCGAGGGCCAACCTTGTGCCCTCGCAAAACCCTCGCAAATTGCGACGGTTTTGCGAGGGGACAATTAACCCCAAGTCGTGACCCTCGCAAAACCGTCGCAATCGTGACACTTTTTATTCTTACATTTTGCACACGGGCATCTAATTACGCTTGACATTGCATTTGATAAGGCAAATGTCAAAAAAGCCTTAACCCCTTCCTCAAATTCAATAGTGATCCCTTTTACACCTGAAGCGTGCCTTCTATACATCCAACTACGATCCTCCATGACGTCTAAATGAGAGAAAAGAACAATCAACTCAATAATTAAAATCACCCCTTAAACAAAAGGAAGAGAAGTATAATTACATTTTCCTTTCTATTATCTAACAAAAAGAGGTCCAAAACATAGAATTTACAATTGCTATTGTTGGATACAGATTACACCTTCAATATATACGTTTTAACCAAGTATTTAATCTTAATTGAGGAATTTGATTAAGATTAAATACTATTAAAGCTAATTATATTCTTATTTTACACATTCCAATGGTTAAATAATAACATTTTATTTATTTTCATTCCAATGTTTATATTTGTTTAAACTCTCTCTATAACGTATATTATTCCTGCTATTATTAACATCGACCTATATATGAAATTATTATTATTACTCATTTCATTACTCCTATTCTTATTCTTATTAGCAATATTATTTTTAATAATAATGCTATTATGGGATATATACTCATGCTCAATCGAATAATACACTCCAAGATAAGGGTAGTTATTCTATTCCACATTAAGTAGCGACGATTTTGAAAAAAATTTGATGAGAGTCTCCCCGTAATTGGACATTTTCCAGGCACAAGGCCACCTCAAAATTATACAATCAAAATGCAATTGCAAACAACAAAGACAGATCATTCATTTATACAAAAAATAAATAAATAAATAAATAAAAGGATAACTAGGGGTAATCACCCATTACCCAAGAGGAGTAATCACCCATTACTCACGGGGAATCCAACATTTGAATTCAACAAAAAGGCAATTTATATGAACAACACGCACCTCCTACATCTTCATAATCTAAGGAAACGGATTTCTCACATAAAAGAGCCTTCAAAGCATTCTACTAGAGTTAAATCTTCCACTAGAGACACTAATATATTATTATAATCAAGTAATAAGATTACTAAACTAATCGGAAATCAACCTTCCTATTATGGCATCATAACCAATCAAATTAATTTATAAGGGTTTATATAGCTAAAACATAGTTCCCATATAATTTGATCAAAGTAGTAATTTTTTATAACATGGTAAAAAGAGTGCACTATAAGTATAGATCAAAACACATTGAATGTTTAAAAAGGACAACAATTCCAACTAACAATTTAGCAATTCCAGTTCACAATTCCAAATTTAAATCAATAATCTCACATCAAACCACCATCATGTCACTCACAATCTCCTCAAACTCAACCCCAACATCAATACAACTTTTATACATCAATTCAAACTCTGCTCATTCACAAATAATCGCCCAAATTTCAAAGCTTCGGGGAAATGCAAATTTGCCCAAAGTTTATAAGATAATGAAGTAGCTCAAGAGATAAATTCTAACTACTTACCCAAACGAATCGGCTTCAACAACAGACACAATGATAGCACAGGAATGGCGATGCGCCGACGAGAGGCGGGCTGAAGGGGGTAGGAAGAGCGAGGGGGAGTTGAGGGGGGGGGCGCTGCGGGATGGGGGGAGTTGAGGGAGGGGGCGCGGGGGTGGGGGGCGGCTGCGGTGTGGGGGAGTTGAGGGAGGGGAGTTGAGGGGGGTTGCGGGATGGGGGAGTTGAGGGAGGGGCCGCGGGATGAGGGAGGGGGAGCGGGAGGGCGCGGGATGGGGGTGGAGCGGGAGGGGGCGCGAGAGGGGGTCGCCGGGGAGAGGGAGGGAGCGGGAGGGGGCGCCGGGATGAGGGAGGGGGAGCGGGAGGGGGCCGGATGGGGGGGGGGCCTTGAGGGAGGTGAGGGAGGGGAGTTGAGGAGGAAGAAGGAAGGGGGAAGAATGAGGGGAAAAAAAAAAGAGGGAGTGAAAAATTTTGGAAATTTTTAATTTTTTAAAAATTTCTAGCTATTTCGTCGCAATTTGTGACGAAAAAATAAAACCCTCGCTAATTTCTCATAAATTAATACGAATAATATTATAAATCGATCTATACATTATAATTTTTATTATTTTTTTAGTGATTCTAATAATAATATTATTATGTAAATTATTTTTCTTTATATATTTTAATTTATACACCACTTAATCAAATAAATAGATAAAAAAATTAGATATATGTATATATATAACTATATAGTATAATATATATTAATATGTTCGAGGTGAATAACATTACAAATCGATCTCTACATTATAATTTTCAATATTTTTTTTAGTAATCTCAATAATAATAACAGTATTTGAATTGTTTTTCTTTACATATTTTATTTTATACACTAATTAACAAAATAGATATATTAAAAAATTGGACATATGTATATACATAGCTAAATTAGTATAATATATATTAACATGTAGGAGACGAAGAACATTACAAATTGATCTCTACATTATAAATTTCATAATTTTTTTAGTGATATCAACAATAATAACAGTATTTGAATTATTTTTCTTTATACACTACTTAATCAAAGTGATAGATTAAAAAATTAGACATATGTATATATATACCTACATGTTATAGTATATATATATATATATATATATATATATATATATATATATATTAAACTAAACAGATACTTATATACATTATATACATATACTTATATATTAGAATAAGTATATAACATAACATAATTAGCTATATACATTTACTTATGCAATACATTAGGTGTATAACATGACATAATTACATATACAAAATTATAATAAAATGCACTAATTGAGACATGTTATTAAAAATATTTCAGTAAATTTGTCAAAATACACCATCACATAAACACATAAAGAAATTTTAAAAAAAAGATTAAAACCCTATTTTGTTGTAAAACCCTCGCAAATTACGTCGCAATTAGTGACGTATTAGCAACTAATTTGCGACTAATTGGGGTTTTGAGATTTTCTATACATTTTGCCATTTATTTATTTTTTAATTAAAAATATTGACCGTCGCAAAACCCTCGCAAATTGCGAGAACTTTGCGACGGATGTTCAAAAATTTTTAAAATATTTTTTTAAAAATAATCGATCGTCGCAAAGCCCTCGCAAATTGCGAGGGTTATTGCCGTCGCAAAATCCTCGCAATTTGCGAGGGTTTGCGATGGACGTTCAATTTTTTTAAAAATAAATTACCGTCGCAAAACCTCGCAAATTGCGAGGGCTAACTACGTCACAAAACCTCGCAAATTGCGAGGACTTTGCGATGGACGTTCAAAAATTTTAAAAATATTTTTTAAAAAATAATTTGTCGTCGCAAACCCATCGCAAATTACGAGGGTTATTTACCGTAAAACCCTGCAATTTGCAGCGTTTTGCGATGGAAGTTCAAAAAATTTTTAAAAAATTTTTTAAAAAATAAATTGCACGTCGCAAAACCTCGCAAATTGAGAGGTTTATTGCGTCGCAAATTGCGAGGTTTTCGATGGACGTCAAATTTTTTTAAAAATATTTTTAAAATTAAATATCCGTCGCAAAACCCTCGCAAATTGCGAGGATTATTTGCCGTCGCAAAACCCTCGCAAATTGCGAGGGTTTTGCGATGGACGTTCAATTTTTTTTTAAAAAAAATATTTTTAAAAAAATAAATTACCGTCGCAAAACCCTCGCAAATTGCGAGGACTTTGCGATGGACGTTCAAAAATTTTAAAAATATTTTTTTAAAAAATAATTTGTCGTCAGTAAAACCCTCGCAAATTGCGATTGTTATTTGCCGTCGCAAAACCCTCGTAATTTGCGAGGGTTTTGCGATGGACGTTCAAAAAAATTTTTAAAAAATATTATTTTAAAAAATAACTTGTCGTCGCAAAACCCTCGCAATTTGCGAGGGTTTATTAGCCGTCGCAAAACCCTCGCAAAATTGCGAGGGTTTTGCGACGGACGTACTGAAAATTTATTTAAAAATATTTTTTTTAAAATAACTCGTCGTCGCAAAACCCTCGCAATTTGCGAGGGTTTATTAACCGTCGCAAAATCCTCGCAAATTGCGAGGGTTTTGCGATGGACGATCTGAAAATTTATTTTAAAATATTTTTTTTAAAATAACTCGTCGTCGCAAAACCCTCGCAATTTGCGAGGGTTTATTAGCCGTCGCAAAATCCTCGCAAATTGCGAGGGTTTTGCGACGGACGATCTGAAAATTTATTTTAAAATATTTTTTTTAAAATAACTCGCCGTCGCAAAACCCTCGCAATTTGCGAGGGCATAAATACCGTCGCAAATAGCGATGATTTTGCTACAAATTGCGACGGGTATTTTGGCCGTCGCAAAACCGTCGCAAATTGCGACGGTTTTGGTCAACTCGCTACTTGTTTGAAAATCGTCGCAAATTGGTCGCTATTAGCGACGGTATTGAAGCCGTCGCAAAAAATTCGTCGCAAATCGCGATTTATCTTGTAGTGTCTCTTAAATGGTTATGAAGTCAGAGAAGGACCAGTCGACCAACCTTCACTGCTATTACCACCAATTCATTAAACATTCCTCTTACCGGCCGGTTGTGAATAGCCTCTGCGGTTTCATTAAAATGCCCCTCACTGCCTTCCAGCAAACAAAGAAATAATCAACGATCAAAACTTCGATTTCTCGCGTATGCCCTTCTTTTGCAATTCTCATTTCAGGCCCTGAAAATTCATCCACTGCCTCAAACAAAGGCATTTGCAACATCAAGAATACGTTTATCCAAGGCAAAATTCAGGAGCTCCACCGCCATGAAAACCGAAGGGAAGAAGAAGAATAAGGTCTTGCGAGGTCTAACAGCGCCCTTTAGAGCACTGAACAGACTTTACGTGAGAATTACGTTTGCTTGTGCTGCAAGTTTTGATCAGGCCAGTACTGTCGCGAACTACGGTATGGCTCCTCAAATGTCTTTCCACATACCCAGAAACTTCAGCGTGAATTCATCAGCATCAGCAAGGGAGAGCATCGGTTGTGAGGAGAAGGAACTGAGGGAGCCTATTCGTGTGGCGTCAACAAAGGTAAATGGGTCCAGGAAGGTTGAGATCATGCAAGTTGAGCCGCGAAAGCCAGCTCCAATGGCGGCCACTGCAGCAGATAAGATGAGGATCAGTTACAGTGTTGGTGTAGGTAAAACTGGGAGAATTGATGAGGATCAGCACTGTGATTTCAATGACTGAGATGCCAATTTTGGAGTTCCGAGATGTAAAAGTTATGCTGTTAAAAGAAGAAACGTTGTAGTCTAGCTAGCAAGCATCATTTGCATGCATAGACAAAGCCTTCGCATCAAAGAATTTTTTTTCCCCCTTCAATTTCTCTTACTAATTTCATGTTAAATATTTTTCTCACAATTACAGAATGAAAGATGCCTTCTTCTTACATAATCATATTCAATATACTATATTTCATATACAGATCATTAAAATTTCAAACTTTTCAAATCATCCTGATTTTATATATGGCCTTAAGCAAAAAGTTTTAGAAACGTTATCTTTTAATTTTTTAAAAAAATGTATTTTTCTAATTGTTTTAGATGTAATAAATTTATTAATTTAATTTTTGGACTCTTCTATAATTTAATATTTCATAACTACATTCATATTTTTTTTTTGACATTTTTATAAAAAATTTAAAATAAAAAACACTATAAATGAAGAATTCAAATAAAAATTATTAATAAAATTAAAAAGAGAGTTAAAAACCAGTACTATAAAGAATATTATAATGATATGAATCAACGATGCAAAAAAAAAAAAAAGATAATAGGATGAGGTAATAGAGAGTTAATAAAAGAATTTAGAATTAAAATTAATAAATTGGCAAGAAAATTTGATTGGGAAAAAAAAAATCCTAGAGAGTTTTTTCATATCTCTTCCCATTCTCAAGAATAATCTTCAATTCTAATCCTCAAAAATAAATGGCCGGTAGAAGAAACTAACGACCTTTCTTTTTTTTTCAGAAAACAAAAAACTTTTAATGTTTTTTTTTTTATAAAAAAGGCTTTTTTATGAGATCTTTTCTAAATGATTTTTTTAATAATATGGGCCTCAAACATATTTTAACGAAAAAAAGGCCTAACACAATATTTAGGAATACTAAGGGGTCTTCCACCAAGTCGGGAGCGATGCTTTAATTGCCTAAAGGTAAAGGCTCCCACAGCTCCAATCTTGATCGGATTCGGTGCAGTACAAGAAAAATTATGCAGCAATTTGTATATTAGTCACGATTATATATATAATTCATAATATTATATACACCTTTAAGATAATATTATTACACTAAAAATTTAGTCAACATATCTAATCTATTCTGAATTTAATTTAATTTTTTCAAATTTTAATCTCTGCTGTCAAATAACAAGATAGAGACTAAATTTGACCATGCACTTACAACTCCAAATGCATCCCCATCCTAACCCAGTGGGATGAACCAAGGCTGGAAACCACCCTCAACACACCAATCTGATTTTATAACCCACCATCATTATCTAACCTATGTGTATATTCGAAAAGTGAAGAGGAGAGTGAATTATCTATATAGATTTTCTAAGTAATTTATTATTATATTTTTATTTATCTTTTTAACTTTTCTAATTAATGATGTAGATATAATAGAGCCATTTGTATTTTATTATAGATGGCAATAATTTTATCCACACTTCTAACTAACTTGTTCAATAATTGAGATTCGTTTATCATAGATAAAGTAGACATTTAACATAATTTTTAAAAAATATAAATATTATCTATTCTATTTATAATTATTGTTGTTGTTATGAAGACTTTACTTCTTTCTGTTCCTTGCTTCAGTCATATGATTTCTTATAATTATTTTGATAGAAGACTAAAAGACAAAAAAAACAAAAAAATGTTATGAATACATTAGTGGATGTGGATGTCCACCATTAACACCACTAATACATATTAGTGGAGTTAGTGGAGACACTACTAATAAGAGCTGTTCTCAAACTTGAAAAGTATACCAATTGTAAGAGAATTGTTGGAGAAAATTGTGAGAGAAAAGAAAGAGAGAAGTTTGAAGAAATTATTGTGCAAATAATAGTTAGAGATTTATTATGTATAAATTTTATTCTAACACTACCAAAATTTTATAACACGTTATCAGTACGAGTTTCTACCGTTACAAAAGCTAGAAGACTAAAGGTACGCATTTATTGATCCCTATAGCTAACCTTACTAAATTCGAATTTGTAGTCTTTAATATTTTTGGAAAAAATTATATGTCATGGGTTCTTGATGTAGAAATGCATCTAAATATTGAAGGCCTTAGCGAAATTATTAAAGAAAAAAAATAGTGCATCTGCACAACAAAATGCCAAAGTTTTTATTTTTATTCGTCGTCATCTCGACGAAAATTTAAAAATGAAATATCTTACCGAAAAAGATCCATATGTCATGTGGATAAATTTAAAAGAAAGATTTGACCACGTAAAGATGGTTATATTATCAACTGCACGGTATGAATGGTTGCACCTAAGGTTGCAATATTTTAAAATCGTGAATGAATATAGCTCCGCCATGTATAAAATTACATCTCAATTAAAATTATGCGGAGAAAAAGTTACTAATGAAGATATGCTGGAGAAGACATTCTCCACCTTTCATACCTCGAATATTGCCCTGTAATAACAATATCGAGAAAAATGGTATACAAAATTTATTAATTTAATTACTGCCCTCCTCATCGTAGAGAAAAATAATGAGTTATTATTGAGAAATTATGAAGCCATACTAACTAGTTCAATAGCACTCCCAAAAGTGAATACTGTTGGCTCGAGCAGAAGTCAAGGCGTAGCCGTAGCCGTGGCCGTGGTTATGGTTATGGTCGTGGACACGCTCGATATTTCTCTTGTCACAGTAATAATCAAGTTGTAAGAAATACTGGCCACCTGAAGTAGGAAAGAAAAGATAATAAGGGAAAAGAAAAAGAAATGCAAGAAAATTATAAGGATAAGTGTTATAGATGTGGCATGAAAGGTCATTAGTCATGTAACTGTCGTACGGCCAAGAATTTAATTTAGTAAAATTATATCAAGCTTCATTGGAAAAGAAAAATAAAAATGTTAAAATAAATTTTTCTCAACATCTAGTGAATAATGCTGACGACAATGATATTGATCTAGAATATTTTAATATCAATATTACCCATATGAATGTATCTAATTTTTTTCGAACATCCAAACAGTAGGATAGATCATTTAATTGGTGATGGCAGTGTCCAGAAGAACTAATGCCTCATCCTGATATTTTTATAAATTTTTATTTTATTCTAATAATATTTACGTTTGTATATACATAGTTTTGTTCAGATGGCTGTTTTTAATGATGATGTATGTATTATTGATAGTGTAACTACACCATACTAAAAATGAGAAATATTTTTCTTATATCAAAATGGGAGAAATAAATATTTATACTATAAATAGTAGTACAAATTTGATTAAAAGTTCCAGAAGAGTTAGTATATTATTGTCTGAAGGAATAATAATTAATATTGAGAGACACTATTTTCCTCAAAATCCAAAAGAAATTTATTGAGTTTTAAAGATATCCGCAGAAATATTTATCATGTTGAAACAAATGAGAAAAATGATATTGAGCATCTTTATAACACTTAAATTAATTTGGGTAAAAAATCTATATTAGAAAACTATCGTCTTTTTCTATTGGTCTATATTTTGTAAAAATATGTACAATTGAAATTCATCATCTAGTAAACCAGAAGTTTATTGATCCTACTACTTTTAGCATTTAGCATGACCAATTGGGTCATCCGAAATCTACCATGATAAGAAGAATAATTGAGAATACACATGGTCATCCATTAAAAAATAAAAAGATATTGACATCAAAAGAATTTTCATGTGTTGCATGTTCCCTAGGAAAGTTAATTATTAGACCATCACCAATAAAAGTAGGAGTTGAAAGTTCTACATTTCTTGAACGGATTCACGGAGACATTTGTGGATCTATTCATCTACCATGTGGACCGTTCAGATATTTTATGGTCTTAATTGATGCATTATCCCGATGGTCATATGTATGTTTATTATCTACTCACAACCTGGTATTTGCGAGATTATTTACTTAAATAATTAAATTACGAGTACAATTTCTTGACCATCAAATTAAAAATATCCATTTGGATAATACTGGTAAATTTTCATCGCATGCTTTTGATGCATATTGCATGTTAATTGGGAATAATATTGAACATCCTATAACTCATATTCATACACAAAATGATCTTGCTGAATCTTTTATTAAAAGATTACAATTAATTACTTGACTATTATTAATGAAAACAAATCTCCTAACACATGCCTGGGGACATGCTATTTTACATGCTACAGCACTTGTACGTATAAAGCCAACTAGTTATCATAAATTCTCTCATTTGCAATTAGCTTTTGATTCAAAACCAACTATTGTTCATTTAAAAATTTTTAGGTATGCTGTATATGTTCTAATTGCACCAAACCAACGTACAAAGATAGGTCCTCAAAGAAGAAATGGGATATACGTTGGATATGATTCGCCTTCTATTATTAGGTATGTTCACTACAAGAAAATTACTATTTTGCGATGGCCAAAAATCGTAGCAAAATCGTCGCTAACCCGGTTTGCGACGATTTTGGTCATCGCAAAAAATACCGTTGCTAATTGCAATGGCCAAGACAAACCGTCGCTCGCTATTTGCGATGGTTTTGCGATGAATATTTTTTGTCAAATTTCAATGAAGTAAAAAATTTGCTATCGTTTTACGACGAAATGCATAGGTCCATCGCAAAATTCTCGCAAATTGCAACGGTATTGCGAGGGTCTTTGCAAAATGGTCGCAAATTGAGAGGGACTAGGCCCTCTGCAAAACCATTGCAAATTGCAAGGGTTTTGCGAGGGAAGTATTCATCTCCCAAGTTGTGACCCTCGCAAAACCATCGACTTTTTCGGCCATCGCAAAACTCTCGCAAATTGTGTTTGTGAGGGATTTTTTGTTTCCAAAACTTAGCCCTCGCAAAATCGTCGCAAATTGAGAGCATTTTGCGATGATTTTTTTATTTTTCTATTATTATATTTATTTTAAATTATTATTTCCCTGTAAATCAATCATGAAACACTACACAAACAAATACCAAAACTATGTTCATAACCCAAAAAATAATGTAAAAAATTGAAACTCATTCAATTTTCTGTCAAACACAATAGAATCAACTCATTTAATACCCAATATAATAAAACACAATTTCCTCATTGCCAAACAATTCAAAAGCAATATCCTCAATAATCAAATCATAAATAATTTACAAAGTCCCAAAAAAAAAATGTATTACTACATGTACGAGAAGTAGGAAATATCAAGAACTTAATCAAAACAGTAGTACAAATACAAAGAAGAAGGAAATTTGAAATCTCCGTTCATGTTCTCCATGAAATTTGATAGAGCTAGGTTGAATTCGGATAGTTCAGCTCTTGTTGCTTCTACATTGCTGGGATTATTCACAACAAGTGAAAGACTCTTTTGAGCTTTCTTCAATATTGCTTGCAAGTATTTCACTTGAGCCTCTATACTTATTTGTAACTTCTTTTGCACCTGTTATGATTGGATATGAGTAAAGTGGAGACTATATGCCCTACTATCGTCAACTAGACAAAATTGGTAAGATGCAATCAGATGGTTTGATGGTAAATGTTAGTAACAGCTAGAGTTAAAAGCACCAGAAGCAAAAAACACACCTTAAGCTGCTCTTGTAATCTTTTCTGCACTTCAATCTGACACTTCAGTGCCTCTGAAATCGGAATTTCCCTGTTCAGTGTATTACCATTAATTAGTAAAATTCATCACAATGAGATACAGTCTCCAAATTTTTTATCCTGGACAAGTTACACAACATAAAAGTCACTGAGAAAGAGTTCCATATAAAAAATTTCAAAGAAATAAACGAAAGAAACTACTACCATCTCTCAACAGAATGGGTATATTGTTGCTTCCAATTTATCACTCAGAGAAAATTTCTTATAGAATGTTATAGGCATTCTCCCATCTCCTTTATCAGAAATTGCTGAAAAGAAGAAAGTTAATTTGACCCAGGAATAGATGCAATGAGATGAGGAGAATAAAAATAGGAACCAAGGAATGCTTTTGGGCCTTTTCTCTAAAAAAAGATTTCATGTTTTTCACAAAAGCTAGGTGGCAAGGGACTAGACCACAAAGAAACAAAACTTTCCTCTTTGACTACTCTAATGTCAATCACGTCAAACCTAGAGAAGATCAATCTAACTCATAATCATCTTCCATCCATCAAAATGATAGAATAATTATTTATGAGAAACTTAGGCACCCCAAAGCATTTCTATTACCTGCACGTAAAGTAGAGAAACAACTTTTGGTAGAAGGGAAATGGGATTAGTTTCAGCAGAAATTTGAGATGTCAAATCTTAGAAAACAGAAATAAACTATCATGCTACAGATTCTTAAGACATATAGACAGTCAATCATTAAAATGTTGAATAGATGCAAAACAGTACACAAGTAAGACTGCATTTAATCCAGATTCAACAGATACAAATATGAGCAAGAAAAAGACCAAAAGTATATAACTGTTGTTTAGGGGGAAAAAAATGCTGTCCATAGTGAGTGAAATAAGTCAAATAGTCACTTAAGTCAAATTACAATCACAATACAGAGTTCTTGGATAGAGACATAGACTAATCCAAGAATAGATGTCAGCGATCAATAGAAAATTGCAGACATTTTGACTATAGAAGGGAACAACAAAAGAAAAGAAGCTGCCTAAACTAAATCATAAAAGTGAACAAATTCATCTAAGAGAAAAGGAAAAGGATGAATTTAAAGAATTGAAATTGAATTTGCAAATAAAAGAAGTAGCAAATAAAAGCAATGCCTAATTGTGTCAAAATTAGACCAACATTTGATAAGCAGGAAAAAGCATGGAAATGACAACACCAATCATCAAACAGTAGAGCTGCAAAGGTAACCGTTCATCTCCTCAGTCATCCCTCCCTTACTCCCGCACTTAACCTTTCATCTCCCTTTTCCCCTTCCTCCTTGTCTTTGTTTCTCCCCCCATAACCCCTGAGACAAGAATGTTTCAAGGCCAACTATAAGAAGAGAAAAACAAAGAAACTTGCAAATTTCTATACTAACATGAAAACTTGAAGGAAATGTAATAAGAAGTTTTGTTTTCCAGCCTGGGTAGCCTATGGTGTAAAATGCATAACTTTCTATCCACAAGTCCAAATCATGTGAAATTTATCTCAAAATCTTCCTAAGACATTTCTCTACAAAGTACATCTCCCTCTAATGAAGGCTTTAACTTTAAACAAGCAAAAAGACCCTCTACACAAAAACCATGCTTAAAAAAATACTTCATGATCTGGATGTTTTCTTTTTTATGTTAATTTAAGTTTACTGTTCATACATAACTTTTATGGTGTGTTTTATTTTATTTTGTACTTTTAAGTTTATTTTGTGCTTTGTTTTCATACATAACTTTTGTTCTTTAGTAATTGATGAAGCGTTTTCATTTCACCAATAATCACCTTTCACAGAGCATAAAAACAATTCCATTTCAATAATAATCATCTTTCACAAATAATCACCGACACCAAATCTCCGCATCAACTTTTCAACACTCCAACATCTCCACAAATCAACATTCAACAACACAAGAATTGCCAAGAATTTTCATACTTAGACTAAAAGATAGTGTCTTGGAAAAAAGCAGTATAGTGCTTCAAATCAATTCAGCCTTAGACTTTTCATATTGAACTTTTCATACTTCAATATGACTAAAAGACATGGCCATAAAATATACATTTCATTTCAGCCTTAGACTTTTCATACTTCTATATGAAATTTTTCTTAAAAATTATCTAACAATATAGTGCTTCAAATCAGTCATCAGACAATAATATTTTACATTATTGCCTACACAAAAACAACAAATCTGCCACATACCTAATGCCTAATCCTCTTTTATCTCATTGCCAAATGCAAGTCTTTTTCCTAATACACCACTTAATCATGCTAATGGATTCTTATTAAGAACGATAACTGCAAAGACAAAAAAACTATCAAAATGTGTACATAACCTTACATCTCATAATAAAAAAGTTCATAAAAAACAGAAAACAATAGCTCTCAATTCCCATTTTGAGTAATCCAGCAAATGCAAAATGAGTAATCAATACATGAGTAAGTTTTTAAAAATTATAAATTTCACAAAATAACCCTACAGAGATTATTGAAAATGAACAGAAGTAGTAGAGGGACATAAAAGCCTTATTCTTTGTCTATTTATTGAAAATGGACAGAAGTTACAAAGCAACAGAGGGACATAAAACTAGTAGACATAAATTCATTCTGGTAATTATGAAATCAAAAAAGAAGGTGAAGAAAAAGCATTTGAAGAACATACTGATTGCTATAGGAGCGCCCACGATTATTGCTTCAACTCTAGGTGCTTACTCCTTCAAAAGGTGACCGCCGCTAGGAGGGGAGGGAGGGCGCGAGGAGGGGAAGAGGGTGAACTGAATGGCGGGGTGAGGGAGCTAGCCTACGGTGAGTGGACTTAGATAGGTAAGAGGATGGGGGTTCAGATTTGGTATGGGAGGGGGTTGGCCGCCACGGGGGTGGTAGGCCTCTACGGTCAGCACGAGGGCAGTAGGGTGGGTAGACGTCGAGGTAGGTGGGCAGGCATCGGGTGGAAGGGGACCTCGGTACGAGGGGGAAGCAGGGTGGTGGGGACTGATAGCACCAATCATCAAACAGTAGAGTTGCAGCTGGGGAGGGGTTGCGGCGCAGGCTGGGGGGGAACGGGGAGGGGCCGGCTGGGGGAGAGCGGGGAGCGGCTGCGGCGCGGGTTGGGGGGAGTAGGGCGGAGCTGCGCAGGCTGGGGGGAAGTGGGGAGGGGTTGCGGTGCGAGCTGGGAGGGGAGCGGGGAGGGGCTATGGCGCAGGCTGGGCTGGGAGCCGGGAAAGGCCGGCTGGGGGGCATGGGCATAGGGCATGGGGGCAGTGGGCTGGGGCGGGAGGGGCTACGAGGGACCGTTGGCACGAGGAGTGGGGGGAGGGGTAGCAGAAGAGAAGAAAAGAATGTGAGGAAGAATGAGAGAAAAAAAAAATGAGGGAGTGGAAATTTTCTAAGTGTAGGATTTTTTTTTTTTAAATCCCTAGCTATATGTCGTCACAATTTGTGACGAAAAAACAAAACCTTCGCAAATTGATATGAAGAACATTACAAATCGATCTTTACATTACAATTTTCACTTTTTTTTTAGTGATCTCAATAATAACAATAGTATATAAATTATTATTTTTTATATATTTTATTTTATACACCACTTAATCAAAGTGACAGATCAAAAAATTAGACATACGTATATACAAACCTACATGTTATAATATATATATTACTATGTAGGAAATGAAGAACATTACAAACCAAACTCTACATTATAATTTTTACCATTTTTTTTTTATTGATCTCAACAATAACTATAGTATTTAAATTATTTTTCTTTATATATTTTACTTTATACTCCACTTAATCAAAGTGCTAGATTAAAAAATTAGATATGTGTATATACATACCTACATGTTATAATATGTATATTAAATCAAAGAGATACTTATATGCATTATATATTATATAAACATATACATTTACTTATATATTACAGTAAGTATATAACATAACAGAATTAACTATATATATTTACTTATGTAATACATTAGGTGTATAACATAACATAATTACATATACAAATTTATAATAAAATGCACAATTTGAGACACGTTATTAAAAATATTTCAATAAATTTGTCAAAATACACAACTACACAAACACATAAATAAAAATTAAAAAATTTAAAAAATATATTGATTAAAACCCTATTTTGTTGCAAAATCCTAATTTGTGAGGGTTTTGCAAGGGAAGAAGCAAATTTGTCGCAATTAATGATGGATTTGGGACGAATTAGGGTATTTAAATTTTCATTGTGCAAAAATTCAAAAAATCAGCGGAAAGGAATATTCAATTCATTCTGTGAAAAAATTTAAAATTTCAATCTGAAAATTTCACTTATGAAAAGGCGGGTAATTTAAAATTTAAAATTTCACCGCAAAAGCGTCACGAATTTGCAAGGGTTTTGCGACGATCTAGACTTTTCTCTTTTTTTTTTTTTAAATATGAAAAGTCCGTCGCAAAATCCTCTCAAATTGCAATGATTTTGCGACTGACATTTAAAAATTTTTCATTTAAATATTATTTTCCATTAAAAACAATCCGCCGTCACAAAATTTTGCGACGATCTAGATTTTTCTCTTTTTAATGTGAAAAGTAATCCTCGTAAATTGCAAAGGTTTTGTGATGGTTAGTTTTTTATGAAAAAATATTTTTATTTTTTTTTGAGACCATCGTAAAACCCTCGCAATTTGCGAGGATTTTGCGATGGAAAAACTTTTTATTTAAATATTTTTTTTCATAAAAACAACTAACCGTCGCAAAATTCTTGTAATTTGCGAGGGTTTTATCCGTCGCAAAATGCGAGGGAGGGTTTTATCTCTCTTTTTTAAATATGAAACGTCCATCGTAAAATCATCGCAAATTGTGAGAGTTTTGCATATGAACATTCAAAAAAAAATTCATTTAAATATTTTTTCTTAAAAACAAACAACCTTCGCAAAATCCTCATAATTTACGAGGGTTTTGCAATGGATAGACTTTTCTTTTTTTAAATATGAAAAGTCCATCGCAAAATACTCGCAATTTGCAAGGTTTTTACGACGGACATTTAAAAAAAATTTCATTTAAACATTTTTTTTCTAAAAATAACCCGCCGTCACAAAACTCTCACAAATTTGCGAGGGTTTTGCGATGATTAGCTCAATGACCGTCGCAAAACCCTCGCAAATTCGCGAGAGTTTTGTGACGGCGGGTTATTTTTAGAAAAAAAAATGTTTAAATGAAAATTTTTTTAAATGTCCGTCGTAAAAACCTTGCAAATTGCTCAATGACCGTCGCAAAACCCTCGCAAATTGCCAGGGTTTTGACGGCCCACTAACTAGAATTTTTATTTTTGTATTTTTTAAATTATTAAAAATCAGTTGCAAAATCCTCACTAATTGCGAGGATTTTGTGACGTATGTAATAATTTTATTTTTTGTTTAAATATTTTATTTTAAAAAAATTTAACCGTTGCAAAACCCTCACTAATTTGCGAGGGCATTTTAGCCGTCGCAAAACCCTCGCAAATAGCGACGGTTTTGCTATGAATTACGATGGTTATTTTGGCCGTCACAAAACTATCGCAAATTTCAAAGATTTTGCGACGGTGTTGGTCAACTCGCGAGTTCATCAATAATCGTCGCAAAACATTCGCTAATTAGCGACAGTACTGTAGCCGTCGCAAATTTTGATTTTTCCTGTAGTGGTTGAACCCCTGACAAGAGATGTATTTACAGTAAGATTTGCTGATTATCATTTTGATGAATCATTATTTCATAAATTAGGGAGAGAACACAAATAGCTTAAGAAAGATTTTGCTTGGATAATATCATTAAATTATCTTAATCCGCGCACAAGTGCGTATGGACTTAAAATTTAAAAGATAATTATTTGCAAAACATTGCAAATCAGATGCCAGATGCTTTTGTTGACTCCAGAAGAGTAACAAAATCGCATATTTCAGCTATAAATTCTCCTATTCGAATTGAAGTCCTAGCAGAACAAAAGATTATACATATAGCAGCTAAGTCAAAAGCACACCAGAAGTGTGGCCGACCTCTTGGTTCTAAAGATAAAAATCCTCGAAAGAAAAGAGGATTAAATGATCCAAATGATCATATTGAAGAAAAGAATGATAAAGACTAAGAGAGAACTGATGAAGTTGATGAAAACAACACTAAAATTTCTATCAATTATACCACTTTCGGTAGAAGTTGGAATTGGATAGAAACAGTTTTTGATAATATATTTGCATACAATATATCTCTTGATGTTATACTGGATAATGATGATCCTGAACCAATATCATTTGATGAATGTCGGTATAAAAAAGATTGGCTACAATGAAAAGATGCGATTCAATCGAAGTTAAATGCACTTACAAAATGTGAAGTCTTTGGACTTGCAGTTCGAACATTGGAAGTTTTAAAACCTGTTAGTTATAAATGGATATTTGTGAGAAAGCGCAGTGAAAATAATAAAATCGTACGATATAAAGCATGGTTGTAGCCCAAGATTTTTCACAAAGACCAAGTATTGATTATGATGAAACTTATTTTTCTATTGTTGATGTTATTGCACTCTGATATCTTATCAGTTTGGCAGTACATGAAAAGATAGATATGCGCCTATTAGATATTGTCACTGCTTACTTGTATGAAAATTTAGAAAATGATATTTACATAAAAATTCCCGAAGGATTTTGCATACCCGAAGCATATAAACATTATCCTCGTGAAAAATATTCCATCAAGTTACACAAATCATTATATGGCCTGAAGCAATTTGGGCGCATGTGATTCAATCGTCTTAGTGAATATTTATTGAAAGTGGGATTTAAAAATAACCAGGTATGTCCACGTATTTTTATTAAAAAAATTGGTTCTAAATTTATAATATTAGCTATATATGTTGATGATATTAATCTTATTAGAACTACAAAAGAGCTCAAAGAAACAATTGATTATTTAAAAATAGAATTCGAAATCAAGGATTTTGGTAAAATTAAAATTTGCCTTGGTTTACAAATTAAATATTCAGAAAGTGGAACATTTATTCATTAATCAACATATACAGCAAAAGTTCTAAAAAGATTTTACATAGACAAAGCACATCCATTAAGTATTCCAATGATCGTTCAGTTATGAGATGTGAATAAAGATCCTTTCCGACCTCAAGAAGATGATGTAGAATTCATTGGTCTTAAAGTGTCATATCTCAGTGCAATTGGTGCATTGATGTATCTTACTAATAATACACGACCTGATATTGCATTTGCTGTCAATTTATTAGCAAGATTTAGTTCTTCACAAACACGACGACATTGGAATGGAATTAAACAAGTCTTTCGATATCTCCAAGGTACAATTGATCTCAAATTATTTTATATCAAATAAAACTAGCTCAACATTGATAGGTTATGCAGATGCTAGTTATTTATCTGATCCATATAAAGTACGTTCTCAAACGGGTTATCTATTTACATGTAGAAATACTGCTATATCATGGCGTTGTACAAAATAATATATAGCAGCTACTAATTCAAATCATGCTAAAATTATAGCCGTTCATGAAGTAAATCGAAAATATGTATGGTTAAGATCAATAATTCATTATATCTGAGAAAGCTGTGGATTATCATCCATAAGAGATATTTCAACTCCTCTTTATGAAGACAATGCAGCTTGCATAACTCAATTACGAAGAGGATATATTAAAGGAGATTGGACAAAATATATTTTTACCAAAATTCTTCTTTATTCATGAATTTCAGAAGAAATGTGAAATTGATGTGCTACAAATTCGGTCATGTGACAACCTAGCAAATATTTTCAAGAAGACTTTATCGATTGCAACATTTGAGAAGTTGAGATATAAAATCGGTATGCGTCGGTTTAAAGATTTAAAAGAATCATTTCATCAGAGGGAGTAATTGAAGATAAAATTGCAAGCAAAACATAGCCAAAAAGATAGCCAAGGAACAACAAAAAACGCAGCACTCCTGCGTGAAGAAGAAAAAGGGGGAAAAAAATATTTTCTCATTACCTCTTCTTCTTATTCTCAAAATCGGCTGAACTGGAAAATGCGGAATTGGGGTAGGCACGCTCGTGGAAACTTCTGGTGCAATTCCTGCAAGCCTTTTACTTCGTCTTTGCATGTAGATAAACGCCTAGCTTTCGATCTTCCAGTATATGGCCTGCCTAATATCGTTTTGGTGAAACAACCTAGGGGCTAAAGAATATTTTCTGGGGAGGGAGAGGAAAAAATGTCTGGTATTTTTCCACAGAGATGGAGCACTGGAAAAATAACGTTATTTACTTTTCTCCTGTTTAACCTAAATAAAACCCTAGGTTAAATTGGATTGGGCTATTGGACTCTTAGTTTAACCTTTTTAGGCTTAATTAATTATTCTAACTAAAACCAAATAAATGGCCCAATTAATAAATAATTAATTTTTCAGCCCAAATAAATCAGTCCAATTAATTAAGCATATATTAGTTTAGTCCCAGGTTAATCTTTAATTATTCAAACTGGGCCAAAGCCCTGAATAATTAATTAACCCACCAAACTAATTTAATTAATTATCTCTCTCCATAGACCTTTATTTTATTCTAGGCCAATAATTAAATCAGGCTACTTAAATAAAATAAATTCCATTTAATTTAAGATCAATTCTTTAGCCCGTATTTAATTAGGACTCACGGTCTATACTGGGGACCAAAAGACACACCGCATTGGCTACTAAAATGATCAAAATACCCCTGCCATAAAAATAGCTGTATTTTGCATTTTAAATATTTCCTAATATCACCATAAGGAAATATTGACTCCAAAGACAATGTTGCGTTAGCAAAGTCTCCGACCTACAAGTGAAATGACTAAAATACCCCTCTACACATCGCCGTACATTTAGAGAGGAAGAAGTGTACTAACACCCCTCAATGACATCTACCATCCTTAGGCTTCTAGTCCAATAATCCACGACTTCCTGGAGTGTTTCCACTTTCCAAGGGAGCTACCCTAAAACAAACATCCAAGTCATGTTTCCCAGGGCCCTGGACATTTTAGACCATTCGGACAACCACAAGGGACGATATAGTGCAGAAACTATCTTGTACAAGTCTGTCTTAACTAACTAGTCACACATACCTAACATGCAAGTATATTGGCCCTACGATAGAACCTCAACTATAGCAAATCAAAGTATATGCTTCTAGCTTCGCCAGACCACCAACTCATACTCAAGTCGTAGAGTACTAGTCCACGATGTAGCGGTAGTAGTCTAGATTTCTATCATATAATACTTTTAGAAACCACTACTACAAGTCCTGTCCTACGTTTTCGAAATACGCTTATGTCATGAAGTGAGTGGACTACTCACTGGCTAAAGGTAAGCCATTCCCCGTTTGGAATTCATAACATAATAACCTAAACATGATGAGATTCTCAGTCTCATCAATAGGTTAAGAACAAAAGTTTATGTGTTAAATAACCCGTGATCTATACCTTACTGTAAAAGACCACTATTCACATGGACCACTTATTTAAACACAATGGGTCTGTTTCAAACGAAAATTGTGCACAATCAAAAAGTAAATTCACAAACAATTTCTAAAAATAAATTCTTTTATTAAAATATTTGATTTTACATCAGAAACCTAGTCTAAGAGGGCATACAATCCAACAATCTCCCACTTGCACTCTAAGACTAGGTAAGTCCATAGGTGCCTACCCCTATGGCGTCTAAGTGTCTATTGAAGACTCTCTCAGCCAAAGGCTTGGTGAATGGATCTGCTAGATTGTTTTCTGAGGTAATATGTTCCACCACGACTTCTCGTCTCTAGATGAAATCCCTGATCAGGTGGTACTTCCTCTCAATGTGTTTCCCCTTCTTGTGGTTCCGAAGCTCCTTAGATTGTGATACTGCTCCAGTGTTGTCGCAATACATCACAATCGGCCTGTCCATATGTGGTATGACTTCAAGTTCTGAAAGAAACTTCTGGAGCCAGACTACTTCCTTGGATGCCTCCGAAGTTGCCACATACTCAGCTTCCATAGTTGAGTCAGCAATACAAGACTGCTTGATACTCCTCCATGAAATTGCTCCTCCAGACAATGTGAAAACATATCCACTAATGGATTTTCTCTCATCCTTATCCGCCTGGAAGTCTGAGTCTGTGTATCCTGTAGGAACCAAATCATCAACCCTATAAACCAGCATATAATCTCTCGTTCCCTTGAGGTACTTAAAATATACTTTACAGCTTGCCAATAAACCTCCCCGGGGTTTGACTGATATCAGCTAACTAAGCCCACAACAAAGCAGATATTTGGCCTAGTACACAGCATGGTATACATGAGACTTCCCACAGCCGAAGCGTAGGAAATCCTACTCATTCTGTCATTTTCTTCTTGAGATTTAGGACAGTCCTTTGAAGAAAATGACAACACATGTCTGCAAGGGATTAGAGCTCCCTTGCATGAGTCCATGCTGTACTTGGCCAGCATCTTGTCAATGTATGTCGCTTGGGATAACCCTAACATTCTCTGCTTCCTATTTCTAAGAAGTCTAATCCCGAGAATGTAGCTGGCTTCTCTCAAGTCATTCATACTAAATTGACTAGACAGCCAAACCTTTGTAGATGACAATGTCCCTACATCATTTCCAATGAGTAGAATGTCATCCACATACAAAATAAGAAAAATCATATTAATGCCTCCAAGTTTTCTGTACACGCATGGTTCATCTTCGTTTTGAATTAAACCATAAGACTTTATAGTCTCATCAAAACGAATGTTCCATACTCTCAATGCCTGCTTAAGTTCATAAATGGGCTTCTTAAGCTTATAAACCATATGTTCTTGGCCTTCAGCAATGAAACCTTCCGATTGGGACATATAGATGTCTTCGCTAAGATGGCCATTTAAGAATACCATCTTGACATCCATTTGCCATATCTCGTAGTCATAGTGACATGCGATGGCAAGGAAGATGCGGATGGATTTAAGCATGGCTACTGGGGAAAAGGTTTCCTCATAGTCGATTCCCTCTTTTTGAGTATACCCTTTCGCCACAAGCCTATCTTTGAAGGTTTCCACCTTCCCATCCGCTCCCCTCTTTCTCTTGTACACCCATTTGCACCCAATGGATTTTATCCTTTCAGGTGAAGCTACAAAATCCCAAACCTGATTGAGGTACATAGACTCAATCTCGGCTTTCATTGCTTCATGCCACAGATTTGCATCGGCATCAGCAATAGCCTCCTCGTATCTAGTGGGGTCTTGTTCCTGATGGTCGGAGACTAGCTCAAAGGCTTCTCCTGTCCATTTATCCGGAACCCTAGCCACTTTCCCCACTACGACGAGGCTCCATTTGCACAGGCACTTGAGGCTGTGCCTCTTCTTGTTCCAGAATCGGGTCAGAAGAAGTTGATTCCGTAGATAACTTGTCCTCAAGTTCCAACCTCGTAGAACCTTTAGTGGAAGTACTTTGATCATCTTCCAAGTATCTAGCATTGGTACTGACTAGCACCTTCTACTCCTTAGGATGATAAAAGTAACCTACTTTTATCCATTTTAGATAGCCAACAAAATAGCATAATTCTGATCTTGGTTCTAACTTGTCTCCCTTGACCAGTACATAAGCTGGACATTCCCAAATCCTGAGATAATTCAGACTTGGCTTACGCCCAGTCCACATCTCATAGGGAGTCCTAGGTACTGACTTGGAAGGCACCAAGTTTAGAATATATGCAGCTGTCTCCAGGGTATATCCCCAAAAGGACACTAGAAGAGTAGCATGAGACATCATGCTTCGGACCATTTCCATCAATGTCATGTTCCTTCTCTCAGCTACTCCGTTCTGCTGAGGTGTTTCCGGTGCAGAGAGTTGGGTTACTATCCCATGATGTACCATGTAGTCCTTGAATTCACCTAGGAGGTACTCTCCACCACGATCCGATCGTAGGGTTTTGATTAATTTACCTGTCTGACGCTCAACTTCAGCCTTAAACTCCTTGAACTTGTCAAAAGAGTCAGACTTGCGTCTCATCAGGTAAATGTAACCATACCTCGTACAATCATCCGTGAAAGTGATGAAGTACTCAAAACCTCCTCTAGCTGGTGTAGACAACGGACCACACACATCAGTGTGAACAAGACTCAACACCTCCTTGGCTCTATCCGCCTTTGGTGTAAATGATCTTTTGGTCATCTTTCCCATCAGGCAAGATTCACACTGAGGCCAACTTTCCAATCTCAATGAGCCCAAAGGCCCATCATGGATTAGCCTCTGAATCCTAGTTGAGTTGATATGACCTAACTTTAGATGCCAAATGTATGAATCATTGATATTGGTCTTTCTCTTCTTAGTTAAAGGTTCAGACTGAGTGTTATTTGATTAATTGTTAATAGGGTTTAAAAAGAACAGATTTCTATACATGTGCCCAGTACATAAAATTTCTCCATCTCTACTGATAAAAACACCAGAATGGAAAGATACAGAATATCCTTGATTAATAAGTTTTGCAACTGAAATCAAATTCTGATGAAAACCAGGTACATATAAAATATCTTTTAAAACCACTATCTTATTACAATAAAAAATAAGATCCAGCTCTCCCACTGCAAGGGCTCAGACTTGTGCTCCATTACCTACTCGAAGCCCATGTTCGCCCTTCTTGAGTCTTCTTATCTTTCCAAACACCTGCAAGGAGTTACAGATAGGATCAGTGGCTCCTGAATCAACAATCCAAGTGGAAGTTGATCCTACCATTGATATGGACTCTAGATAGAAAACATTACCTGTGGGGTTTTTCTTGGTTTGAAGATCTGGACACTCCTTTTTCCAGTGTCCTTTCTTCCCACATTTGAAGAACTTGCCCTTTGGTTTGTCCTTAGGCTGGTTCTTGGGCTGGGCTGTTGCATTCCCCTTCTTTCTCTTGAACTTTCTGGGTTTAAGCCTAGTTCTTAAGGAAGAAGCCTTAGCAATCATGGCCTTTGACTGCGGCTTCATGACCTTCTTTGCCATCTGGAGCTCCTTCATCAATTCAGTTAAACTCATGTTCAACTTGTTCATATTATAGTTTAACTTGAACTGAGTGAAGGAGCCTGGTAGAGATTCGAGAACCATATCTGCTTGGCTCTCGGGGTCAATGATAGCCCCTAAGATTTTTGCCTCCTCGAAAGCAGCAATCATCTTGAGCATATGCTCTCGGACTGATGCTCTCTCAGCCATCTTAGTGTTAACAATAGTTTGAAGTGCCTCCTGCCTTGCGGGCCGGCTCTTGTCCGCGAACATAGTAGTCAATGATTGACTAATGTCATATGTAGAAGCCATGTGCTCGTGTTTTGACTGGAGCACATTAGACATGGAGACTAACATATAGTAACGTGCCATTTCGTCAGCCTTCTTCCACGCCTTCTCAGCCTCTCGCTCTTCGACGGTGGAACCTTCTCCGATAACAGGGCAGGTCTCATAAAGGACATACTTATACTCATCAACTGTGAGTATTATATCCAGGTTCTTTTTCCAGTCCACATAGTTTGGACCCGTCAATGGACTAAAAGAACCTCCCACCATTTCTGAAAATCGAAAAATAAAAGAAAGAATTAAGTTTGTGAAAACAAAATAAAATTTGTGCACTGAAAATAATTTGACTCTTAGGAAAACTGACATAGCTTCTTGGGAAGATTAACAGTTTCCTAAGCTAAGTTTATTAACCACCACAAATTAATTTTTCTTCTAGGTAATGATCTAGAGGATAACTCCATCGTGGGATGGCCGTTTCCTCTCATTTCCTATGGACATACCTCGCACTATAACCTCCAACGTGGGCTGGCCGATCATAGTACGTGCCCCGGGTTATTAATTACATCATTCCATTAGATCTAGATCCTTATGGTATCCCCATCCTATACGGGTTCACTTCCACGGTGACACGAGGGGACCCACGATCTCTAATGAGGACCGTGATGGAAGCCGTGGGGCCGTTGGAACCCCTCTCCCACTTAGTCTTTTAAAATAAAGGTTTTCTAAAAAAATATTCTTTTGAAATTTCCATTAAGTTTTTCTTAACTCAAAAATAAAATATCCAAGTCCATTAAAATCTCTATATCAAGGCTTATATCCTTTGAGAGATTTTTCTCTATGGACTAATTTTATTTAAGTTAAAACTTAATAATTTCAAAAATTTTCCAATTAAAACTTTCTAGAGACTTTGGTCTCAAGTTTATTTGAAAATTTTATTTTTCTAGTCCAAAACAAAACATAATGGCTCTCCATTTTAATTTACAAAAATATCTAAATCCAATATATTTTCTATGTCAATGATTAAATCCTTTGAGAAAATATTCAAGGATTAATTTTTGTACAAATTAAAATAACCATTTAATTTTTAAAGAAAAATATTTTTCTTGTCAAAAGTATTCCCAAAGACTTTGGTCTTTGAGAAAAAGCGCACATAGGTACATAAAAAAAATAGCATGCCAGAAAACAGTAAACGTTTTCATGCTTTTCTATTTTTTAAATTTAAGTGCCCAAATAATAGAATTAAACACATTAATTAATTAATTAATTATCTTGTTTAATCCTAAAATCTCTTACTAATATTTTTCATGCAAATATATTCCAAGAATATAAATATTGCAAAAATATTAACTTCGCCTGTTATGGGACCCAAAACGAAAAAGAGAAAAAAAAATTGTAAAAAATAGCTGCCGGTCCACGTGCACCCAATGCACCGGATCTGGGCCCATTTGGCCTGCGGTCCACCGGGCGCCCGGTGCACCAACCACACCAGAACTTCAGCATCCAACCCACGCAGCAGCTGCCGCCGTAGCTGCCGCCGACTGCGCCACAACCGGTGCCTCTCTTCGCATGGCTCGCGAGTTGGCCCGACAACCCGCGTGCGACTCGGGCAATTGAATTGCATTTCAATTGCAATTTTGCAATTGAAACGGCTTGGAATTAAAAGAAATCGGCTCGGCTTAGGCGGCTCAAGGGCAGCGGCTCGTGACACATAACAGTGGCAGCTCGGCTTGGAGGCTTAGCTCCGCTCGGCGGCTTAGGAACAGTGCTTCTTCTTCCCCGCGACGAGTTTCTCTGTTCTGTTTGCGGATTTTCCATTTTTTTCACTTCCTTTTGCTTCCTTGGACATTTTTCATATCAAAATTTTATCCAAAACAAAACTACAACCGCCTATACCCATTTAAATTGGGTTTACACGATTAAAACATCAAAGCTAAAAAAAAATTTACAGAGGTCTATGCTTCAACGGTGAAGCTCACAGAGATGCTATCCCATACCAAAACAGCGAAGGATCATAGTTAATCACACATAACTGTCCGATTGTATTAACTAGTATACAAGCTTCCTATATGTGCAAATATCTTCATGGCTTTGATACCAATTGAAGATAAAATTGCAAGCGAAACATAGCCAAAAAGACAGCCAAAGAACAACAAAAAACACAGCACTCCTGCGTGAAGAAGAAAAAGGGGAAAAAAATATTTTCTCATTACCTTTTCTTCTTATTCTCAAAATCGGCTGAACTGGAATATGCGGAACTGGGGTAGGCACGCTCGTGGAAACTTCTGGTGCAATTCCTGCAAGCCTTCTACTTTATCTTTGCATGTAGATAAACACCTAGCTTTCGATCTTCTAGTATATGGCCTGCCTAATATCGTTTTGGTGAAACAACCTAGGGGCCAAAGAATATTTTTTGGAGAGGGAGAGGAAAAAACGTCTGGTATTTTTCCACAGAGAGGGAGCACTGGAAAAAAAACGTTATTTACTTTTCTCCTACTTAACCTAAATAAAACCCTAGGTTAAACTGGATTGGGCCATTGGACTCTTAGTTTAACATTTTTGGGCTTAATTAATTATTCTAACTAAAACCAAATAAATTGCCCAATTAATAAATAATTAATTTTTCAGCCCAAATAAACCAGTCCAATTAATTAAGCCTATATTAGTTTAGTCCCAGGTTAATCTTTAATTATTCAAACTGGGCCAAAGCCCTGAATAATTAATTAACCCATCAAACTAATTTAATTAATTCTCTCTCTCCATAGACCTTTATTTTATTCTAGCCCAATAATTAAATCAGGCTACTTAAATAAAATAAATTCCATTTAATTTAAGATCAATTCTTTAGCCCGTATTTAATTAGGACTCACGGTCTATACTGGGGGACCAAAAGACACACCGCCTTGGCTACTAAAATGACCAAAATACCCTTGCCATAAAAATAGTTGTATTTTGCATTTTAAATATTTCCTAATATCACCATAAGGAAATATTGACCCCAAGGACAATGCTGAGTTAGCAAAGTCTCTGACCTACAAGTGAAATGACTAAAATACCCCTCTACACATCGCCGTACATTTAGAGAGGAAGAAGTGTACTAACACCCCTCAATGACATCTACCATCCTTAGGCTTCTAATCCAATGATCCACGACTTCCTGGAGTGTTTTCGCTTTCCAAGGGAGCTACCCTAAAACAAACATCCAAGTCATGTTTCTCAGGGCCCTGGACATTTTAGACCATTCGGACAACCACAAAGGGCGATATAGTGCAGAAACTATCTTGTACAAGTCTATCTTAACTAACTAGTCACACATACCCAACATGTAAGTATATTGGCCCTACAATAGAACCTCAATTATAGCAAATCAAAGTATATGCTTCCAGCTTCGCCAGACCACCAACTCATACTCAAGTCATAGAGTACTAGTCCACGCTGTAGTGGTAGTAGTCTAGATTTCTATCATATAGTACTTTTAGAAACCACTACTACAGGTCCTGTCCTACGTATTCGAAATACGCTTATGTCATAAAGTGAGTGGACTACTCACTGGCTAAAGGTAAGCTATTCCCCATTTGGAATTCATAACATAATAACCTAAACATGATGAGATTCCCAGTCTCATCAATAGGTTAAGAACAAAAGTTTATGTGTTAAATAACCCGTGATCCATACCTTACTGTGAAAGACCACCATTCACATGGACCACTTATTTAAACACAATGGGTCTATTCTAAACGAAAATTGTGCACAAACAAAAAGTAAATTCATAAACAATTTCTGAAAATAAATTCTTTTATTAAAATATTCGATTTTACATCAGAAACCTAGTCTAAGAGGGCATACAATCCAACAGTAATAAGCAGACATATAAAATATTGTACTCTTTTTCCTTCACTAGATTTTTTTTTTCCATTGGGGTTTTATCTAATAAAATTTTAACGAGGCATATTCTTTATGTAATGGACATCCAAGAGGGAGTGTTATGAATATATTAGTGGAGAATCCACTAATGCCATTAGCGGATATGGATGTCCATCATTAACACCACTAATACATATTAGTGGAGACACCACAAATAAGAACTCTATAAATAGAGTTCTTCCCAAGCTTGAAAAATATACCAATTGTGAGAGAATTTTTGGAGAAAATGTGAGAAAAAAGAAAGAGAGAAGTTTGAAGAAATTATTGTGCAAATAATAGTCAGAGATTTATTATGTGTAATTTTTATTCTAACACTACCAAAATTTTATAACAAAAAAGCCATTGAAAAAATATGGCAGCACTGGTCTTGTCAGTTGATTTGGGCTTCTTGTCATGACGAGGAAAAGCTCCTCCATTTTTGGCCATGATGGCCTAAAGTCCTCTCTTGTGGTACATCTTGGGGTATGGGTACTTGCCCACGCCCCTGATGAGTTCTGTTCCTATTGATCTTAGTTTTCTTCTCCTTCACCGGTGCCATTACTGTCAGAGTGCAGCCTCGTGTGTGTGAAAATGAGAGAAAGAAAAATCTTCGGAGGATTGATATATTTGTGTCTCTAAAACCCTAGAATGGGAAATGAAAGGAGAAGTGTGGTTAGGCTTTGATCAACTAAGATGGGGTGCAATTCTTGGGTTTTGGGTAGCTGACATGCGTCTCAATAGCTTTCCATCTACTGTTTCTAGAGAAACTCTGATGCTGAAGGTATGAACAATTTACTATAGTTTATTTTTAACCACATTGAACACATCTAGCTTTTGCCAAGCTTTATGATTATATCTGCAGTTCTACTTTATCATCAGAAGTTACTAGTTTGAGTAAATATTTGACAAGTTGGTAGATATTACTACATGATAGCATTTCCAATGAACATAAAAGATTCGGTTGAAAAATGATATGAGCTCGAGTGCCCCTCTCAAAATCAAGAACAAAAGAATTGGTCACCTAAATCTTTACCAAAATGCCCTCAAAATAAGAACCCTAGGAGATTGAATCATTGAACAATTAGAACTTAAATTCTAATAAGATTTGGCCAACTACTTTAATACTCAAACACCTTTGAACCTATAAATAATTCAAGAACAAGTAGGATGAAAAAAGTAGGCACTATTCTAGGTTTCCTAACAAGAATACTAGGTAAGAATAAATCCACTCAATACTCAAGTTAAAGAAATAAGTTCTATTAACTCAAGAATTTTAGAGACTCTAAACAAATGTGGGTCTAATTCTTTTACTTGGTCTTGAAAAGAAGAAGAACTAAGGAAGAATTCTCCCATCCAAAGAGTTCACACTCTATTTAATTTGATGAAATCTAAAATCTATTACAAAAAGTATTATAATGGATATTTATTAGGGCTGTTCAATATTCGTGTTTACCCGATTTTTTGAATCAAACCAAACCGAATAGATGATTTCTGTTTGGTTTTCCAAGGACTACGGTTCAGTTCGATTCGGTGCCATTTTTTTTTTTTTTGAAAGTTCGGTTTGGTGTTTAGTTCAGTTGAATTAAAATTCAACCGAACTGAAAAATCAAAGTATCAATGATAAATAAAAATATTATTTATTTTAATAATAATTTAAAATAAAAAATGCAAATCAATTATGAAACTGAAACCCTACCTACTCACACACAGACATACATGGTCCACACACAGACACATAGTTGTGCCTTTCTTCTTCCTCAATCTCAGATCTCTGTCTCTATCAAGTCTCGATGTAGACTTTCCTCTTGCTCAATCTCAGATCTCTGACTCGAGACCATTAGTCGACAATTAGTCACCTCCTCCTTCTCCTCCTCGTCGGCTTCTCGGCGACAATCTGCTCCTTCTCTGAATCTCTACTCCTCTATTGTCTTTTCTGTGTCTATGAGTGGCCAATCAAATTTGACTCCCCATACTAGAGTCTGAGATCTTCTTGCATCTGTGAGCCAACGTTGACGCAGCTGTCGTTGTTGCTGTCCTTCTTCTCGGCTCCTCCTACTCTGCTTCTCAGTCCTTGCTAGTCGCACCTTCTCTAGTCATCTGTTTTATGAGTCTGTACTATGACTGTGGCCAACGAAATCCCAAGTTTCCAACTCTGCCCTGGCCCGCTGCTGTCCGCCCCATTGCTACTAGCTTGCCGGTTGCTACTGCCTACTTGGGGAAGGTCAGAATTTCTCTAATTCTAATGGTCTAACCCCTTTCAATTTGAAATACTGCTCACTTTCTTCTATCTAGCTTTATGTTTTAGTTGAATTGTTGTCATGTTAATTGTGAATTTGTTGTTGTGGGCATTCTCAGAGGAAAACAATTGTAAATTTACTATGTTATTAAGAATCCATGTTTGCTTTACAATTCTAAATATCATCCTGATACTGCGCCTTTTGATTTCCAGAAAACTATGACTTTTTAGTCGATGTTCTACTTGAAAAAGCAAGAAAATTTTGAATAAAACTTTAACCTCATCTAACAAGTAAATCTTTGTGAAGATTGTAATAATTTAGTTGAAACATAAAGAATTGCTGCCAGTTTTTATACGCACGGAAGGAGAGCATTCTTTATAATCATATAGCATAGGCTCTTTATACATATGTAGACTACGAATTCTTTTGGGTTTTTTTAATGATGCATTTGAGAGCTTTTAACTATTTCTCTTGTATCAAATTGTACACGTTGAACAATTGATCGATATATGATAGCTTGCACTGGTAATAGAAAGGAATTGTCTGTCATTTTGCCAAAGATGGAAAAGTGCATCCTATGATAACTTCTTACTTTTAGGCAGCCTATATATTGTTCTAAAGAACTCAGTGAGTATCACACATATATAGCTCTTGACTCTTGACTTGAGAAACATCATTTTCCTTTTTTTCTTTGTCTCATTATCAACATCGTTCTTGCCCAACTTATGTTTTTTTTTTACTTGAATGGCTTAACAAGACATGCTAGGAAATAAATACTAGAAGACTTGGTTATCTTTAATTGAATCTTGAAACTATAAATTATATTTGACTCTATAAAATTGAAGAATTGAATATCTACTATCTAAATAAAAGTAACATTAGACTTGGTATAGTATTTATATAGTATTTATAATAATCAACATTTCTCATTATCATTATACCATCAACCAGCACATCTATTTTAGTTTTTATACAATCCATAAATACTGTCTGATTTTCAATATTTTTTTGTTATTGGATGTCAGATCAAGCAGATAGTATCCCTAGGAGTAATTCACAAGATTATCTACCAAGTCATGAAGGGCCTAATACTTCAAACAATAACCAACAAAGTTCTAAGAAGAGAAAAGAAATAACACCACGATCAATTGTGTGGTCGCATTTTACTAAATATACAACTGAAGATGGAGAAAAAAAAAGTAAGGTGCAATTACTGCAGTCTTTCTTATGCAGCTAACCCTATCATAAATGGTACTATTTTATTGAAAAATCACATGAAAGGCTGTTTGAAAAATCTATACAATAATGAAGCTCATGCAACCCAACTAAAACAACAAGCACACTCATTTGCACATAGTGGTAAGGCCGGTTTAGTTGTTACTTGGAGGTTTAATCAAAATGATACTAGAAAAGCAGGTGCATATATGATTATTGTGAATGAGCGGCCATTTTCATTTGTTCAAAAAGAAGAATTTAGACATTTCATATCCGTTGCTTGCCCATCTTTTCAAATTCCATCTAGAACTACCATTACAAGGGATTGTTATGATATATATTTGGAAGAAAAGATAAAATTGAAGAGTTTTTTGAGATATTCATTTAAGAGAATTTGTCTTACCACTGATTCATGGATTTCTAAACAGCAAATTAATTATATGTGTCTCACTGCTCATTTTATAGATGATGATTGGGTATTGCATAAAAGGATTCTAAATTTTTGTCCAATAGACAATCATAAAGGTGAGGTGATTGGAAAAGTGGTGAATAAAATGCTTACTTGATTGGGGGATTGAAAATGTTTTTCTAATTACTGTTGATAATACGAGTTCTAATGATGTTGTAGTTAGTTATTTAAAGAAAATATTTTCTAATTAGAGTACTAATTTGCTTAGGGGGTATGTATCTTCATGTAAGGTGTATAGCACACATAATAAATCTTGTTGTGGCTGATGGTTTGAAAGAGATTTGTCTTTCTGTTACTCGTGTTTGAGCAGCTATTAGATATATAAGGCAATCTCTGAGTAAGTTGAAAAAGTTTAAAGAGTGTGTTGAAATAGAAAAGATAGAAAGCAATAGGTTATTATGTTTGGATGTTCCTACTAGATGGAACTCGACTTATTTGATGTTAGACACAACTTTGAGTCTTGCAAAAGCCTTTGAAAGATTTGAAGATTTAGATCCACATTTTAAATTTGACCTATTGGTTGATCATAGTGGGCTGCCTAGTGAGAAAGATTGGGATAATATTTCAAGTTTTGTAAAGTTTTTGGGTCACTTCTATGAACTTACATTGCGAATTTTTGGCTCATTATATGTGACTTCAAATCAGGTGCTTCATAAACTTAGTGATGTGCTTAAATTGTTGAATACATTGGAATGTAGTGATGATGGTGAGTTGAGTTAAATGGCAAAGAGAATGAGAAATAAATACAATAAGTACTAGGGGAATCGTGAAAAAATGAATTCCATTATATTTTATGCAGTTATTCTTGATCTCCGATTTAAATTGCATTATGTTGCGTGGATGATTCAAAAGATGTATCCGGATAATGTTACTCTTGGGGATAATATGAAGGAAAGTATTTATGAGCTCTTTGAGGAATACTAGAGGTTAAATGTTTTTCAAGTAGATTATACCTCACCACTACCATCATCAAGTGTATCTTCTAGTTTAATTTCAAGTCAACATTCACAATATTCATTGAAGCCATCATTAAAAAGACGAAATTTAGAAGTGGACGCAAGGCATGAGTATGATATGTTTCTTAATGAGGGTGAAGAGGTTGATACAAAAAGTGAATTGGATAAGCTTCTTGGTGAATAAAGGAAACAAGATAAAGATGATTTTGATATTATGAAGTGGTGGAAGCTTAATGCTCCAAGATTTCCCATAGTTGCTCAAATAACTCGTGATATATTAGTTGTTCCAACTTTTATGGTTGCTTCCGAGTCAGCTTTTAGCATGGGAGGTCGAGTTCTTAACATATTTAGAAGCTCTTTGATTCTAAGAATGGTGCAATGTCTTATGTGTACCAAAGATTGGTTGCTCAATGAAGCAAAACTAGTTAATATTGAAGAAGACATTGACATTCTTGAAAAAATAGATCATGGTAATCTATTTCATGTTTTATTTTAGCTTTTAATACTTGTAAATATTTATTTATTTATATCTTAATTTGTTTTCTAACTTTTTCTTTAATTTCCTTTTGTAGAATTTGTAAAATGCGGTCATTAATCAACCATTCTTGATCTTTAAAGAGAATTTAAGTGATTGAAAATTCAAGTAAGCTATTTTTTTTTTAAATTCATGTCTAAGTATCAGATTTTTAGTCAAATTTGTCTCTTGAAAACTTCAATTATGCTATAAATATGTGATCCAAATGTTTCAATTTATCACATAATTTTAAGCTTTGAGGAATAGTTTGTAGTATTTCATATAATACAAAATTGGCTTGAAATTCACACTTGAGTTGAGCATGTTTCAGAGGGACTTGGCTTTGAATGGGAGGAACCAAGAAAGGAAAATGGATTGGTGTCCACTATCCAAGGTAGAAATGGGTAACACAATTCTTTGTCTTAATTTCAAGAGGAAAGTGAAATACTATTAATGTAGTTGGAGTTTAAGGATGTAATGAGAATAGGAGATTTGACTTATATGTTGTCGAAGTTTAACTATAATACATATTTCAGTTTATAGACATATCTCTATTTTCTCAATCATTTAGTTTTTCTTTTACACTTATATGATGCAATATGATATTGAATTTCATCTCGCTTATCAAAAAAGAACGCAACAGAAATAACCATGAAATCCATACCTAAGGATCACGTGTTTGCAATTAAAATGGAAATAGAGGAAGGAAACGGAGATTACCTTTTGTAGCAGAAAAATAAAATTTTTCTTAAGGATAGAAATTTGATCTGCAACCCAGGAACAAATTTCCTCTGTTTTGATCGTCCAATCACACCACTACAATCCAAAAGTAGGATTATCTCTAGTAGTAATCCACACAAGGTTGAATTGCTCACAAAACCCACTCAAAACTATGCTAGTAGAAGAGAAGAGGCTAGGTTTTAATTGGAAAATAATCGGGATGAAAAAGAAACGATTTCTCATAATCCTTTCTACAAAAGGGTACGATTCCTATATTTATAGTTTATAGGATTTGTGTTAATTATAATTAAGTCCTCCAAGATCCAATGTCTACAATTGGATTCTTGAAATTTAAATAATTACAACCAAGTCCCATAAATTATAACAAACTTATAATTCACCTATAAATATATATTTTTCTCTTAATTAACCCTACAATATTATCAAATAATATATATTAAGCATTCAAAATTTTATTGTATGTGACTCGTTAGGTTTCGTGGTCTTATTGTTAGCATAATATGAATTAATTCTAACAACTTTAGAATTAATAATCCTAAATAAAATATAAGATTAATTTATTAATTCTCTAATTAATATATTCATATTTAGTATATCAAGAGCGACATCTAACAATGACTCTTGATCACCCAAAAGTTCAGAAAGTCAAGTGGCTTGACATGAACCTTTCAATAGCAATAAACTCCTTTCACCATACTATATCTCATTTAGTTTAGAGCATGAAATTAGTGCTAACTCCCTCCAGAATATGATTAATTTTGGCCCGAATATTTTAGTACTTGTTTAAGAAATTCATTACTTGAAATGTGTATCAATTTGGAACTATTTTCAACACATGGTCGCATTGGCCAAGAACTTCATGAGTAATAATTTTTACAAGTGGCCTTGAGATATATTCTCTTACTATTAGGAGTGGTGAATCATTTATTGACTTTCTCAATTATTTTCGTTTACTTTATATTGTACCCAATGTCCATCTTATAGGCAGTCCTTATAAGACTCCAAAGATTAGAATCAAAGTACAACGCTCGATAAACAAAATACATTAAAGATCTCAAGTCTAAGGATACTTGTATACTTGCTATAATGAGATTCTATCATTGACACTCAATAGCTATCCAAGTGATTATCTCATAGTTAGGTCATCCAATGAACTTATTCATATAACAAGCATCCATATATTAATCTTGAGTATCACAACACTCACGGTTATGAGAACCACCGTTTGATCCAATCAAGAGATATAATATGTGCTAGTCTTGGCGTATTAATAATGTCCCATCTCATTAATACTATGACTAGAGATTATTCAAGTACAAACACTACATAGTGTAATAGGAATCTTACATCATGATCTTTATCATAATTTCCTTAACACTGTATTGTATTAGAGACTCTATCAAACAATTTGTACTCATATTAAGATATAACAATCAAACTAGATAAAGAATGCCTCTTTTATTAATTATTATGCAATATACATAGTACAAGTGATTGCCTCTAGGGCACAATACTAACATATGAATGGTCTCATTTCTGGAAGTCGAAACTTATAGAATAAGAAGAAAACTTTTATTTCAATGAATGCATTTATCTTCTTTTGTTCTTTAGTGCCAATTACCAAGAACCCAAATGAAAAATGGGATTAAGAAAGGAAATTTGAGCATTTTATGGGAGGTGAAGAGTCAATAAAGATATTGGAAAAAAACTACATTTTATAGTGCAAGCTAAATTTTATCTGTTATCATATGATGTTTAGATATGATGTTTGGATAATGTTTGGATGAAGATATTGAGCATGTTAGATGGGGATATTGGTATATGATATTTGCATGAATTTTGGTGCTAACATGGAGTTTTCTTTCTCAGAACTGTGTTTGAATTACAATTAAGTTATCTATAATGACATAATGAATTTTGTCTTCTTTCTTACGATCTGTGTTTAGCTTCTTGTTTAGTTCACATTAACTGAAATAAAAGTTTGAGCAATTAGTCATTACAAGTATGTTTTAAATTTTTTTCCCTGTTTTGTTTTGTTTAGTGGCTATTGGGAAGGTGGTAGGAAGATGTGCACATTTACAAAGGCCTTGCGTATAAGATAAGCAGAAAAAATTGGTATTCATTTACAAGAGAGGCTTCTGGTTTGCCTGCTGAATACGTATTGCTGAATCTTCTGCTAAAGTTTTCTTCCTGCAGGTCTTACATTTGCTACATTTATCCATTTTTATTTTTTTAGTACTTTATCTAAGTCCTGGAATTCATAACCAAATGTAAAATGAGGTATAATTGTCTAAATATCAATTAGATACTTATGGCATTCATTAATAATTGAATCTACAGAGGTGGACCGTGACAAATGTGTGCTTCAATTTGATTATCATTGTGTTTGGCTAGGGACATGCATAGGAGCGGGAAACTACTGTTGGTACATATTCTTTTTGTTATTTCTTACCAACTTAGCCACCGAGGAAGTTAGTTTCTGACATTCTGTAATGCTTTTAGTGCTACTAATGTGATGTATAATGCTTTTCTTTATACCTATGTAATGTAAATGTAATGGTATTGGATCTATTGGTTACAATGGTTGAATTGGATAATGTGTATTTGGCCAATTTTAATATTTTAGACTTTATATTGGATTTGGATTTTAGTAAATGTCAATCATGTCATGTTGGACTTTGTTTAATGGGCCAACCAATTGGATCTCGATTTTAAGTCGAACTGAACCGAAATAATAAATTATGATTCAATTGCCTCAGTTTTATTGACCATTCGGTTTGGTTCGGTTGTACTAACAAAAACACAAAATCGAACCAAAACTGAATTACACAATCGAAAATCGAACTGATAACCATTTGCACAGTCCTATCATCAAGTGCATCTTCTAGTTCAATTTCAATTCAACATTCACAATATTTATTAAAGCCATTATTAAAAAGACGAAATTTAGAAGTGGACATTAGGCGTGAGTCTGATATGTTTCTTAATGAGGGTGGAGGGGTTGATACAAAAAGTGAATTAGATAAGTTTCCTGATGAAGAAAGGAAAAAAGATGAAGATGATTTTGATATTCTGAAGTGGTGGAAGCTTAATACTAGTTGATCAAATGGCTCGTGATATATTAGTTGCTCCAGTTTCTACGGTTGCTTCCAATTCAGCTTTTAGCATGGGAGGTCGTGTTCTTGACACATTTAGAAGCTCTTTGACTCCAAAAATGGTGCAATGTCTTATGTGTGCCAAATATTGGTTGCGTAATAAAGCAAAATCAGTTAATATTGATGAAGACATTGATATTCTTGAAAAAATGGATAATAGTAGTCTATTTCATGTTTTATTTTAGCTTTTTAATACTTGTAAATATTTATTTATTTATATCTTAATTTTTTTTCTAACTTTTTCTTTAATTTTCTTTTGTAGAATTTGCAAAATGTGGTCATGAATCAACCATTCTTGATCTTTGAAAAGAATTTAAGCGATTGAGAATTCAAGTAAGCTATTTTTCTTTAAATTCATGCATAAGTATCAAATTTTTAGTCAAATTTATCTCTTGAAAACTTCAATTATGCTATAAATATGTGATCTAATTATTTCAATTTATCACATAATTTTAAGCTTTGAGGAACAATTTGTATTATTTCATATAATACAAAATTGGCTTGAAATTCACACTTGAGTTGAACATGTTTCAAAGGGACTTGGCTTTGAATGGGAGGAACCAAGAAAAGAAAATGGATTGGTGTCCATTGTCCAAGGCAGAAATGGGTAACACAATTCTTTGTCTTAATTTCAAGTGGAAAATGAAATACTATTAATGTAGTTGGAGTTTAAAGATGTAATGAGAATAGGAGATTTGATTTATATGTTGTTGGAGTTTAACTATAATATACATTTCAGTTTACAGACATTTCTCTATTTTCTCAATCATTCACTTTTTCTTTTACACTTATATGATGATATATGAATGGTCTCATTTCTGGAAGTTGAAACTCATAAAATAGAAATAATAAAACATTTATTTCAATGGATGCATTTATCGTCTTTTGTTCTCTAGTGCCAACTTCCAAGAATCCAAATGAAAAATGGGATTAAGAAGGGAAATTTGAGCATTTTAGGAGAGGAGAAGCGTCAATAAAGATAGTGGAAAAGAACTACATTTTATTATGCAGGTTAAATTTTACATGTTGACATATGATGTTTAGATATAATGTTTGGATGAAGATATTGAGCATGTTAGATGAAGATATTAGTATATGATGTTTGAAAGAATTTTGGTGCTAACATGAATTTTTCTTTCTCAAAACTATGTTTGAATTACAATTAAGTTATTTGTAATGACATAATGAAATTTGGCTTCTTTCTTACCATCTTGTGACTTTCTAGGAATACTAGATGTTGTATATCACTATGTTTGGCTTCTTTTTTAGTTCACATTGATTGAAAGAAAAGTTTGAGCAATTAGTCATTACAAGTATGTTTTCATTTTTCCCCCTTTTTTTTTTTGTTCAATGGCTATTGGGAAGGTGGTAGGAATATGTGCACATTTACAAAGGCCCTGTGTATAAAATGAGCAGAAAAAGTTGGTATCCATTTACAAGAGAGGCTTTGAGTTTACTTGCTGAATACGTATTGCTAAATCTTCTACTAAAGTTTTCTTCCTGCAGGTCTTACAATTGCTACGTTTATGCATTTTTATTTCTTTAGTACTTTGTCTAAGTCCTGGAATGCATAACCAAATGTAAAATGAGGTATCATTGTTTGAATCTCAATTGGATACTTATGGCATTCATTAGTAATTGAATCTACAGAGGTGGATTGTGACAAATGTGTGCTTCAATTTGATCATCATTGTGTTTGGCTAGGGACATGCGTAGGAGTGGGAAGCTATTGTTGGTATACATTCTCTTTGTTATTTCTTACCAACTTGGCCGCTGAGGAAGTTGGTTTCTGACATTCTGTAATGATTTTGCTACTGATCTGATGTATAATGCTTTTCTTTATGCCTATGTAATATACATGTAATGGTATTGAACTTATTGGTTACAATGGTTGGATTGGATAATATGTATTGGGCCAATTTTAATATTTTGGGCTTTATATTGGATTTAGATTTTAATGGATGTCAATTATGTCATGTTGGACTTTGTTTAATGGGCCAACAAATTGGATCTCGATTTTAAACCGAAGTTTCAATTTTATTGACCATTCGATTCGGTTTAGTTATACTGACAAAAACACAAAATCGAACAAAAACCGAATTACACAACCAAAAATCGAACTGATAACCGTTTGCACAGTCCTAGTATTTGTAGGCTCCAAGTTATTCTAACTAATTAGTAAACTAAAACTAGAAATTAGGTGGCTTTAATATAAGTTTTTAGACCCTAAAACATAATACAAAGCATGAAAAGTAAAATTACAACAAAGCAATATTAAACTGAGCAAAAAATTTCAGCTGAAGATTGCTTGATATAAGCTGGCATGGGTTCGGGTGGTAAAGCTAGTGCTGGTTCGATTTTGGAACCAATTGCTTCATCTACAATAGTCATCTAGTACCGTTTACGGTGATGCATATGATGCCGGTTCTCTTCAAGAATCATCTGACATCGGATGCCGTGCATGGGCCCGTACCAGTTGTCTTCTAGATAACTCTATTTTCTTGCTATTTTTTTGATATTTTGCAACCCAAATCTTGTTCTTGACCTCCAATATTGTCTTGGTTATTTCTTTGATCTTCTAAACAGTTTTGGAGTTAAGTTTGTTCCTCCTTGAAGCTCTTTTGGATTGCATTCCTTCTTTATCTCTCTTGATGTCCAATCATTGGCTAAGTGGTTGCTTGACCTTCTACAAAGATTATTGTCTTCTTTGTACTCCATTTAACATTTCTTTTGGTATCCATTTCTTTACACATCCTTTGGTCCTTAGTTTGTTGAATTTGTTACTTTGAAATCTCCCTTAAATATTTTTGAATATTGATCTTTTCCAATGAGCTATAAAGTATAACTTTGTCCTTCTATCTTCTTGGAAGTGGCCTTTATGCCTAAATCAATTCCTATTATTTCTACCTTTTTGAAGATTATTTGTTTTCGAATCGATACCTTTATTATAATTCAAACAAGACTTTTTGTGTGAAAGTAAAACTTTTAGCTTTTGATCCTCTCCAACTTTCTTGTTTTCTCTCTTCACAACCAAGCTCTCAACCTCATTTTACCCTCACTTTTTTTCTTCTTCTCAACCTCTTGTTTGGCTTTCTCTTGCACCTTACTACTTGGTGTTTGCCTCCCTTTATGCTCTTTCACTCTTCTCTCTTCTATCTTAACCCCCTTCTTTTTTAGCCTTCTCTTTTTTCTTTTCTTTCCTCTTCTCTTCTCGCACTCTTTTTTCCCTTATTTTTCTCTCTCCTTTTTCTTTTTGCACCCTCAAAATATTTTAATTTTTGGTAACCTCACTAGGGGACATTAGGAGAAAAGTAAACTTCTTTCCCTCTTTGCTCAATGCATAAGTGTTTCTTCTTCTACCATGGATAACCTCTTTATCAAATATCCAAGACTTTCCCAATAACAATTCTCCAACATGCATGGGCATCACTTCATAAAGCACCGCATCTTCATACTTCTTCATGTTAAATGTAATTTTAACTTGTTTGTTTACCTTTACCTCACCACAATCATTCACCTACTGAAGCCTTTAAGGCTTAAGATGCTTCATGGTTTCAATACCTAGCTTCTCCACCAATATGGTACTTGTCATATTTGCACTATTTATCATTATACTATATAACCTTTGATTGATATTACATCTTGAGTAGAAAATATTTTCTCTTTATGAATCATTCATATCCTCAACAACAAAATACCTAAGATTTTACTAGCAACACTAATTAGTGAATTTCTTTACTCAACTATATTTCCCCTTTCACCATCTACTCCTTTAAGTTCTGTAGTTTTCTTAGAAAATGGTGTTGATGTTTCACTCTTCACAACCTCACATTCTCTCTCTTTCTTTTATTGATGTGTACTCTTTCCTAATTTATAGTTACTTGAAGCATTTTTATGACCTTCATCTTTAGTACATATTTGCTCATCCTCATGCTCAACTCCTTCTTTGTCATCCCTATGTTAGCTTTCATTTTCTTATATTAATGGACTTTTCCCAACTTCCTCATGTTTTTCTTCACCCATTTGATTTTGTGATTCTTTTCCTTTGGCTTCTTCTTCTATCTTCTTCTCTTTCTCAATTTTTTGTAACCTATTTTGTTCACTTTTTCAGTCATTTGCTCTTTTCTTCTCTTTTCCTTATTTTTCCCAAAAACCTCAACATTCTCCCTGGCTTCAAACTCATGTTTTTTCTTTCCATATTCAAGTGACTTGATAATTTTGTTGCATGACAATTTAAAAGGAATCCAAGGGCAATCAAGTGAAATGTGTTGTTGTTCATAAGGATTCAAACCACTTCCTTCTAAGTCATTCCTTCTTCCTTGATCAATCATTTTTAGACAATCACATACTTCAAAGCTATAGTCCCAACAAGTAGAATAAACATAACTATGTTTTCTTCTCAGATTACTCGTAGAAGAATTTTGCAATGCACTCATTTCTCTTGGCCTAGAATCTTTTGGACACTTATATAAGTACCTATTTTTTGTTCCTTTTTGCATACCACTCCTTAAATATTTTGTGGTCCTCCAACACAAACTCCATCATTCCAATAACTTGCACCCACATAATCATCCTCCTCATATCTCTAATCATATTCATCACTTCGTCCATAGCTACTTCTAGTTGAACAAGGCTCTTCATAATAATCATATTCTCCTTTTTCATTTCAACTAGCCATAGTTTATCTTTCAAATGAGTTTCTACTTGCAAAATTTGGATAGAAGTAAAAGAAAATTTTTTACTTCACTCTCTCATGTGTATAGCACTATTTGAATGACACTCTTCTCTTGTGTATACTCTTTTTTAGCTTTTATCAACATGAGCTCATCCTTTTGCCCTTTTTTTTTTTTTTTTTAACTCTCAATTTCACACTCAAGTTTTATCCAAATTCTCCCCAATTTAAAGAATTTAGTTCTACTAGTTAAAGTCAATTAAGTTCTAAAAGTTCAAGAAGTTCCTAAAAAGAAACGAGTATTTGATAAATGACAAGGATAAGACACAATTAATAAGAATTCCAAGTAAGGAGATGTCACACAAACTCAAAATATTTCAAGAAAGATATATAGTGGCAACAACTAAGCCAAACACCACAATAATTCAAATAACTAGGATAATGAGGAATATGATTCAAAGATAGACAATGTTCAATTCAATCCTAAATATCACAAGGAGATTCAAATTAAAGTATTCAACTCACTAAATACTAGAAATATACCAATGAAGTTAAATAAATGGAAGTGACAAATGTAAGTTAAGAACCTTTAAAAGACTATGCAAAGATTCTCCAATATTTCATCAAACACTTGGTAGGCATTTAGTCAAATGAAGGATTTTCAAGATTTAAGAAGCTACCACAACCTCAAGAATTCAATTTGATGATTACTCAATGCAATGAAATCACAAGAAATTCAAAAGTTCAAAGATATAAATTGATATGATCCAAGATGCACAAATTTGCTTTCCAAGATATTTAGAAAATTCACAAGAAAAATTATGCTAGCAATTGGAAAGCTAATTCCTACTTAAAACAAACTAACAGGTAAGAAAATATATAGGGTTTCAATAAATAAAACTTTGATTTTCATATAAGTACAATCCTAAGTCATAAGACCACACATTAAGCACTTAGTGTGCAACTTTGTAATTCAAGGTAATTCAAAATTTTCAACCATACAACCACTTCAATACTCAAAATTTACAAGAAAATTTCATTCCCAATAATAGATATAATATTAAGGAGCAATTTTACGGAAAATAGAAACCCAACACTGGAGTTTAATAACTCACAAAATTAGCTCAAGATAAGTTACGTGATTCCTTCTATGCTTAGTAATTTTACATCAAATCAACCCAAATAGCCACAAACTTTCGCAAATTAAAGCCTCAAATAGCTTACTAAACACCAACCCAATATGTAGGCTCAATTTCACAACAATTCCACGGCACAATTTGAAATTTTCAACTCTAAAAAATTGTAAAAAAATTAGTTACGGAAATTTGAATTTTGCAACACCACTTTGAAGAGATTTTCACCTTGTTTCAACTTCAAATCAACAATTTTTTTTGACAAATGATTTCTCAAATATCATACCAACATATAAGATTAATTTAACATCAAAATCATGACATAGTTTTGAATTTCAAGTATTCAAAAATGGCACCAAATAAAGTGACAAAAATTGCTAAAATTTTTGCAAATTTTTCAAGAAGATTGTACCTTTGTCCAAAGAAAATTGTGTTAATTAAGTTTGCTTTGATACCAGATTATTTGATATGAACTCAAGAGCTCTTCTCGAAATCAAGAACACCGACTCAAGAATTGGTCACCTAATTCTTTACCTAAAATGCCCTTAAAATAAGAACCTTAGATTATTGGACTATTCGAACCCAAATTCTAGTAGGATTTGGCCAACAATTTTAACACCTAAATACCGTTGAACCTATAAAGAATTCAAGAATAATTGGGATGGAGAAAATTAGACACCCTTATAGGTTTTTTAACAAGAACACTAGGTAAAAATAAATCTACCAAATACTTAAAATAAAGAAACAAGTTGGATTAACCCAAAGATAGACTATAAAAAAAGGTGGGTTTAATTCTTTTGCTTGGTCTTAAAAGAAAGAAGAACTAATGAGGAATTTTCTTCTCCAAAAAGTTCATATTCTATTCAATTTGATGAAATCAGAAATCTATTACAAAAGGTGTTATAATGGGGTATTTATAGGCCCCAACTTACCCTAACTAATTAGTAAACTAAAACTAGAAATTAGGTGGCCTTAATATAAGTTTTTAGGCACTAAAATATAATACAAATATTGAAAAATAAAATTACATCAAAACAATATTAAACAAAGCAAAATAATCCAGCTGAAGATTGCTTGACATGAGCCGACACCAGTTTAGGTGGTAAAGTTAGTGCCAGTTCAATTTTGAAACCAATTGCTTCATCTACAGCAGTCATCCAATGCCAATTATGGTAATGCATATGGCGTTGGTTCTCTTTAGAGAGCATCTAGCACCGGATGTCGTGCATGGGCCGGTACCAATTGTCTTCTAGACACTCTGTTTCCTTGCCATTTTCTTGATGTTTTATAATCTAAATCTTGTTCTTGACCTCTAATATTGTCTTGGTGGTTTCCTTGATCTTCCAAATGGTTTTGGAGTTAAATTTATTCCTCCTTGAAGCTCTCTTGAATTGCATTCCTTTTTCATCTCTCTTGATATCCAATCCTTAGCCATATGGTTGCTTGACTTTCCACAAAGATTGTTGTCCTCTTTATACTCCATTTGGCATTCCTTTGGCATCCATTTCTTTACACAACCTTTGATCCTTGGTTTGTTGAATTTGTTGCTTTAAAAACTCTCTTGAATATTAATCTTACCGAAGAAGTCATAAAGTGTAACTTTATCCTTTTCCCCTTTCTTAGAAATGGCTTTCATGTCTAAATCAATTCCTATCAAAAAACAAATAGGATGATACCTTGTTTATAGCTAAAAAAAAAAAAAAAAGGACTTCTTTATCTTTTGCTTCTAAATTACTGACAGATGTGAGTTGAAATCATGATTTGATATTCTATTTTTAAGTTTGTTATGCTTAAATGCTAGGTAAATTCTACTACTAAGAGAACATAAGTTGATGTTCATATTCTCTTGAAAGTTGAACCATATATTGGCATAACTGGGTTTGTTGATTTATTTCTAACTTATTTTTTTACAGATTTTTGAGAAGGTCTGGTTCCAAAAAATTCTATAAATACAAGTTCTCTAGTGGATCTCTTGGAGGCAGGAGCTCTTGGTTTGAAAATATTTGTTCAAAAAGTTCTTAAACCTTTTTTTCTACTTCTTCCCTCATTATGTATTGTGTTTAGAAGAGAATTTTTCAAAATTTAGTGTAATTTTGTTGAATTGTAAGACTATGCAGTAATTAAGTTTAATAATGTCAAATAATTTTTTTTTTTTTTTTGTATTTGGCCATCATCACAACTCATAATCTAATTAGTTGGAGAACATTATATAGTTGGATTGCTATTCTACACATACCTGTACATAAATAATTGCAGGTTTTCTTTCTCTAGTTCTTTCAAATGTTGATTTCAATGTACATGATTTGACCTTTTTCTTCTTTTCTGTAGTTATTTATATGTCCCTTCAGGAATCAGTGACTTTCTAATTAATGACGAATATTACTCATATTAAGGTATTTAGATTTATCTAATCACCCTTAATAATGGTTTCTATTCTGTAGATTTTCATCCATGTAAGTAAAACTTCCAGTGCATGTTTAACTTGGAAGAATGTTTTGTTTGTGAATGGTTTCTATTCTATCTATTTTTATCCTTTAACAGAAGCATCTTACTTCTGCAAGTCAATATATGTTGCCCGCTATAGAAAAGACTTATTATGCTGGCAAAATACAAAAGGTCTTTACTTGTACATTTCACAAAAATTCCCTAAGATCATAGGAACTCAAAATTGCAAATGGTGCTGAGGATGCCAAATTTTGTAATTTGTATCTTAAAACTAGGCTTGCCTCTTGGTAAGAATTAGAAATTCAAAATCTCTAAATCCTAAAGATGGCAATCTCAAAATCTCTCTTATCTTGAATTTTGTTATAATGGTGCACAAACTTTTGAATTATATATACCATGATCAGTAGTTCCTTTTCTATTTTAAACAAATGCTATATTTCTTCAAAAACCCCCTTGTATAATTAAGGAAGAAACAATAGTCAAAGAACTCTTAACAATAACAAGGGACACAAAAACTAGTGGTCCAACTGAAGGGCTCATACACAATCATAAACATGCTATTGCCCTAGATCTGGACATAATTAGTTCCATAACATCATTATAAACTGTAATTATGTTCTCAGAGCAAACTTTTGCCTCCACAAATAGTATCACTCCAGGATATAGGTTGTAGAATCTTTGTGGCCTCTTTTTTTACACCCCAACCTTCCCCCCCCCCCCACCCCCACCCCCAATAAAAAGGAAAGAATATAGTCTTCTGCGTTCTTTCAGTTTGGGTATTTTTAAGCTTTCTCTTTCACTTGTTATATTACACTGATTTCCAATCTCCTAAGAGACATTTCTATTGGTTGCATAGCTCTCTCAATACATTAATTATTTTCTGTTTCTAGGAAGCAAAGCAAAATGGTCATAGTGTGACTATTGAAACTTGCACCCCCCCCCCCCCCACCCCCCCAATCTTGCCTTTTCAACCGAAGAAATTCCAGATGGAGACACTCAATTTAAGTGTGCTCCACGCATCAGTGATGCAACTAATAAAGAAAAATTATGGGCAGCTTTAATGGTAGTTTCTGCACCTAGACTATTTGCTAGATTTTCTTTTTCTTTTCCTTTCCCTGAAAATTTTAATAATATGACTCTGTTGTATCTCAGGATGGATATATTAACATGTTAAGCTTAGATCATTCACCATCAATGCCAAAACTCAAACTTTTCAATGAAGGTGACTTCCTTAGGGCATGGGGTGGTATATCATCTTTCCAGCTTAGTGAGTTAAAGTTGACACGAAAGACTCCTAGTTCCTAATAAATAATAAGAGCCTTTTTCCCCTTTAGCTCGTGGTATTGCATATTATGCTGATTAAAAGATGACAAATGAGTTATTTTCTCTCATGTATAATGTGCTATAACTTTATGAAGAGGATTTTGGTACGAGTGAATGTGCTATAACATGAATTACTGGCTCTTAATAGGTCATTTAAAATGAAGGATTGGGATGATCTTCTTGAGTTCGTTTATTAATTGGGCAGTGGTGATAGGATGTTATACTTTTGCAATTACGATATACAACCACTATAAGCTTAATTTTTTGGTCACTTAATCGACTTTCTCATTCCATCATATCTTTATTTTTACCTCTGAACCAAGCTTTAAATTCTTCTGCGTTATGCATCATGCAAACACAGAAGTGTGTAAGTTGATTTCTTTGTACATATTTTTGTTTGTAGACATCAAATCTGATTTTTTAGTAGTTAGGACCTATTTCTTTGCACGACCATCCTACTAAAATTTATTTGTTTCCTGATGATGTGGTCTTTGTAGTATGTCACTAGAGCAACTCAAACTCTTCTAACAGCCTGTCCATGGTGATTGGTGAGTAAATCTATACTATCCCTTAGAATGAAAGATGAAAAGTACAGTGGAATAGATTGTTACATCATTATTTGGATAAGAGGAATGGTAATTGTGGTAATATTATAATGAGGAAGAAGTATTTCTTTACTGTTATTATAATAATTAGTACCAAACATTGTAATTGCAGATAGGTGACCTACATGATAATACATATTTCTTTATTGGAATGACACTCTATTATGACTATTATATGTATTGCTTTTGCCATTACTTGGCTTGACTGGTTCATATCGAGTTTCCTGGCAGTTTGTCCTACCTGTGACATGGTCATATGGCCGCAAATATGGAATTACTTTGGAGCAATTAGCTTTATGGTGAAGGGAAAAGCCTACTAAATGTGTTGGCTCACCATACAAGATAATTTTCTAATTGGTTGCATAACTGTTTCAAATTAAATTAAACTAGTGGCACAAAAATAGTCCCTTAGTCGAATTAGGAGATTACAATTTTTTTTCATTTGGCTGGTAATATGGTTCCTGTATCTGCAAGGGACAATTTCTGTTGGTAAACAAGCAGATTTTGTGGTTTGGGATCTAGAAGCAAAGTTTGACCTTGGTGAAGCTTGTATACCATAAGCATCCTAACAATCAAAATTAGATTGTTTTACTGAATATGAAGCTGATTTCTTTTGTTGCTAAAACATGATGTCTTTCTACAATTTAGATTGCTAAAAACAGAGCACTGAGGTTAGTGACTGTTATTAGAATAGATCTTGGGATATCATATTCTTGTGTTGGTGTTTATAAAAATTGTCGTGTTGAAATTATACCAAATGATCAACAAAATCGAATTACCCATCTTGGTTTGCTAAGAGACTGATTAATAAATTTAACTTATCAATAAAGGAAGATTGAATTAGTTAGGGAGATATATCCTATAGAGAGATTTATGATAAACATGATATTTGGTGACACTTTTAAACAGTGCAAAATCTAAATTCATACGAAAAAATAGTTTTATATGTGTGTGTGTGAGAGAGAGAGAGAGAATATGCTTCAAATAATTTAATCAAGAATAAAACTTGACATGATAAAATGTATGAAATTTTATATGATTAATATTTATCTATAAATTTTATTAACTAATAAAAATTTTAAATTATATTTAAACAATAAGTAAAATTTTTGCACATAGTGCATAGACGTTAACTAGTACAGTTGTTACAACTATTACTACTACTATTATTGTTATTAGTAAAGCCCACCTGTGATGTAACTTGGAACCCATAAGAAATCGAGTAATAATTAGTTATTGGCCAAATCTCAATCTAATCCATATATTTAGGGGTAACTCCAATTTAGTGCCCTATGTTTCAAAACTTTATCAATTCCAGGTAATAGAATCTCTTGTGCACCAAATATAAACATTCAAAAGAAAACAAAATGTTTGAACTTGGTGAGGCCCACGTTTTAGTAAGTTAAAACTTTTCCAGCAAAAATAATATTACAGGAAAGAATTGAAGCAATTCTATAATCAAAGAAATTAGGATGACCCAAACAAACTTCACCCTGCCACCCCCCAAAAGAACTTGAGAAGACAAATATTTCAACCCTCAAAGCTCTTTTAAAAACTAATTTCATTGTGCAAGATTAAAAATAACAAGGAAAATAGAATAGAGTTAGGAATTGCCATTTTGTCTTCTCTCTCGTTATTTAAATTTTCATCCGTGTTAAGGTAGTATTTTGTTACTTAAAATACTAGTATTATTTGCATGGATGAAATAAAAAAATTAAAGTTATGAGATAAATTATATGAAAAGATATAGTATATGATAATATCATAATTTTTTAAAAAAATAAAAGGTAAAATTTAAAGAGATGTTTTTAAAAATAAATACAATTTTTTTTTTAAAATTTTGAGAACTAGTTTCGTCCCGGTTCAGTAGATAATGCTTGTGGATATGATCCCTCTAACATTAAAAGAAGAGAGAAAAAAAAGGGGGAAAAACACCTAGAGTAATTAATCATTTTGATTTTCAAACTCTTTTTGAGTATCATTTTAGATCTCAAACTTTTTTTTTTTTTGGAAGTAGGATTAATTTTTTAAATCTATTATTTTCCATCCTTTAACAATGTACAATTAATACGTACCAAATTTTATTTTTTTCAGTCAATGAAGTTTCCCACTTTCAACTCAAGAAAAAAAAAAAAAAAAAAACTGTTTTTGTTCAAAGACCAACACAGGTGAGACGCATATGCTAAATCTAAAACCATAAACAAAACAAATTTATTTTTTTCCATAACTTCTAAACAATATAAACAATCTCTTATTTTATTACTAATATTTTTTTTCTTTCTTAAACTCTCGAGTAAGCCCTAATAAAATACTCACATCCACCTAACACTGTGATGCGTGATGCATGCAATAATATAGCATCAAGTCAACAACGCTACTAAGAATTTGTACTATTACAGAATACTACGTTTCAAAATATTTAATTATAAATTTTTTTATTTTATTTTAAAATAAATAAATATATTTTTTAGAATTAATAATAATAATTATTTTTTATTTATTTTAAGTCAAAATTTCACTAATTAATAAATATTGTATTTTTAATATATATAAAATAAAAATTTTATTTAAATTTTAATATTCTTAATTTATGTATAAATAATTTTATAAATAAATATTTTTAAAATGAGAGAGCAGTAATTAATGTTCAGAATTAATCATTGGCAACATACTGCCGGCTTTCGTTTTTAAAGAGGAAATTCAAATATCTGATGCTGCAATGAAATTCAAATCCTACGACTGACTTTATTTATATTCGTACATTAAAGTGGAGATGTGGTCACAATAGCAATAATTATTGGAGCAACTATTCCGATTGGCATTTATAGGCCATAGAGTTTTGGTTTATACAGTGACCCTTTTTGACCAAAAATAGCAATAATTGTTGTGTTGTGGTATCTCTTTGGGCTCAAACGCATTTAACTAGCTGTGATAATCGTATCGTGTTTGGATTAACAGATCGTGTCAATTTGAGATAATTACACTTGACAAGTCAACACGAACACGACCTGATTAATAAACGTATCGTGTCGTGTCAACTCATTTATTTTTATGTCGTATTCGTATTATAAAACGGGTTGACACGATTAGACACAAAAATTAAATAAATAATTACTAAATTCGCCAACCTAAATACCTACTAAACCCGCCAATCTATGCACTATTACACAAAAAATTTTAAAAAATCAAATAAAACCATATAAAATTAAAAAACTAATAAAATAGTCCGTAAAGTCATAAATAACCAATAAAATAACAAATCATCCTGCTAAATATCTAGAGATCTTAATAAATTCATAAGATTTAATTTTAAAAATCTAAACAAATGTAATTTTGCAATAAAATTGGATTATTCAAGAAATTATTTTCTCTAAATATTTAGAATAACAATTTTGTCGTAGCATGCCAGGAATTTTAAAGAGCAAATGGAGAGCAAAAAACGAGCACGAAAGGAATGCTTGTCCTTGTAGGGTGTAATTCAAATTGTCTTTGTCCCAATGTCAGAAATAGTATAGTATACGAACTGATCAATCGATGCTGAGTGAACCTTACCTTCTGGTAAATGCACCACACGAGCTTCTTTTCATTATATATTCAATTCGGCCTGTAGGCATATTACATACGTTATTTCTTAAAGGTCTAACTTTTCCCTTTAGACTCGCGAAAGGTCGTTGCCTACCAACTCGTAATAATATTATTATTATAGACACTAAATAATAATTAATTAAGAATGATTCATTTACTATATATCAAGCAAATAACCACATTAACATCATTTATTTTCTTTAAAATGTCTCATATAATTAAACAAAATAGACACACAAATAATTTAATTAATTCATATAATAAAATTTAATTCAATTAATTCATGTAAAAAATTAAATTATCTAATTTTCTATAGTAAAATTTGTAGGGTATTACAAAAAGTATTAAATATAAATATTAAAAAAAAGTTAAACGGGTTCGCGGATTGAAACGGGTTAAAACAGGTTGAACCCGTTTATAACATGTACACGTTTAAAGTTAAACGGGTCGACCTGTTTCAACCCGAACTCACGAAATTCCAACCCTAACCCACTATAACTGTGTCGTGCTCAATATTGCCGCCCCTACCTTTAAAGTTGGTTCTAGAGATGATTGTGCAAGAAGATAGAAATGTGTTCAAGTGATAAGTTATTGTATACTGTAATATAATACTAGATTTTTATGTAATTGATTCAGAAAGTATAATTATAATCAAATACAATATATATGATTATTTTATTTTTAATTTAAATTTAAGTTTGAATTAAAAATAAATATTATTTAAATTTGTTGGATAAACAATCAAATTTGAATTCGGATGCGATCATTGTATTATTGTTTGACAAAGTTTTTTTTTTTTTTAGTTGGTTTGAGTTTAAATTTGGAAAACCCAAATTAGTGTTTGAATTGTTTATTTCATATTTTTTATCATAAAATTTTGTAAAAATAAAAATTCAAAATTTCTTAAAAAGAATCTAAGTCTAAATAAACTCAAGACATGTACCATTAATATCAATTTTTATTTTTAAAATAAAATTCTCTTTGTTTTCTTCCAACCTGGAATGACATGTTCCTCGAAAAAGCTTATGCAGTCAACAAAGACCAAGACAGTCAAACATGGCCCCTATTACGACCAATTCATTAAATGCACTCGTCTTATCCTCTTTGCCGAGTCGTGAATCGTCTCTGCCGTCTCCTTCAAATACCCTAGCCTATCTGCCTTTCGGCAGCCAGACAAAGCATCAGGGATCAAAACTTCGATTTCTTCTATATACCCTTCTTTTCTCATTCTCATTTCAAGCCCACTTCACTGCTCAAATTAACGAAGGCATTTGCAATATCTTCTTAACTATTAGTTTCAGGCAAAATTCAGGGGCTCAACCACCATGAAAACCAAAGGAAAGAAGCGAAACAAGATCTTGCGAGGCATAACAGCGCCTTTTAGAGCACTGAACAGAATTTACATGAAAACCTTGTTTGATTATGCTGCAAGTTTCGATCATGCCAGTACCGTCGCGAACTACGGTATGGCTTCTCAAGTGTCTGCTCAGTTACCCAGGAACTTCAGCGTGAATTCATCAGCATCAGCGAGGGAGAGCCTTGATCGTGAGGAGGAGGAACTGAGGGAGCTTTTTCGTACGGTGTCAACAAAGTTAAATGGCTCGACGAAGGTTGAGTTCATGCAAGTTGAGCTGCGAAAGCCTGCTCCAGTTTTGGCCACTGCGGCAGAGTTGAGGAGTTACAGCGTTGGGATCGGAAGAATTGGAAGAATTGATGAGGATCAGCCCTGTGATTTCAAGGAAGGAGATGCAAATTTAGGAGTTTACCCAAGATGTAGAAGCTATGCTGTTACCAGAAGACCGTTGTATTCCAGCAAGCTTGATTGCAGGCAGAGACAAGGCATTGCAGTTGCCACCCACCCACTCCCACCCCCACCCCCTTTGCAATTTGTCTTATAAATTTTATATTAAATTGGGGTTGTGTAAATGTAATCTCCTTTTGCAAAATGCAACTACTTCTGTTGAGATTGGACGGACACACACACACACACACATATATATATATATATATATATATATATATATATATATATATATACTTACTTTTTCAACCGCACTTTGGCCAGATAATTAAGTTAATGCTTTTGTTAGGTGCTAAATATCCTATTTTGCCTTAGCCAAAAAAAAAAAAAAAAAAGAATACTATTTATTAGAGGTAAGTTACCATCTTAATATCTTAACTATCTTAATTTAATTACACATCCTCTATCACATTCCTTCTATTATAGGGTTTTTATTTTCTTCTTTTTCTATTTTGTTCTTTTTTAATAAATATATTAAAAGGGAAAAAATATTGAAGAATATATTTGTTTTCCTTTTTAACTTGAGCACAACATATCCCTTCTTACTTCTTAGATTCCTCCTCTTCACCTCCCCGCCCTCCTCCTGACGGATATGTATTTCTAGACATGCATTCCAAAATAAAGTATGCTGTAATTTGAGATTATATTTTAGACATGAAGTTTATGAAATTTTAGATTAAATATATATGCTTATTTATGAACATGCATTTTTTGATACTTTAAAATAAAAATAAAAATATTTAATTTTGAACGTGAAAATTATAATATTTTATTTTTCCAACCAGTGCTTTAAGGGGAGAAGCGCGCACAGAAGGATAATAATTCAGATACTATGGATTCACTTAGTATTACAATTAGGACTGTCAAGTTGGAACTCAATTCTTTCGACTCGATATTATTCGGATTGAACCTAAAATCAATTAAGATTGAGCTGAATTTGAGTTTCATTAGTGAGTTCAAATTAAGTTTGGGTTGAGTTCGGACTTGACCAAGCTCAGCTCGATCATGTATTATATACAAATATTTTTTTAGTAATTGATATAAATATATTTATTATATTAATCTATTATATAAAATAAATATATATTTTTTAGTAAATAATAATATTTTTATAAATAATAGAAATTTGAATTGAGCCCAAATTCAACGTGAGCTCACAATTTAATTTGAGCTTAATTTAGGTTTAATGTATGTGAGATGTTGTGAATCGAGTTCGGGTCTAAGTTATTCATTTTTATATTGGACAAAAATTTAAACTTGATTAAGCTCGCCTAATCTGTTTGACAGTTCTAAATACAATTGAAAATATATACCTCTATATAAACGTATATTTAAAAGAACTAGTAAGTTTTTCTTATGCTAAAGTTCATGGCAGAGTCAAATTGTCGGGCTAAATCTTGTTTTACTTTATTGTTTTCTTCTAACTTAGTTTGACATTTTGCCCTGGTCACTGGTATCGAAAAAGCTTATGTATAGGAAGTCAGAATTGGATTAATTAGAAACAGTCATGAGCCAACATATGCCCGCTCTTAAGACCAATTCATTTATCACTCCTTACTGCTCGGTGGTCAATCGCCTTGTCGCCTCGTCTCATTCAAACCGCCTTTCTGCAATCAAAACAACGCATTAGTTGTCAGAACTTCGATTTCTTATACACACGCCTATGCATGTATACTCTGCTGTTCTCATTTTCATTTCAAGCCCTTTTCATTCATCCAGAGCTCAGACAAAGCCAAATTGCAATTTCTTATCAAGTACTACTACGTTTAATTTTGTCAAAATCGCCATGAAAACCAGGGGCAAGATGCAAAACAAGTTCTTGCGGAGAGCATTAAGGAGCATCATGTTTGATTGTGCTGCAATTTCGACCAAGCCGGTACTGTCGTGAACTGTAGTATGGCTCCTCAAGTATCTGGGCAGCTACCCAGGGACTGCATCGTAAATTCGTTAGCATCAGCGTGGGAGAGCGTTGTGTTGGGGACAAACAGACTAAGGACAGGGACATGTACAAGTAACGGAACAAAAACATATTCAAACTTCTTGTAAACCCTTACTACTTATTAACACCACACTTGAATGAAAATTAGAGTGACAAGAAAATGAAAAATGACAGCAATAATGAAAGACAAAAATACACCCAAAACGCAAGAATAAGGCAAACCAAATTTTTACGTGAAAAACCTCTCCAATGTTAAGAGGAAAAATCACGGGACTTTCGAGTCTAGGCTAAAAGCTCCACTAATCAACATGAAGAATATAAGATAGAGTTCCACAATATACAACTGAAAAGATAATCACAATGAAGCTACAATTTCATTAAAAAATCAAAATATAGAGAAGAATAATTAGAGAAAATGTACTAGATTTTTGTCACTGTTCGGCAGCAATATTTTTGAATCCAACTGTCAAAAATTGATCACCACCTTTAAGAATGTAATTCTGCCTCTCTTCTACAACATCTAAAATTGAGCTAAATCAGAGAAGAAATCACTATCCGATCGTCCAGTAGAAGTAGACTGCTCAATACAAAAAAATCTCTAATTCTCCCTTTCTCTCTCTATTTTCTCCGGCTGTTTTTGTTTCTCTTTCTATATTCACACAACAACACACACACACCAGCTGCTCTGTATATTTCTATATCTCACTTGCCTCTTCTTTGTGTTGACCAAAAAAAACAAAAAACTTTTCCTCTTTTATTGCTACATGGTTGTCTAGATTTTACATGCTGCGAGCCAACCCAACAAATCTCCCCCATCCCAACTTTGTGGAGGAACTTGCCATCCCGACAATAGAGCAACAAACCTCAAACTTCCATTTAGACAACGCCTTTGTCATCATATCAGCCCCGTTATCATCTATGTGAACCTTTTTAAGTTCCACCAATTTATCATCCAATACCTCACATATCCAATGATACCTCACATCAATGTGTTTGGATCTTGAATGAAAAGTTAGATTCTTATCAAGATGAATAGCACTCTGACTATCACAATATAGCACAAACTGCCATTGAGAGTGACCGGGCTCTTAAAGAAACCTCTTCATCCAAAGTAACTCTTTACAAGCTTCTGTAGCTGTAATGAATTCAGCTTCTGTAGTAGACAATGTAACACATCTTTGCAATCAAGATTGTCATGATACAGCTCCTCTTCCAAAGGTAATTAAGTAACCAGAGTAAATTTTCTCGAATCAACATCTCCAGCCATATCTAAATTATATAGCCATCAAGAACAGGTTTCTCATTGCCAAAATGAAGTCTCAAACTAGAAATATCACGGAGATATCTCAAAATCCACTTCACAGCATCACAATATTCTCTTCCTGAATTAGAAAGAAAACGACTAATAATACCAACAACATGAGTTATATCAGGCCTTGTACAAATCATAACATACATCAAACTACTAACTGCTGAGGCGTAGGGAACTTTCTGCATATCTTGCTTCTCTTATTGAGTGGAGAGGCATTATTTTACACTTAATTTGAAATGATTAGCAAGAGGAGTACTCACAATTTTGGACTTATCCATCTTGAATCTCTGGAGCCCCTTTTGCATGTAGCTTTCCTAAGATAACCAAAGTTTCTTAGCATTTCTATCATGGAAAATTTTCACTCCAAGAATCTGCTTAGTTGGTCCTAAGTCTTTCATAGCAAAAGACTTGCGCTCAACTCTTACTTTAACTTGTCAATCTTGGAAGTATTTTTACTAACAATAAGCATGTCATCAATATAAAGCAAAAGAATAATAAAATCATCATCAGAAAACTTTTGCACAAATACACAATGATCTGAAGTAGGCTTCCTGTAGCCTTGCTTCCTTATAACAGACTCAAACTTCTTATACCACTGTCTTGGTACTTGTTTCAATCCATACAAACTTTTCTTCAATTTGCAAATATAATCTTCTTTTTATTTTACTTGAAATCCCTCTGGCTGTTCTATATAGATTTCTTCTTTAAGATCACCATGAAGAAAAGCTGTCTTCACATCCATCTGCTTAATCTCCAAGTCAAGACTAGTAGCTAAACTAAGCACAACTTTGATAGATGACATTTTTACAACGGGAGAAAATATCTCTGAGAAGTCTATACCTTTCTTCTAACTGAAACCCTTGACAACTCATCTACTTTGTACCGTAGGTAAGAGGAATTCTCTTCCTGCTTCAATCTGTAGACCCATCAATTCTTCATAGCCCTTTTGCCCTTAGGTAACTTCACGAAGTCAAAGGTGTGGTTATCAAACAAAGACTTCATCTCATCTTTCATTGCATTGAACCACTGATCCTTCTACTCACTTTCCATAGCTTCCTAATAGCATTCTAGTTCTCCCTCGTCAGTCAGCAGTATACACTCATTTGGAGAATGCCTGATAGAAGGTTGTCTATCTCTAGTAGATCTCCTGAGTGGAGCATCGTGTGGTTCCTCTGGCAAATCTGTAATCGTTGGAATCTGAATATCAGTAGCATCATCATCTGGGATGTCTAAATCAGCAACACCATGATCATTAGCATCAAGATTATCTTGTTGCACATCTGTCTGTATACCATCCTCAGTTGTATTAGGATAATGATGTCTAGTCTCTGAATCTAAATCAACCAGATCATGCTGAACTTGTGACTCTGCCTTCTAAGCTTTCTTAATGTCATCAATGGTTTGATCCTCGAAGAACATCAAATCTCTGCTTCTCACTAGCTTTTTCTCAACTGAATCATAAAGTCTATATCCAAACTCATCCTAGCCATATCTAAGAAAGATACACTATTTTATTTTTGCATCCAATTTAGACCTTTCATCTTTTGGAATATGAACAAAAGCCCTGCAGTTAAAGACACGCAAATGATCATAAGAAACTTTCTTACCAGACCAAATATTCTCAGGAACATTCCCATCTAGAGCAATAGTGGGAGATAGATTAATGACATGAGCCACTGTATGCAACGCTTCATCTCAAAAGGAATTTGGTAACTTAGCCTCTGAAAGCAAACACCTAACTCTCTCAACTAGAGTTTTGCATCCTTTCTACCAAACCATTCAATTGAGATGTCTTAGGAGGAGTCTTCTGATGTATGATATCCTACTGCCTACAATACTCATCAAACGGTCCACTATACTCACCACCATTATCTGATCGGATGCACTTAATCTTCTTTCCAGTTTCTCGTTCAACAGAAACCTAAAACTGCTTGAACTTATCTAAAACTTGATCTTTAGTTCTCAAGGTATAAACTCACAGTTTCCTTGAATGATCATCAATAAAAATCACAAAGTAAGATGCACCATTGAATAACTGTACTTTTAACGGACCACAAACATCAGAATAAATCAACTCCAACAACTTAGATTTTCTTTAAGGAGGGTTAGTCTTGAATAACACACTATTTTGCTTTCCTACTAGACAATGAGTGTATTTTTCTAACTTTGCAGTCCTGACTCCAGAAATTGCATTATTTCTGATTAAACAATTAAGTCATTTCTCACTGATGTGACTAAGCCACTTTTGCTATAGTTTAGGTGAGATTTTGTTGTTCATCACATTAACACTAGCACCAAAAATTGAAGCCTGCATTAAATACAGATTAGAACATTTTTTTCCTCAAGCCACAATAAGAGAACCCTTGGAGAGTTTCTACTGTCCTTCATCAAAGTTGTTGCAGAAACCATCACCGTTAAGTCTACCAACTGAAATTAGATTTAGTCGAACATTTGGGAGCATGTCTGACATCTCTAAGCAATAACTGACTGCTATTACTGGTCTTCAAGCAAACATCACCCGTGCCAATAACTTTAGATATACCATTATTGCCCATCCTTAAAACTCCAAAGTCACCAGGAGTGTATGTAAGGAAGAAGTCTCTCTTGACTGTAACATGAAGTGAAGCACCTGTATCTACTACCCAATCAATGTCATGAGAAGTATAACTGATCGACATCCTCATCATACACAAGAACAAGGTCTTCTGAAGAAGTAGTAGTAGTAACTTGATTTCCACTATCATCCTTTGCTTCTGAAGTACTTGTATCTTTCTTGTTTTCCTTCTTCCATTTGAAACAGTTTCTTTTAATGTGTCCCTTCTTGCCACAGTAATGACATTTAACATCCTTGTACCTGGACCTAGACTTACTTCTACTCTTGTCTTTATTTGTCTGAACCTTACTTATACTCCTTCCTCGATTTTCAATAATAAGAACGTCAGATCGAGAAGATGAACATCCTGAAATTCTCCTTCTAACCTCTTCATTAAGGATACCATCTTTAGCATATTCCAAAGACATGGCACCAATAGAAGCAGAGTTGGTATAAAAAACCTAAAATGTCTCCCAAGAATCAGGCAAACTACTAAGCAACTAAAGTCTCATAATCTCATCATCAAATTTGACATTTGACAATTGATTAATAAGACACTAAAAGTCATTTACATAGTCCATCACAGGAGTTTCTTCTTTGTATTTCAAATTTATCATCTGTTTTAATAGGAACAACTTGTTGTTACCAGTTTTTAAAGCATACAAGTTTTCAAGTTTCTTCCATAATTACTTGGCATTAGTTTCATTTGCAATGTGGCTACGAATATTCTCCTCAACCCAACATCTAACATAACTACGAAACTTTTTATGCTCAAAGGTCCATTCTTCATTAGATTTATTTTCAGGCTTTTGAGAAGCAAACACAGGCAAATGAAAACTCTTCACAAATAATATGTTGGATTGTATACCCTCTTAGACTAGGTTTCTGATGTAAAATCGAATATTTTAATAAAAGAATTTATTTTCAGAAATTGTTTGTGAATTTACTTTTTGTTTATGCACGATTTTCGTTTGGAACAGACCCACTGTGTTTAAATAAGTGATCCATGTGAATGGTGGTCTTTCACAGTAATGTATGGATCACGGGTTATTTAACACATAAACATTTGTTCTTAACCTATTGATGAGACTGGGAACCTCATCATGTTTATGTTATTATGTTATGAATTCCAAATGGGGAATGGCTTACCTTTAGCCAGTGAGTAGTCCACTCACTTCATGACATAAGCGTATTTCGAATACGTAGGACAGGACCTGTAGTAGTGGTTTCTAAAAGTACTATATGATAGAAACCTAGACTACTACCGCTACAGCGTGGATTGGTACTCTACGACTTGAGTATGAGTTGGTGGTCTGGCGAAGCTGGAAGCATATACTTTGATTTGTAATAGTTGAGGTTCTATCGTAGGGCCAGTATACTTGCATGTTAGATATGTGTGACTAGTTAGTTAAGACAAACTTATACAAGATAGTTTCTGCACTATATCGCTCCTTGTGGTTGTCCGAATGGTTTAAAATGTCCAGGGCCCTAGGAAACATAACTTGGATGTTTGCTTTAGGGTAGCTCCCTTGGAAAGCGGAAACACTCCAGGAAGTCGTGGATCATTGGACTAGAAGCCTAAGGATGGTAGATGTCTTTTAGAGGGGTGTTAGTACACTTCTTCCTCTCTAAATGTACGGCGATGTGTAGAGGAAAATTTTAGTCATTTCACTTGTAGGTCGGAGACTTTGCTATCGCAGCATTGTCCTTGGGGTCAATATTTCCTTATGGTGATATTAGAAAATATTTAAAATGCAAAATACAGCTATTTATATAACAGGGGTATTTTGGTCATTTTAGCAGCCAAGGCGATGTGTCTTTTTGGTCCTCGGGATAGCCCGTAAGTCCTAACTACTTTTGGGTTGAGGAATTGGTCTCGTATGAAGAGGATTTTATTTTATTTTATTTTATTCAAGAAGTCTAATTTATTATTGGATTGGAATAAAATAAATAAATAAATTAAAATAGGAGTTGAGAGAAATTAATTATCTAGTTTAATTGGTTAATTAATTATTCATGGCCTAGATTCAAGTATGAATAATTAGAAAATTAACCTGGACTTAAATTAGGAGAAATAATTAATATTTAATTATTTATTGGGTTATTTATATAGGCCTAAGAAATAAATAATTAAAGATTAATTATTTTGGTTCATTTGGGCTCATTAATTATTTATTGGGTTATTTATATAAGTCCGGAAATAAATAATTAATATTTATTATTTTGGGCCTTTTGGGTCCAAGAAAAATAATAAATATTTATCTAGCCCAATAGCTTGGACCTTAGGATTTTTTCCAGATACGGTTAAGAGGAGTTTAGGGTTAGGCCAACTGATTCTCAAGATAACATCCGGGTGTTTTGAAATCCCGAGGATATGTTTATCAGATAATGAGAGACCTAATTTTGGCTAACTTATAAACAACTCTTTGGAAAAAGAAAAACTCTAATTCCCTTCACACACAAGAGACTCACGTCCCCTCTCTGGTTCTCGAGTCTCTCTCTCTCAGACTCTCCTTCTTTCCTCTGTTGTTATTCTTGGTTCTTTGGCTAATCAATAGCAAGTGAATCAAGAACACTTGAGACCATTCATCTTCTCTGTTGTGTTCACCAACTAGAGGTTAGGTAGAGGAATATCCCGAGAGCTGAAAAGCTAGGCGTTCATGCAAACAAGGCGGAGTAGAAGGCTAGCGGGTATTCAACCGGAAGTTTCTTCAAGTGGACAAAGCAAGGCGATTCCAGTCGTTCAATCCACTCTTACTCAACCTAGAAGGGTTAAGGAGCGCAAATGTATGATCTTCACGCTTCCGCATGGCCTTTAAGGCTTGGTTTTACTTTTCTCCGATTTTTTTTTTTGTAACCCAGCATGCTCCCCTGTTACACGTCTCCCTCATAATAAATCTTTCATTTTTCCTTACCAACTATGATAGTTTGAACCATTTAAAATAATCATTTGACTAGCAACATTCTTCATAATTCAAACAAGAAAAATGCACCAAGCACCAATCGGAGCGCTTTGATACCACTTTGTTGGGGACAAATAAACCAAGGACAGGGGCACATACAAGTAGCGGAACAAAAACAAATTCAAACCTCCTGTAAACCCCTACTCCTTATTAACCCCATCCTTGAATGAAAATTAGGAGCCCCAAGAAAATGAAAAATGGCAACAATAATGGAAGATAAAAACACAGCCAAAACGTAAGAACAAGGCACACCAAATTTTTATGAGAAAAACCTATCCAATGTGAAGAGAAAAAATCACGGGACCTTTGAGTCCACGCTAAAAGCTCCACTATTCAATATGAAGAATACAAGATAGAGTTCCACAATATACAACTAAAAAGACAGCCACAATGAAGTTACAACTTCATTAAAAAACTAAAATATAGAGACGAATAATTGAAAAAAATGCACCAAACTTTTGTCACCGTTCAACGGCAGTATTTCTAAATTCGGTCGTAAAAAATTGATTACCACCATTAGAATGTAGTTCCACCTCTCCTCTACAATATATCCAAAATTGAGCCAAATTAGAGAAGAAATCACTGTTCGATCGTCCAGTAGAAGTAGACTGCTCAACACAGAAAAATTTGCAATTCTCCTTTTCTCTCTCTATTTTCTCCGACTATTTTTATTTCTTTCTATATTCACACAACAACACACACACACACACACACACCGGTTGCTCTGTATATTTCTATATCTCACTTGTCTCTTCTTTGTGTTGACCAGAAAAAACAAAAAACTTTTCCTCTTTTGTTGTTACATAGTTGTCTAGATTCTACATGTTGGGAGCCAACCTAACACGTTGATCATGAGAGGGCAGAACTGGGGGAACTTTTTCGCGTGTTGTCAACCAAGGTAAATGGGTCGAGGAAGGTTGGGATCAGACAACTTAGCTGAGAATATTCTGATTTTACCTCTAGAATACAATAAGAATATTTTAGAATAAGACAGTAAATATTTTGATTTTTCACAAGAATGATAAAAGATTATTTATATATATTTAGAAAAGAGACATGCTATTTATAAGAAAATTTTTATTTTCACTAATAACCAGTTATATTTCCACAAATCATAACATTCATGTGTTCTCAAATATTCTTCTTCATGTGTTTGCTTGTGTTTATTCAAGAAAATATAGTAGAGAAAGAAGAATTATTTAGGCTTGTATAACACTTTTCTTAAAATGTTATTTGTTCCCACTACACCAAGTATTTGCTAAAAGCATAAGACAAATTACCTTTATGATACAACAAGAATATTTGAGAAATGAGACAGCAAATATTTTGATTTTTCACAAGAATGATAAAAAATAATTTATATATATTTAGAGAAAAGACATGTTACTTATAAAAAAAAATATTTTCACTAATCATAACTTTTCACTAATGACTAGTTATATTTTCACATGTTATAACTTTCAGTCATAAATTTTTGTTAATAATCAATCATGTTTCCACAAGTTATAACTTTTTACTAATGTTTAGACACTTTTCAATTCAAAGTAAATGATGTTTCTCATGAAAGGATGGCAAAAATAAAATTCAGAACATGAACATTATAGGAAAGGTGAAATGTTGTCTCTTTAACATTTTATTTACAAACTATCTCCAACAATCCCCCACTTAATTTATTAATGAAATAATAAATTGACATACACAATATCATGCTTAAAAAAAAGTATCGTTTCATCTTAGTGCCAATATTTCACTTATTCTAACCAAAAGGTTGCATATAATATTAAACTATAATTCGTAAATTAGTCTAGAAATACTACATGCACGACAACATAACCATTTAGCACTATTACTGATCATATGCTCTATCCTAGATTCATGATCATTTATGAAAGTAAACTTAACTTTTGTTAGAAATGGTACCATTTCTTATGATTATATAAGTAAAACACTTTCTCTCTTATTACCAAACACTAATAAAGTAATTACATTTCACTAAAAATATATCTTAGTGTATTCTCAACCTCTAATTTGTACACTAGTCGGGTAACATAATACTAGTATTCACAACCACTTAACACCTTGTTGTTATCTTCTAAATCTTTTCTTCTAATGGTAATACTAGAATAAAAGTAGGATTTCCAATGTTAATGATTTTAGATAAATAGTTATTATATCAACTTCACTAAGTCCCTTGGCAATGGATTAGTTAACGAGTCCACTAAATTGTTATATATTCTAACAAACATAACATTCATATATAACATCATGTCGTAATATTTGTTTAAGATACTTATGTCTTAGACTTGTATATATAGGCTTACCATTATACACCATGTTTAAGGCTCTAGACATAGTGGCTTCTGACTATCACAATATAAAAAGATCGGAGGCATTGATTATGGTCACAATTTGATATCAAGTAACAAAACTATAAGCCATTCTACTACCTCTTTACATGCAATTGCCAAAGTCATAAGTTCAGCTTCTTGTTTTTCGAACTAACATTGTTTTGTCCAAAAGATTTTCTCTTCTTAGACCCTTGTCCTTGGCTATTGTTGTAATTGTTCCTCTTTTTTTCATAGTCCACTTTAGAATCTAGTTTGAATTCCTTCTTTTGAAGTATGCTAATATCCTCCTCTATACAAAGATATTTCATAAGTTAATTCTTTGAGAACATTTTAGTAGTATGCAATAATATTTTGATAGTCATTCTAATTGGGAGGTAATTATGATATAATTTTGTTATATCTCTTTTGCTGTCTTCATGGATTTGTAGACATCATACAATTAATCTAAGCGTGTAATCAAGATATGACCATGTCACAACATTACATCTTCTTCTCTTTTGTGACATTCTACTTTGATTTCCTCAAAATCATCTTCTTTTGGCACAGAAATTGATGGCAAAGTAGGATTAAGTACGTGAGCTACTTTGCTAGTGGTAAGAAAGAATATCATATTATCCTTTTATCTACTAAAGTTTATTCCGGTGCCGTCAAGCCTATTTAATTTGGTGACTCGATGATGTTAAAGTTGTGCTCTAGAACTAATCATTTGTACAATGTATTTTAAATATTTATTAATAAAAGGCATTCTTTATCTTTCAGTTTAATTAATCATTTAGCGTATATGTGCATAAAATTGTGAGATAAAATCTTAAGCATATAATATAGTATTAAAGAAATTATGACAAAGATTATAATGTGAGATTCCCACTGCACTTATAGTTCTTGTGCTTAAATTATCCCTAATAATAGTATTAATAAGATGGGATATCATTAATGCACAAATACTAGGGTATGTTATACTTCTTGATCTTCTTGATTAGATTAAGTGGTAGTTTTCACATCTATGAGTATTGTAATAATCAAAATTAATACATAGATATTTATTATATAAACAAGTTAATTAGAAGACCTAACTATGAGATAATTACATGGATAATTATTTAGTGTCAGTAATATAATCTCATTATAGCAAATGTACAAATATCATTAGATTTGAGATCTCTAAGGTACTTTGTTTATTGAGCATTGTACTTTGATTCTAGTCTTTGAAGTCTCATCAGGGACCGCCTATAGGATAGAAATTAGGTACAATGCAAAGTAAGCGAAAATAGTTGAAAATATCAATAAATAATTCATTACTCCTAATAGAACGGACATATATCTCACAACCACTTATATGAAATTATTACTCAAGAAGTCTTTGGTCAAGTTGAATATGTATTGGAAATAGTTCCAAATAATACAAATATTGAGTAATGGATTCCTAGATCAAGTACTAATAAATTCATATTAAAATTAATTATATTCTAGTAGGAGTTGGTACTAATTCTGTACTCTAAACTGAATGAAATATAGAATGATGAAAAAGTTTATTGCACTAATATTTTGCTATTGAAAGGTTCATGTCAAGTCACTTGACTTTTTGGACTTTTAGGTGGTCAAGATGCATTGCTATATACTACTCTTAATCTAAGAAATATGGATTTATTAATTAGAGAATTAATAAATTAATAATTAAAATTGGTAAGTTAATTCTAATTATTAATGATTATTAATTCTATTGTGATTAGAATTAATTCATATTTCACTACCAATAGACCAGAAAACTTAATAGGTCACATACTATAGAGAAATAACTACTCAAGATATCATATAATAATATTATGAGATTAATTTGTGAGAAGAAATAATTTCATAGGCAAATTATAAGTAGTTATAATTGTTGGGGTAAAAAATTGTGATTCTTAAAAGCTTAAAAGCTTAATTGCAATTTTAAAACCCAAAGCCCAATTCCAATAGTGCAAGGACTTTTATCACTACTAAAATACGGACCAAATACAACGACTGACATAACGACTGTCATATTTGACAAATATGACTGCTCCACAATGGTTATTTAGCCGTTGTAAAAAGTCTCGTTGCTTTTGGTTGACCACACCTACGAAACCATCGTATTAGTCTAATATGATGGTCAAATATGACGATTATACAAAAGAGTCATTTTTTATCAGCCCGAAAGGTTTAATGAAGCGGTTCATAAAACTGTTGTATTAAGTAGTAAAATATGAGGGTCCCAAACCATCGTATTGAACTATTATATATGACGGCTGTGAATATGATATTATGTTCTTATTTTCATTGAAGTCGTGAGTATAATTATGCTTAGTAGAGATTTGGCCATGTGATAGTAGGATGGATTTAAGCCTTGTTCATGAATAGAATAGTTTGTTGATTGATGCTAGAGTATATGTTCATGATTCTTGTTAGCAATAGGAAAATTATGATCATGACCTTGTTGATCTTAGGCTATTTTAATTAGCAAATTTTATTACTCTAATTAAAATTATTACTATGCTTTTTCTCCAAAAATTTCGAAATTCTTAGGAATTTTTGGAAATGGAATATTCAATGAGATAGTGATATTTTACTAGTCAAACAAATGATATCTTTTCTTAAAAATAATATATATGTATTTATATATAATAATAATAATAATAATAATAATAATGATAATAATAAATAAATAAATAAATAAAACCTTTTATATAAATAATAATAAGTAAAATATTAATGACCTTGTAGAATATTATTTATATTTATTTAGTAATCAAAATTTAATAAAAGTTATTTATTATTAATTTTAATACGTATTGATTATTAGTTAAAATAGTAGTAATAATTTATTTTACTATTTAAGAATTACTATATTTTAATATCACCTAGGACTTAGGATTCTTCATTAATTAAACCTTAGTTTATTTATTAATATTAACACTTAAGATTTATTATTTGAATCTATAAGTTATTAGTAATTATTTTACAAACCATAGTTATTTTAACTTATTAAGCTAGACTTATTTTATAAAATCCTTTATCATCTAGCCTTAAAGCTTAGGACATTAGAGTCATGATTATAATAAGTTGAACTAGGATTATTTATGTAAGTGAATATAACTTGAGTATAACCTTATGACTTGTGTTTACCTCAGGTGGAGTTAGGTCAGCTTTGGAAGATTTTTGAATTTGATCAAGTAAATGATCAGGTAAACTTCTGCATAAACTTATTTGAAGACAAAAGGTTACTATGGCAAGCCAAATGCGAAGTGCATAAATACTCATTTTGTAAAGGCAATTAAAAACTATTTCCTTTTTATTTCAGTCAAGCCAATCATTTGAAAATTTAAACAAGCAGTTTTGCATAAATACTAAATTCTTTCTAAAACCCAACTTTGACAAGAATTTTAGAAACTCTTAATTGCTATTTCCAAATAAAGTAATGTATTATCAGTTTTCTTCTAAGTGGGGCAATCAACGTTGAGTACTCAATAAGGGTAGACTACTAGGACTAGTCTTTGAAGGGTTAGGGTAAGTCTCTTAGTAGGTGGCCACCTCTAATGGGTGAGTCCTTCCCGGATAGGATGCCAATCCAGTAGGTTATGTCGGTCCGAACTAGCAAGTTTTAGTCATGTGGATTGTGTGATTCCGGAGTGGACAATCGGTAAGTTTGGGTGTAGAGAAAGAGAAGTATTTCACTCGGTAGGCTGTACACCTACCTTTTGTCAGTCTACACAAAGTGTGGCATTCTGACCGTTATACGGTCATGAGCCCAATGTGTGGTAACCCATGGCTACCCATTTGAGTGGTTGTATTTACTGTGCATATGTATGGTTGAAAAGCAAAACGTCACTCTCTATTTTAACATTATTTCATACTTGCCAGTACTTTCTCTTATGTAATTTTTACAACTTGCATACATGAACTGTTTTACCTAAAACACTCAAAGCACACACGGACTTACTGAGATTTTTATCTCATCACCTTTTATGCCATGTTTTCATGCCGATCCTGCTGTAGAGATGAGTAGCTAGATTTATTGCCTACTTTGAAGATTTTATGTTATTTATTTTATGTGTTGTTTTGAGAGATAATAGTAATCAATTTATTTTGGACTTGTACCTGTATTTTTGGGTTGTAATAAGATCAATTTTAAAATATTACTTTTATTTCTCTCTGTGTAACTTAATTATAAAGACCCCTTGTCCTTTGGATGGAGCGACATCCCCAACCCTATTGGGCCCAGGTAGTGGCGTGTTACACACTTCAATCCCTCTTTGATGCACCAGGAACCCGAGGATATTTGCGGTTAAAACTCTAAAAGCACATTTGGCAAGGTTGATTTTTAACCGATGCTGGCACATTCGAATGAAGGTCTGCTCCAACCACTGTAGGTGTTGTGAAAAAGTGGGCGACTTAACCACTAAGTCATCTATGTAAACTTTCATGGTCTTGTCGATGAGATCATGGAAAATGAGATTCATGACTCTCTAGAAAGTAGCTCCAGTATTCTTCAATCCGAAAGACATAACTAACCATTCGAATAAACCGATAGATCCCAGGCAATGAAAAGCTGTTTTCCTAGTTCTTCTTCAACTATGAATATCTAATTGTACCCGGAGTATCCATCCATAAAGCTTAGGAATTGGTTTCCCGCAGCTGAGTCCACCAACATGTTGGCCATCAGCATGGTGTATTCATCATTTGGGATGGCCAAATTCAGATTTCTGAAGTTAACGCAAACCCGCAGCTGGCCTTTTTTCTTAATGACGGGCACCATATTGGACACCTAATCTGCATACCGGCAGGTACGGATGAAACCATGCTGAAGCAACCTCTTAAGTTCTTCTTTGATCTTGGGTAGAAGAGAGGGATTAAAATGCCAGGCAGGCTGTTTATAAGGCCTAAAACCTTCCTTAATCGATAAGCAGTGCTCCACAATGCCTTTGTCTAGTCTTGGCATTTCATGATAATTCCATGCAAAATAATCTTTGTACCTACGAATCAGGACCGTTAGAGCATTCGGCTGATAAAAAATTAAGCACAAGTTTACCTTTGTAGTTCTACTTTCCTTAGGTTCCCCGATATCCACTTTCTTGAGCGATGAAACTAGGTGTATGCGAATGTCAGAATCCTCTATTTTTGGACACTGATCTTTCAGCCCTTCCGTTGTGATCTATTATGAGCCAAGGTGAGCTTGGAGTAATGGCTTGGGTTAAAGGTAAAACGGTAGAACATAGCCTCATTCATATGTACTTCTACGAAGAATGGATTGGGGTTGGCTAGTATCCATTCCACTCACTCTCCATCCCAAATCAACATCATTTGGTGATACGTTGACAAAACACAATGGTTCACATGAATCCAATCTCAACCTAGTAATAAGACAGACTATGCCGATTTTGCCGTGATTACAAAGAACACGGTCTTACTAACCTTAGATCTAATGGCCACCACAAAAGTGATAAATCCTTCTGCTTTGGCTGCCTCCCCAGTAAAATTAAGCATTTAGACGTCTATAGGAGACAGATCGCGTTTATCCTTGTCCAAACGCCTTAAAGTTGCCAACGGAATTACATTCAGCACAACCTCTCCATCGATGAAAACCTGAGAAAAAGGTCTTCCATTGATATGTGCATTGATGTACAACAATTTGAGGTGATTGGTATGATCTTTTGTGGGGATCGGAAAAAGGATCCCTTCCGATAGCATTTTAAACTTGATGAGCTCAACGACCGCTTTTTCTGCTATATAGTAATCTTCTTCTAAAGTTTCTTGCTCGGCCTTCGCTCGAAATTGTGATGGGAGAATGTTGAGCATGTTCTGACTTGTGGAAGTACATAACTGTTTTTCCAACCACTCCACCAATGCTTGTTTCAACTAAGCTTGTCTCCTTTATTCCCGTCATTTCTAAGTTTTTGGTAAGCTGGGAACGATGACCCGAGAAGAACAGCTCTTTATAAGGTACATATACTATAAACTTATCATCCTTCCCCTGGAAGTGAGTTACGAAGGTCAGAATTGTAAGCCGAGTGAAAATTGACGGCCGATCATCCAACCTTTGGAACATTGGTCTTTCAACTTCCAAGGTCTTGGATTGCTCCTTGACTGAAGAATCTCCCGACTCATGCTCCATATCTTCTTTGCATGTTTGTACCATACTTGTATCCGTTATTGGGAACGAGTCTGTATCGACTAAAGTTTCCTCATGTTTATCATCAAATTTTACCCTTCCTTCTTGTAAAGCCTTTTGTATTGTGTTCCTAAAAACAACATAGCTATTGGTATTATGGGAAAATGAGTTATACCACTTATAGTATTTCTTGTCCTTCAACTCATCTAACCTCGAAACCTTGTGTCCGAAAGGAAGATAAATCTATTTCTCTTTGACCATTTGATCAAAGATTTGCTTAGCCCTTGACACATCGAATGTGCATATGGATGGCCCTATAGGAGAAGCTTCCTCTTTCCCTTTACCAGGTTTCAAAAAAGGACAAATATAAGATGTACCTTTTACTAGTTATGCTGCCATCACTTCTAGTAATTGTTCCTCATTATCATAACGTGTCCATCACTGATATCATGGTTTGCTCTTGAGAAAATTTAACTATCGCCTTTTCTCTTTCTCCTTGATATACACCGTGAACTTACTCGTCACCCGGGGAGTGCTAGCGCCTAGGATTTGAGAAGCTTATTTTTTTGGTAGATGAAAGCTCGAATATTCTTAACAGAATAGCACTCTAGAGAAGACGGCTAGAGTTTTCTTAAAAACTACTCCGAACATTTTAGAGTCCAACTCTAATAATATCTTATCGTATTTAAATTTAATTAAAATTGATATGATAAGATTCTGTCATTATCTCGATAATTTAACTAATTAATTTATCGAGTCAGATTCTTATAATCTGGACATTATCCAGATACACGGAATGTGAACATATTTCCAAATTCATTATATTTGGTAAATTTTCTAAGTTCAATTAACTTAGACATATTTCTAAATTCATCGAATCTGGTTACCAGAAAAATAACCTAACAAGTTCGCTTATTGTGTGACCCTATAGCTTTATTTAACACTGGTAGTGTGCCCAAATCTTATTTAAATGGTGCACAAGTTATAAGCGGTTTCTAGCAAAACATTATAACTATCCAAGTTAAATGAAGATCGGCGATCTCTTTGAACCAAACCATAATTTTATATTTAGTCATTTTGTCACACGATATCCAAATTAAACATAAAGCACATAGCATGTCATCCTTATTAAGCTTAATCAATTATTTCTTGATTTCATAGTAGACTGTTCAAACAAATGATATCAATATCTTAGATTGATATATTTGAGCACGACCATGCATTTTAACAGTCTAACTTATTAAGGGGACCATGGATATCTCTCCCATATTTGAGAGGGACAAATTCCTTCACTATTAATCATATTCCTCTCATTGATTTATTCTATATCCAACAGTAGTCTAATTTATTATCTGATTAAAGACAACTTTAGACAACGTCAAAATATAGAATTTATCAAGTAGGAAACTATGATGAATTTAGGTCGAAAGACTTTTAATATTATTATGGCTAGAAAGTACTTATAACATATTCCATGAAGTACTCTTACAGTGGGTTATGTCCAATGCAATGTTCTCTAACATTTATTTATGTTTTGACTTGATATCATAAATATTTATGACCAGTAAAACATAGTCATCAAGTCACAAATATACTAATCTTAATTTATTATTGTTCCAATAATAATAATCTATCAGGGACAGTTTTAGAATAGTCATTGTATTTATTGTTAGGTTCTACTATCAAGTCACGTACTTGATGACTACAAAACAGAATGCACTATTCATGGAAAGGAAAATCTCGTATTATTATATAAAACATAACGACAATAGTATAAGTACAAATTGACCATAGGGCATATCCCTAACAGTCTGTACCATACTTGTATCCGTTGTTGGGAACGAGTCTGTATCGACTAAAGTTTCTTTACGTTTATCATCAAATTTTACCATTCCTTCTTGTAAAGTCTTTTGTATTGTGTTCCTAAAAACAACACAACTATTGGTATTATGGGAAAATGAGTTATGCCACTTATAGTATTTCTTGTCCTTCAACTCCTCTGGCCTCGAAACCTTGTGTCCGAAAGGAAGACGAATCTGTTTGTCTTTGACCATTTGATCAAAAATTTGCTCGGCCCTTGACACATCGAATATGTATGTGGATGGCCCTATAGGAGAAGCTTCTTCCTTCCTTTTGCCAGGTTTCAAAAAAGGACAAATGTAAGATGTACTTTTTACTAGTTTTGCTGCCATCACTTCTAGTAATTATTCCTCCTCATTACCAGTAACGCGTCCACCACTGATATCATGGTTTGCTCTTGAGAAAATTTAACTTTCGCCTTTTCTTTTTCTCTTTGATCATTTCCTCTATTTTGACGGCCTCAGACAATAGATGGGATAAGTCAGAAAAGTCTTGGAGGATAAGGCACTCTTTGAGCTACGGATGCATTCTACTGATGGCTATCTTAGCACATTCCATTTTCAACAATTGAGTGGTGCATTTGGCTTTAATTTTCTGAAAGCACTCGATGAACTCTACTACACCTTCGAATGATCTCTGATTGATTGTCAAAAGATCCGCTATGAAGACCTCAGGTGCTAGTTTAAAGAAATGCTCATGAGAAATTCGTTCCATATTTGCCCATGAGTACACGGAGTTAGGTGTCAGATTTGCATACCAAGTAAACACCGCCCCTATCAAGAACAAAGAGAATAATTGTAATTTATGCTAGTCACTATTCCCGAACTCTCCACATTGTGTCGTAAAACCTCCCTATGTGTTCTATAGTTGACTTGTTGTCCTCTTCAGAGAATGTGAAAAACTCAAAAAATTTAAATCTTCGTGATAGCATTGCCAGAGAGTCCACCCATTCTGGATACGACTTCTGATATACTGGTCGATCCTTGGCTTATTGATGCAATGCTTTTGTCATTGAGTTGACATCGGCTGATGGTACTAGCTATTGATTATGCATGGGGAAATCTATCACAGTCGGTCGAGAACCTTGTCCTGGGAATGAAGCCATCTCAGGGTACTCTGCTCCCTGCATTATATAAGTTGTCGCCGTAACAGGATACGCGGTAGGGACAGCTGCAACGTAGCTCTGGAGTCCTCCGTACGAGAAATAAATATTCCTATTAGGAGCTGCATTCTGATCATAGAATACCTGTGCCACCATCGACACCTGGGTCCCTGTGACCGGATATGCTGGAGTTCTTCCTAGGAAGTGTTTCGCAGGAACCATGCCGGATGCATTTAACCTTGGACTCCCTTGGTGCCTCCCGAGCATTGGCATAAGCTGCTCATGGCACAACAATTATATTGACCCATAAGATGGTGCAACAATGGATGGGGGAGGGGGGTTACATACCTACCTGAGGTATCCCATAAGCATTTTGCATTTGTTCGAAATTATAGAGCTTGTTCTGAAGCAGAAGTCGGAACACTGTGGCAAATTGAGGAGTAAGACTTTGAATGAGTTCACCAGTATACTGCTCCATGGTATGTCGTATAGCCGTTAAAGACTTAGGTATCAATTGGGACAACTAGGGAGGAGAAAAAGGTTGTGCCTCATGTTTCTTAGGAATTGTGACCTGGGCATTACCAGACATCGTCACCACAAGATTAAATGCTCCTTGTAAAGTCCAAATTGTAGGCCGATCAGAGAAATCCGATGAAGGCCTTGAGGATTGTTGCTGAGAATTAGTCGTGATGCGTCCTGAACACAATTGCATGCAACAACTACCTTCGAGTCCCACCAGGCGTGCCAAATTATGTTGCCTTACAAAAAGGGAGCCGATGGAACTATCGATCGGCTGCTCTTCCGATAAATATAAACAATCCAATGGAAAGATGAATGAATGAGCCGAACCTTTTAAAAGATGGGAGTTTCTTGAACTTACTATAGAAAGGGTCCAAGAAGGTAGAAATCTTGCATGCAGAAGCAAATTAGGATTGAAAACAATGTATTTCGATTGAGATGATGAACAAATACAAAAGTAATAGAATTTGAAATCAAAATAATATAAAACGGAAAGTTGGTAATCAAAGAAGTAAGGAAAGCTGTAAAGAAAATGTAAACAAAGCTATAAATAATGCTGTAAACAAAGTTGTAAGCAAAGCTGTAAGGAAAGTTGTAAAAGAAATTGAAAACTGAAAGAAAATTTGGTAATTTGGTTTGAGACGATTGTTGTTTGGTCCTTCACTCTGAGGCTCCTTACTCATTTTATACTTGTTGTAGTATGATTGCTGACTATCCGAACGTGGAGAGAATCCCACTTCGTGGCCCATCCTTGGCGGTTAAGAACGATAGTGTTTTACCAGTCATGCCGCGATGTGGGAGTGACGGTTCATCAGCTCCTAGTTATGATGTTGATCGAGTACATTGGTTGAAGATTTCTTAACGTCATCATTCGCTCGGCAAAATTCATATCGGCTTCGACTCAAAATTACCGTTGCAATGGATCGGTTAAAGATGACGTCAATAGTTATATATATATATATATATATATATATATATATATATATATATATATATAAAGTTCATTAATAGTAGATGGAATTGAATTACATTTTTGAAATTCTGAATTTGTCTTCTTTATTATTTTTTAAATCTGAAATTGAACTAATCATGAGAAAAAAATATTTGCAACTTTATAACATTCTGATATCCCTTCAAAAAAAAAAAAATGAGGGATGGGGGGAGGGATTGGTGGTTGTTGACTTTTGTTAAAAATAAATAAATAAACAAGTGTTTTTCAAGTTTTCTGGCAATTGTGTTTGGTGTGGGAACGATTGATGTCCCTTCAAAAAAAAAAAAAAATGAAATTTGACTTGCAACACACTCTAGTGGGCTTTAAATAAAAAAAATCCAATTTTTTAATCTTATTCTTTCTTTATACTATAGGCTGGACTCTTATTTTAAATTGGAGCGTATTATATTTTAATTTAAAAATTAGATTAAACTTTTATTTATTTTAAAGTTGGACTAAACTTATGTTTATTTTAAAATTAAGTTATACATATGCTTTATTTTACAATTAGGGCATACTTATATTTTATTTTAAAGTTTTGTCATACTCTTATTTTGTTTAAAGTTGGGCTATACTTTTACGTTATTATATACATAAATATAAATAAAATCAATTTCAGCTAACCATTTGATACTACTCAATATATTTTATGTAACTTACTTGTTTCCAAGAGGATATTTGGACTATTTAGTGGGTTAGTGTAACTTACTTCATTTAACATTTTACAAATGTTAGTCAGGATTATGATGAGAATTATGAAGATGCATGAGATTAAATTCATTATAAAGTGATTAGCTTAACAAGAATTTATTGGTTTGAGTTAAACAATAATAAGTTCCTTATTCCTTAGTTAAGATTAAGTAAGACATTTATTGTAATGATGGTTTATATTTTATTCATGAAATTTTGTTATATGACATAAATTATTTGAGATGCATATTTTTCTTTGAGATAATTAGTTTTAGTTAAAGTTATTATTTGAATCAGAGGCATGACATTTCCTTGGAGATGTCGATGTGTAGCATCTCGGGTACAAACTCGAGTTTCATTTTGAGTTTTCGATCCAAAACATTATATTTAGTGATATCAGAGCACTAAGCTTATGGTCTTTAATATTAGATTATAATTTAATAGTATTATGAGCCCTAAGATGGGATGGACTGTAAGAATTTTTATGGCTAATTATTATGATTTATTTATTGGCTTGTTATTTATTTGTTTGTTTATTTATTACTTACTTTACCTACATATTTATTTATTAGTTTATTCATTTATTTAGTCTTGCTCCTATATTTGTGGTTTATCCTTTTCATATATCTATTCCTGGTGGAAAAGTTTTTGTATCTAATCTTGTATTAAGTGGATTTGGTAGAAATAGCAAGAATAATTAGATGCTAATTTTATCCAGATTCTTATGTGGATTATAATGTAACCTCAGAATGGATTAGCTTTCTCGGCACTATACATTGATCAACCACAAGAGCAAAAAGGTAAAATTTACGATTTTAGGAAATGACAAATTTTGTTTTCAGGGAGGTATAGAAAAGTGGATAATTAATTTGAAACCGATCATATCAGTCATAAAAGCACATAAATATCTTTAAAAAGGGATGCAAATATTTCTTAACTCATGACATGGATACAGTGAAGAAGGGTTAAAGGCTTAAAGATAATCGGTGGTATATGACTTTTTATATGTATATTCGAAAAAATTACCAGGACTATCCCTTGAGCGAGAAGTAAAGTTCAAGATTGTTTTTATTCTGAAAGCTGAACAGATATCAAAGGTCCTGCATAGGATGATGCCTGTTGAATTACGAGAATTAAAGATTCAAATACAAAAGTTAGTAGATATGGAATATATACATCTAAGTGTGTCCCTGTATAGAGTTCTAGTTTTGTTTATGAAAAAGAAAGATAACAGTATAAAACTTTGCATCGACTACATTGATCTTAATAAGAATGCCATTAGGAACTAAAACCCTTACCTCGGATAGATGACTTATTTGATCAGATGAATGGTGCTCTTACTTGATTATGAAAGGAACTCTAGTGTTCTTTAAGATTGACCTACATGTTGGATATCATTAGTTTTGAGCACGGCAAAAGATATACCTAAGAGTGCTTTTCGTACTTGTTATGAACATTATGAGCTTTTGGCCATGTCTTTTGAATTGACAAATGCCCTAGAGATATTTATAGATCTGATGAACCACTATATTCTGGTGTTTTCATCATCTTAAGAAGAGCATGCAGAGCACTTGAAAGTGGTTTTATAAACTTTGTGAAAGGAGAAATTATATACAAAATTTAGCAAGTGTGAATTTTGTCCCTATAGTGCAACTTTCTTGGGTTATATCATATTAGAGAATGGGATACTGTGGATCCTAAGAAGGTAGAAGCTATTGTAAATTAGACTAGGCCTATTAATACATCAGAAGCGAAACGTTTCTAGGGATTAGTTGGGTAATATCAAAAGTTTGTGGAAGACTTTTCAAAGATTGTTGAACCTTTGACCCAACTCAAGTAGAAAAAAGGCCAAGGTCGAACAGAGTTTAGCCCACGAGATCAATTTCCAATAATTGAAAAAAAGACTAACGTCCGCATTTGCACTTATACATTGCCATCAAAATACCATAGTGATGCGTAGAAGAGTGGCTTAAGGTTGTGATGATATAGATAGAAAAGTCATAATGTAAGCATTTATCCTTATGAGTAAAATCATTCCACTCATGATCTTGAGTTAGATATGGCGGTTTTTACTTTACAATTTTGAAGGCATTATTTGTATGGGAGTCTTGTGAGGTGTTCATAGACCATCAAAGTTTAAAATAATTATTTACCCAAAAGGAACATAATATGTGACATATGAGGTAGTTAGAACTGTTTAAGGATTATAATTTGAAGATCTATTATCACCTGAGGAAAAGCGAACTGAGTAGCTGATGTGTTGAGTCAAAAGAGCAATATCCTAGTAGCTATGATCACTTAGCAAAAATAGTTAGTATTATAATTCGAGAAAAATAAAAATAGAGTTAGGGAGATCTTCGAAGGTATATCTAGTGGCTTTAGCTATGCAAATATCCTTAGTTGGAACACATAAAGACTACTAAGGCATAGACATTAGTTTAGAGAAAAGAAAGAAGGAAGTCTGAGATGATCAGTAAACAGACTTTCAGATTTATAATGACGGTAGTTTGAGGTTTAGAAGGAGATTATGTATACTTGACCATCTAGATTTAGGGGGAAAAATGAAATTTTGAAGGAAGCAAATAATTCAAAGTTGTTTATACTTTCCGATGGTACTAAGATGTATAGAGATTTGAAAAGAAATTTTTTTGTGGAGTGGAATAAAGAGAGATAGTGGAATATAGTTTTTAGTGTTTAGTGTGTCAACAAATGAAGGGTAAAAATCAATAACTTAGGGGGTTGCTAAAATAATTGGGAATACCTGTATGGAAATGGAAATATATCACTATATATTTTGTTTTTAGATTATCAAAGTCAAAGTTGGGTAATAATACTATCTGGGTGATTGTAAATAGACTGACTAAGTCTATACATTTCTTGTCAATGAGGGCCATAACAACTACAGATAGATGTACGTGGAAGAAATAGTACGATTACACAACATACCGATTATCGTTATATCTTATAGGGATTTACAATTCGTTTAATGATTCTGTAAAAGTTTTAATAAGGCTATGGGGACCATAGTGACTCTTAATATTGCATTTTACCTACAAATTGATTGACACCTGAACATACCATTCAAATATTAAAAGATATGCTATACACATGTGTGATGGATTTTAAAGGTAGTTAGGTTGACCGTCTAAGGTTGATAGAGTTTTCCTTTAGTAACAGCTATCAAGTAAGTATTGGGATGGCTTCGCATAAGGCATTGCATGGAAAGAAGTGTAGATCATTAGTGTGTTAGGACGATATGGGAGAGAAGATAATTACTAAACCATAATTAGTACAAATCACTTTGCAGTAGGTGCCACTAATCTATGAGCGAATCAAGGTGGTGCAGGATAAACAAAAATATTGGGCAGATAGCAAAAAGGCCACCTTAGAGTTTAAGGTAGAAGAGAAAGTGTATCCTTGAATTTCTTCTACTAAAGGACTGATGAGGTCTGAAAAATTGGAAAGTTAAGTCTAAGATTTGTAGGTCCTTAAGAGAATTTAGAAAGAGTTGGGGAACTTGCTTATTGATCAGTCTTAGTGCCTGCATTATCTAGGGTACATGATGTTTTCCAAATGTCACAGTTGAGGGAATATATTTTAGACCCCAATAAGGTGTTAGAGGTTAGACCATTAAAAGTGACTGAATTTTTATTTTATGAGAAGATTCCTTTGAAGATTATAGATAGTAAAAAGCAGAGATTGCAACGATGTGTCATCTCTTATTTCAAAGTCTAATGGACAAATCATATCCCTTGTGAAGCTACAAAGGAGTTGCAAGAGGACATGCGCAAGAGGTATTCCTTCCTATTCGACATAGGAATACATATAGGTTTCGATAACAAAACTTTTTGTAAAAAAGTAGAATGTAAATACCAATCCAAATTGACTTGGGCTTAGTATTTTAAGTGGCCCATGATTATGACCTATTCTTTTTAGTGGCCGATGTTATGACTCAAACCTTGGAGTAATAGGAGAATAAGTTATACTAGGAAAGAGAATATATTATTTAGTTGATAAAAGTTAACCTTACGTCTTTTTCTCATCTAAGCAACATTTTTTATTCTTAATGTTAGTTATACACGATAATCATGTAAAAGTTTCAAACACGAAAAAAAGGAAGCTCTAAATTTTTTTCAATCTTGAAGGTAAGTTTGATGAATTCTAATTATTAATTCGTTTAGAGAATGATAGTTACATATTAGGAGGTTCCTTCATCTCTATTTCTAGTGTTTTAAAATCTAAGTTTGATTGATTTAGTAGGGTTATGATCCTCCTAATAGATTTTAGTACTGTTGTGGTTTGGTATTCGGAAACGATTTCAGTGAACGTTTGGCTTGAGTTAGAGGTGTTGGTTTTGATTATTGTGAGAGGTAAGTATTTCTGGCATCTTCTATTTACAGGAATATTATGAAAATTGTATTTTTTCGTATAAATTTGAGAATTGAGTTTAGTTATTTTACTTTGATTATGAACAATATTATCATGTGTGCTATGTGTGATATTTGTTTAATGAGTTATGGGTTTAAAAGAAGTTGAGGAAGAACATGTTTTGAAATTTATATGTGGACTAAAATCCCTCTTAGTCAGGGACGGGACCAGGAAATAGGGGTTGGGGGTGTAAAGTTACACTAAGGAAATACTATTAAAATTTTTTAAAAAAATTTGGGAGGCGAAATATAAAAATTCAAAAAATAAATAAAAATTTTGAAAATTTTTAAGACAAATTTAAAATTTTTATAAAAAAAAAATTGGAGGGGCCACCCCCGCTCCCCTAAATCCGTCTATGCTCTTAGTTAATAAAAAATATAAGTTTGGCTTCTCTAATGAGATAAACAGTCAGGATTGAATTCATAAGTATCTATTTATTATTGATATGAATATATTAAATCGACCAATTTTTGTTCTTAAATGTTTAGAAAAGAAAAAGAATAAGATTCAGAATACGTTATGTGTATATATAGTTTATAAAAAAAAAAAAAAAAGTGCCTGAATAGTTGATGGAACTGAATTAGTCTTTATTATTTTCGAAATCTGAAATTGATCTAATCATGTGAAAAAGAAAAGAAAAAAAAACATTTGCGACTTAACGGTATTTTGCTTGCCCTTTTCATGATGTCCAAAAGAAAATGGGTTTTGGCGGCTGTTGACTTTTGTTTAAAAAAAAAAACAAGTGTTTTTTGGGAGCAAACCATTTCTGGCAATTTTGTTTAGTGTGGGGGCAATTGATGTCCCTCAAAAAAAAAAAAAAAAAAGACTTGCAATTGGCATGGGTCAGCCTAGCAATGGCAACTGGGGCCAGACCGAGCACTGTGCGTCGGTCCGAGCCTAGGGTCCGGGCCGATCCGAGCCAAGGGGTAAAATCCCTGGCCCGCCCGCGGCCCGGAGGGCAGGCCCGCCTGAGAGAGCCGTTACCCAACGGCTCTCTCTGGTTTTTTTTTTTTAATTTGATCCTTTAATTTTTTTTTTGTAATTTAACCCCTATAATGGCTGAATTATTTTTTTTTTTGCAATTTGGTCCCTAACCCTCAAAACTCTATAATACCCCCAATTCAACCCAAAACTCATCAACACTCTCAAATTCTCTTAAACTCTCTCTAATTCTCTCTTATTTCCATTCATCTTTCTCTCATAATCCTCAAATTTATTCATTTTCTCTACAAAGAGTATTAGAATAGAATTTATTTTTGTGTTATACTTTTTCAATTCTTCAAGAAAGTCTTCATATTTTGGAAGATTGTTGAATACCAGAATAGTGGATACAAGAAGTTAAAAGCTCAACAAAGTATTATTATTCTTAAATCTTGATTATCAACAAGTTAGTATTTCTTAATCTTACATTCTTTTATTTTAGCTTTATTAGTTGTTTATTTGTTTTAATTATTTGTTTAATTTTTAAATTAGTTTGTTATTTATATTTGTTTAATTGGCTCCTCAAACTTTGGAGATATTAATGTGTTGTAGTAGTTGGTTTGCAGCCGAAGATAGGACGGCTAATTCGTGGATTATTGATGATGATTCAGATGATGAATGTGGTGAACCAAGTAGTTAGTTTAGTATTTTTGTAATTATGAATTTAGGATAAGTAATATTATGTATTTAATTTTATTTTTAGGATATTTATTATATTTTTAAATTTTAATCATTGTAATATTTTTAAGAGGTTTAGGCATCAAGTCCCCCTCTTATGTAATCTTTATTTTATTAATTAATAAAATAGGTATGGAGTCCAAGCCAAACCCCCTACCACTTCAAGGTGGCTTTTTTATAATTTTAAAAAATTATATTAAGTAGGAAAAAAATAAAAGAAATAAGCCACGGGTCGGCCTGCACCGACTTGCGGGCCACACGGGCCAAGGTCCCGATCCGGTCCGGTCCCAGGGCCTCTGGCCCAGGGATCGGCCCTGACCTGCCCGCCCTCTTTGGGACCGGCCCACCCTCTAGGCGGATCGGTTCTCGGGCCGGCTCGAAACCGTGCGGGCCGATCCAATTGCCACTGCTAGGTCAGCTCACACTCCGATGGCTTAAGGTTAAAAAAACCCAATTTTTAATTTTTTTTATAATGTGGCCCGGACACTTATTTTAAAATTGAACCGTTTTATATTTTACTTTAAAAATTAGATTAAACCTCTGTTTGTTTTAAAATTGAGTTATACATATGTTTTATTTTAAAATTATGTTATATTTATATTTTATTTTAAAGTTTTATCATACTCTTATTTTATTTAAGGTTGGACTATACTCTTATTTCATTATATATATAAATATAAATATAATTAAAAAAATCAGTTCTATCTAACTATTTAATACTATTCAATGTATTTTATGTGAAAGTATATTATATATAATTTATTTATTTCTAAGAAGATATTTGGATTAATAAGTTAGTGTAACTCACTTCATTTAATATTTTGCAAAAGTTAGTGAGGATTATGATGAGAATTATGAAGATGCATAGGATTAGATGTACTTATAGATTGGTTGATTTAACAAGAATTTATCGGTTTGAGTTAGATAGTAATAAGTTCCTTATTCCTTATCTAAGATTGAAAAAGACATTTATTGTAATGATGGTTTATATCTTATTACATAGTATAAATTATTCCGAGATGTATTTTTTTTGAAGATAATTATTTTCAATTAAAGTTATTATTTATTAAAGACTTGACATTTTCTTGTAAATGTCGTTGTGTAGTATCTCGGATATAGATTCGAGTTCCATTTTGAGTTCTGAATTTGGGGTGTTACAATATTACTGAAAATCGTGTTTGACAATTAAATTTCTTAGAGTCCTCATTCTTTATTATTTATTATTATTTTTAACTATTTGAGTTGAAAAATCATTTTGTGGTTTCATAAACAATATTTTCTAATATAATAGTTCAATAGATAATATAGTTAATCTTTTTAATCTATTCATTTAAAATGCCAATTATTCACAAGTGCAAGGAAAAATGAAATATCGAATCAAAGTCCCCTTTCAAAACTCACGGATTTATAAATTTGTAAAAATAAAAATAAATCAAATCCCTAATTTAGCGAATGATGATAATAAAAAAAGAAACAAAGAATGCTAAGGTTAGAAAACAATAGTTTCTAAGAATTTTATCTATATGTCAACGATGCTACATTAATAAAATAATGGCCCACACATAACGGTCCAATATCTTAGTTAATTGAAAACAGTACATAATTATAATTCCACTCCTCTCTGCTCCCCCATTTAGCTCTATCACGAATTAACTTGGTGATAGTCTCGTGATAGTTGATTTCGGCATTGATAAATCGGTGACGGAAATTGTTGCACTACTGATCCCCCATTCTTCAGTATGAACTATAGATTTTCTTGAACTAGTGAAATTATAATATATTATTTATAACTGTGTTTAAAAATTCAAGAGTCTTAAATTTTTTAGAGGCTTCGTTCTTTATTTTTTTAATATATTTTTTAACTATTTAAATTGCAAAATCACTATTGTAGTTTTACAATCAATATTTTCTAATATAATGCCCTCAATAGATAATATAACCAATCTATTTAATCTAATTATTTAAAATGTCAATTATTTACAAGTGCAAGAAAAAAAAATGAAATATCGAATTAAAACTCACTTTCAAAACTTAAGAATTCATGAATTAAAAAAAAAAAAAAAGGATGATGTAATGTTAACCGACTCTAACATTCTTCAATCACCAATTTATAATATTTATATCGTTGATATTATAAACTATAACCTTTGCATGCCAAGTTTAGAAAATAATAGTTTCTAAGAATTTTATCTATATGTCAACGATGCTACGTTAATGATGCTACATTAATAAAATAATAATTCTAAGACGTTTACCTATGTTAATATATATAAGATTCAATGTGCAACTATAAATCAACCCCCAAATAATAACTGTCCAATATGTTAGTTAATTGAAAACAGTATTTACAATTCTAATTCCCGTAGCTCATTAATTTTATAAGTCAAGAATCGTAGTAAATCAGTTCGCAAAGCGCTCCTTATCAATTGGGAAATTTGATGTTTGAATTGTATTTATTCTTTGCAATGTAAATAAAAGAATAGAGAATTATATATATATATATATATATATATATATATATGTATATATGTATATTGTTTGAAACAAAATCAATAAATAATAAAGTGGTAGTTTAATTGAGTAAGATTTATATTCTAATAGATAGAAGCACTATGATCGATTCATACCTTCTCTCTCATATGTATTTCGTCCGTTTAAAATTAAATATTTTTATTTTTATTTTGAGATACTTAAAAATAAATTATGCTAATAAAAATTTTACTAAAAAAGAATAATATGATAATTTATTTATAATTAATTTTTTAAAAATTTTGTATCAAGTTAAAATGAAACATAGGAGAGTAGAAATAATTATAATTTAACTTAATTTAACTAAATTCAGTTAATACATTAACAACTTAAATTTAGGTAATATTAATATAGAAAATTATCATGTTATTATCTTACTAGTTAATTACTAAATTAATTAATAAGATATTAACTAATAATATATTAATTTTAATTTAGTTAGTTACTAAATTAATTAATAAAACATTAACTAATAAAATAATTTAATTAATTAACTAAATTCAGTTAATAAAATTTAACTAAATTCTATTACGAGATGAGCGGTGGAATTGCAGCAGTAGGTTGACTGGAAGCGGAAGGGAAAAAAGGAAGAAAGAAAGAAAGAAAAAAGAGAAAAATTATTTTAAAAAATAATAATCTATTTTAATATTAAAAATGTAAAATTATTAAAATACTATTAAGAAGTTAAGGAATTATCGGTGGATTGGTCAACTGATGGATGAGTAAAATTTAGACGATTACAAAGTTTAAAAAATTGTTTTATACTTTTTTAATTGGAGAACAAAAGTTGAATTTTATAATAATTAGAATGTCACCAAAATAATTTGTTCTAGTATTAAATATATGTATACCTTATTAGTTAATTTAGTTAATTCTTTAATTAATTAAAAATTTAAATGAATTCAAATAATATTTATTTTTTTATAAAAAAACATGCTTCAAGAATTTAATGAATTTAGATAACTTTATGAAATTTCAAAAATCACATAATTTAATATATTAATATTAAATATACATATATATATATTAGTTAATTAATTAATATTTTAAATCAATTTAAATAATCTTTATTTTTCTTTAAAAAAAATTTTTTTGAATTCAAAGTGGGGCCATGTGTCATATAAAGATGATGTCACGTGTTGTAGCCAGAGTTTTCTCCTCCACTTATAAATATTTTTATGTATGGATTTAATTAATTAAGTGGCTTGAGTTTATTGAAATAGTTGATATTGAAAATTCGACACTAACATCTCGAGTTTAAACCTTTCATGAAACACAAGTCTTGTGTGCACCTTTAGATAACGGCTGCAAATTTTCTTGGAACACGAGTGTGATACTCCAATCTCACATGGGATTGGGATAAAAAGTGTGTATGATATATAAAGATGAGCCTAAATACCCATTGTCAACTTGGGATATCTATTTTGACTCATCGAGGATGACGACCAAGTAGTTGAGCGTAGGTGCTGCCAGGCTTATACATTTGGATAATGACTGTTGTGACTTATATATATATATATATATATATATATATATATATATATATATGTGTGTGTGTGTATAATAATGACAATTTAATCCTTGAAGTTATTACATTGTGTCAATTTAGTTCTTAATTTTGTCATTTGTTTGAAAATATGTGTGAATTAGAAGTTAAAATATAAAAAATTTAATTTCTTCTTATTAAATTTACAAAGAGCAAAAAATAAAAAATAATTAATTAAAATATTTCTATCCAAATATTACACAAGTAAGAAAGTAATTGAACAATCTTCCTATGACTTATAAAAAGTATTTTGAATATGGATAGCTTAAAATTCATATGCAAATCATTTTGCCATGTTCTCGATGATTTGTTAGCAAGTTTGACATTTTAACTTGTATAAGCTTAAAATAATTGACACAATCGTAGCATTTCAAGGGACTTGATTGATATTTTTGTTTTTTTTGAGGACCAAGTTGACACATACATTTTTTCAGGGACCAAGATGATTAATTAACTTCCCCCTGAGCACAGACAGAATAAAAAGAGTTCAAAAATACGGCCACTCTCTCAGTGGAACTGGAAGAGTTCAGCCGTGTCACCCCCAAAAGATGAGAGATCCTCCATCAAAATACGGCGGCGGACAGCCGGAAGACGACAGGGACAATCTCCGTCCCCATATTGCTGCCATTCCCGGCGGTGTGAGCGTTGGCGGTGGACTCCGAAAGAAGGCTGCCGGTGTTCGACCGTGGCTTTTATTGCACTTCACGGGACTAGCGCAAGTGGTGGAAGCTGGGAAGCACTCAATTATGAGACGAACAGGCCTTCCGGCTCGTGATCTCCGTATACTGGACCCATTCCTTTCTTATCCTTCCACAGTATTGCGTCGTGAACGGGCCATCGTGATCAATCTGGAGCACATCAAAGCCATTATCACGGCACAGGACGTCCTCTTGCTCAATTCCAGAGACCCCTCTGTCACCCCATTTGTTGAAGAGCTTCAGCGCAGAATCCTGCGTCACGATCACGCCACCAAGGCACAGGTCAGTTTATTGGCCTACCCCTGTTTATGTGTAAATTTTTCCCCCATATTTTTTGGTCTCTTAATCTGTGTTTTTTTTGCCCCAAAGTTGCAATTTTTTTTGGGCCACGCCATGTTTATGTGTTAAAATATTTTCTTTTTGGTATCTTATTCTTTTTTTTTCCTCGGAATTTTTTTTCTTGCTTAATTGGATAATATTTTAGAACATTTAATGGTGGTTGTGAAGGAAGCTGGAGTTAATGATGTGGACTGGTCAGCTTTGTATGAATTGGAAGAGGATGATAAAGCAGATGCTAAGCAACCTGAAAATGGAGATGGGCTAAAGATGCTTCCTTTTGAGTTTGTTGCACTGGAGGCGTGTCTTGAGGCTGCTTGCAGTAGCTTGGACAACGAAGTAAAGAAAACTTCACCATCGGATTTGAGTTTCTTTTGGTTGTTCCCATGCTGTTACGTTAGTATTAGAATTAGGAAGTCGTTCAATATATATGATCCTTTGTTGTTTGTTTTGTTTTCTTATGTCAAGCTAGGCAAGGATATTGGAGCAAGAAGCTTATCCGGCGCTGGATGAGTTGACGACCAAGATTAGCACTCTCAATTTGGAAAGAGTTCGTCAAATTAAAAGCCGACTGGTGGCAATAACTGGACGTGTTCAAAAGGTTGAAATCTGATGTGAAGTTTAAGTTAATTATTAATTATTATAATTTATATTATATATAAAAGAATATTACTAATTAGATATTAATTTTTTAATATATTCTAAATTTATACTTAAAAAATTTTTGTTTCATTTAAAATTTAAAATAAGATTTTAGTACGAATATGTTTAATAATTTAATTAAGAATTTAAAATTAATTAATTAAATATTTATTTTATTAAATATATTTAATAATAAATAATATTAAGTATTTAATTAATTAAGTATATTTAATAACATATTATTATTAATTAATTAATTAACATATATTAAAATGCTCTTATAAATTTGAAGTGAATTGAAAGTTATTTAAATTTAAAATTTGAATATATTAAATATTCATATAATTATTAATATTTTTTTATATTTAATTTGGATTGTAATAAAATATAACATATATAACATAAAAAATAAATTATAATTAATTAAAACTTTAGACTTGTTTGGTAATCTAATTAAGTATTTAGAATTAATTAATTAAATATTTATTTTATTATTTGCATTTGATTAGGGTTATGCACTATTCGATTTGAATTGAATTTTCGAATGATCCGCAATTCAGATTTAATGAAATTTGGTTTAATTTTTAATTTTTTAAAATAAAAATTGAAGAACCGAAAAATCAAAATTATATTTTTAAATTAAAAATATATAATTAATTTTAAAATACTATTAATTAATTAATCAATTATATATATATATATATATATATATATAATGAGTTTTTAATATTTCGATTCAGTTCAATTAAATTTTATTCGGTTTTATAGAAATTTAGGCTCAGTTCGTTTTGTCCAAATTTCATAAAATCAAACCGAAAATAGAATTTTAAAATCAAAACCAAACTAAAAAAAAATCAAATGAACACCTATAGATTTGATAATGGATAATATTAAATATTTAATTCATTAAGTACGTTTGATTATAGATTTTTGTTATTACTTAATTGATTAAGAAGTATTGAAATTTTTTAATAAATTTTAAGTGAAGTAAAAGTTACTTAAACCTAAAGTTTGAATATGTTAAATACTCATTTAATTGTTAATATTTTTATATTTAATTTAAATTATAATAAAATAAAATATAAAAATAAATTATAATTAATTTATACTTCAAATTTTAAAATTCCGTATTTAAACTTGAGATTTCAGAATGCATTATTTAAATATTCAGAATTTAGTCATCATATTTCAGTTTTATCAAAGGAATTCAAAATTTAAAATTTAGTTTTCAAATTTTAATTTTTAGCATTTAGTACTTATTTAGGTTTTAATTTAATCAAACGAGTTTTACGTTTAAATCAATTAAGTGATAATAAGAATTTATTATCAAACGTATTTAATTAATTAGTATTTAATATTATCCATTTTCAAATACATTTAATACAATAAGTAATTAATTAATTATAAAAATTTAATTGAGTTGTCAAATATGTCTAGTTATTAAATAAGTCTTGAAATTTAAATATTTAAATATTAAAATTTAAAAATTATTTGGGCTGGCCTGTATGAGTGTACCGAGCTGGTCCAGTCCTGAGACCGACCCCCTAAGCCCAAGTAAATAGGCGGGCTGTGCCGTTCCGGCCCAGGGCCAACTAATCCAAGCAAGGGATGCGCATTCCAAATCATAAAGATTTGAATCTTCTTTTTGAGATTTTTGCCATTCCTTGTATCAGAGAGGTTGTTTTAGAAAAGTCCTAATATATCTAGGTTCCTTGATTTGTAGCCATTTTGCCTTATGTTATACTATCTCCATCCCTATTTATCTGCCATAATCAAAAAATTTTAATATCTTTTTTTATTTATCACATTAAAAAAATTTAAGTGACATTAATATTAATTTTACTACTATACCCTTGTATTAAATAGTTTTGAAAAATAAAAGTGTAATAACTTTAGACAGCGAGTTGAGAAAACAAAGTAAAAAAATAATTGTAAAGAATATTAAATTTAAGGGTACTCTTGGAATGTATAAACAAAATTGTATGAATTTAAAATACTAACTAATTTTTCTTAAACGGTGTGGAATAGTTAACTGTGACAGGTAAATAGGGATGGAAGGAGTACTTTGTTCCCAGAAAAGTTTAGAAATTCAACTAATCCAAAGATTTTTTTTATTTTTTTCCTTAGGAAATATATCATTCGAAAAACATAAACCCAGACCTTTCAAGTTTAAAAAAGAGCCATCCCATCTTTTTTCCCCATGTTTCTCCTTGCACATTACATCCACTGGAGTGAAGCTTCAATGAAATCATTGGCAACTCCTTTGAATCCCCAATCAACGAAAGGGATAATCAATAGAAATCTAGCACTTTTAAGTTCTTAATTTTAACGATCAATACGGTTAGCTCTTTTAATTTATCTGGTAACTTCTTACCATTGTTTCTCCGTCACACATGCTATTCATTTTTTTTTTCCTTCCCCGAATTCTGATGGGATGTTTTCAAGCATCTTGCTTCCTGAATGTCTTCTTTCTGCTCATCTCTTGTTAATGATATAAAAATCTTCTTCTCAGGTAAGAGATGAGTTAGAGCATCTGCTAGATGATGATGGAGATATGGCAGAGATGTATCTGACTGAAAAGCTGCAACAACGGCTTGAGAGCTCTTCTCTTTCTTCCATAAACGAGGAAGATGGCTCGGATGGTGAAGTTACTCGGCCAGACATGGATGACAGGCATTTGAAACACTTTCTGTTGCTTCACAATGGACATATACCTTTCGTTGTTGTTGGAGTTTAAGACAAACTTCATTTTCTTACCAGGATGCCTGCTGATTTCTCAATGGAAGGAAATGAGGATTCCAGTGGCTCTAATGCTGGTCATAACAATATTGACGAGTCCCAAGAGCAATTATTTGGTGGTGCACGGACCTTGAGTAAAGATAGTCACGGGACTCACGCTGGTTCACCCTCTCTGGGCAAGCAACTTGATGTGGAAGAGCTGGAGATGCTCTTGGAAGCATACTTTGCCCAGATTGATGGCACATTGAACAAACTTTCAACTGTATGTACCTCAACTTGCTGCTGCTATATTAGTCCTCCACATTTTTTAGCTTGCTTTTTTTTTTTTTTTTAGTCATCACTTCTTTGCAGAAAATGATTTTTCACACCTTTGTCACACTCATATTTTTTCAATGATTCAATCTGTCTACAGTCTTAATAATGTATTTTATATTACAATTTCATTATAACATTATATATTGATGGTGTATATGTAGATTCTACAGTGTTATTTGCGATTTTATAGCAATATCATATTATGCTAAACTTAGCAGCAGCAGATGATAATAATCTCAAAAACCAGATAATGAGGCTCCTATAATAATGGATCACCTTAACGGAGGCCAGAATAGGTCATGCTTTATGACAAGCTCTTGTATGGAGAATAAAATTTAAAGACGGACCAATATATAGAAGGCACATGAAAACTCAGAACAGCACTAAACCTGTGAACCCTTTCCAAAAATCCTTGGTAACCTTAAGTTGCTTGTGTTAATGATGTTTGAATGAAATATGCTCTCCTGTTTGAAGGGAAAGATGCTTGTGTTAAATGCTCCAGTATCAGATATGTATGATATTCTGCTGAGATATCCCTTCAAAGGCACTTTTGTAATTTATGCACCCTAGCCATCGAAGGGAAAGAACATATGAAACTGAAGTAGATTGCTTGCATGCTCTTGACTGTCAAATGTCTTCGGAAAAAGGAATAGTGGGGTAATACCTCTCCATTAAAGTGACGACCTCCATAGTTGCATAAAATAAAATTGCTTTCTAGTTTTGAATTCATCCTATTACCGGCAGTTGGAAGGAAAAGGATGTGGAGCTGGCCTTGCACATGAGACCTATAATAACTCGTTAAAGGTGGAAAAATCCTAAATAGCCAAACTCTTCAATTCAATGTGCTAAGTCAAATGTGGTCCTTTATTGGAGGGAATACTTGCTAACCCTTTTTTCTTAACCTTGAGCAAATTGTGTTTACTCATTCGCACTCTCTGTCTGTCTGTTGTTGCCGGAAGCTAAGGGAGTATGTAGACGACACTGAAGATTATATCAACATTATGCTGGATGACAAGCAGAACCATCTTTTGCAAATGGCAATCATGATAACGACAGCAACGCTTATGGTGAGTGCCTCTGTTGTTGTGTCTGGGATATTTGGGATGAATATCCAAATCGGTCTGTTTGATCAGAAAGACACAAGCACGCGAGACTTTCTCTGGGTAGTAGGTGGGAGCATCGTGGGTTCTGTGTTCCTCTATGTGATAGCAATTTTCTGGTACAAGCATAAAAGAATACTGGAGTGAGTTTATAGTCTGCATAAAGAGGACAATTCCTGTTCATAAGAACATTTTAGTTTCTTGTATACAAAAACAGAGCTCGTTATACTCTTTCTTAGTGATCAAAACTTGGATTTCTTGTACACGCATATATATATTTATATATATATATATATATGTATATGCACTCTGCTGTTCTCATATTCATTTCAAGCCCTTTTTATTCATCCACAGCTCAGACAAAGTCAACTGCAATTTCTTATTAAGTACTATGAAAAATCGCCATGAAAATCAGATGAAAGTGGCAAAAAAAGTTCTTGCGAAGAATAAGACACTAAATCAGATGAAAGTGGCAAAACAAGTTCTTGTGAAGAATAAGACACTACTAAAAATTCAGACAAATATAACGGCAAGAAAATCGTCGTATTTGAGAAAATATTATCGTTTTTGCTATAAACGACGGTCCCTCGGTCGTCGTATATAATGTCGTCGTTTTTATTTTAAAAAGTCAAAAACTGTCGTATTTATCTAATGTGACGGTGTAAATATGATGGTTAGGGAAAAGTATCGCAATTATTCACCCGAGTTGAGATTTTGCGAACCGTCGTATTTGGTGAAAAAATCGTCACAATTATTCTATAAATACGACGGTTTTAAACCGTCGCAAATACTTGTTAATTGCGACGGTATTTGCGACGGCCCTAACCGCCGCAATTGTTGAGTAATTATGATGGTTGCCCGTTGTTGTAATTACTACTGTCGCAATTAATTACTCAACAATTGTGACCATTAGTAAATACGATGGCTCTGACTGTCGTATTTGTTCTGTAAGCCATAACCAAATGCGATCGTTTGTAATCGTCGCTTTTGATAAGCAAATACGACAGTTTTGATTAATTTTTTTGTAAAAAATAATTGCTTGGTATTTAGGCCTATCCACCTGCAATTTCAAACCAAATATAATCCGTTCAACTCATTCAACACCAATCACAATAAAACACAATTTGCTCAATGCCAAACAAATCAAAATCAATCTCTTGAATATTGAAATCATAAATAATCTTTAACTCCACAAGAGAAGTAATACTACATATATAACAAGTAGGAAATACCAAGGAATCTTTTAGAAACAGTAGTACATGTAAACAAGAAACAAAATTGAGTACGTCCGTCCTCCCTGGTATAATCTTTTCCCCTTCCTTCTTGTCTTCTCCTGGTATCATTTTTTCCCCTTTCTCCTTATCTCCCTCTCCTCAGTCCAAATGCATCTTCCCTCCCTCCAGTTGTCATCTGCTTCTTTCTCTTCCTCCTCTTCCTCATTCTTTAAATACATGTAAAACGAGATAATACATAAATTCTTCAAAAAATCAAAAAGGGGCCAGATATATATTCATGGAGTCTCCTCTTCCTTGAACAAAAGATTTTGATATGTTTTTCTTTCCAAACCAACCACTTCTTCTTGATTTTAGATGAGATACTTTTGAGGACATTTTTTTTTTTTTTTTGCTTTTCACCAGTCTTCTTCATCTGGAAGACTGCTTGATAATGAAACTGAACTCTTTTTTAGTTTGTTGTGATGTGAATCTATGGAAGTTCTGGACATGCTACTTTAGATTTCCAATTTGATCTGCCCATTTAAGTGACTACTTTTGATGCTGTTCCTTTGATGGAAGATATATTTGTGCATGATCCTTTCTACTCCCTAATGGATTTTGAACAAAGTTAGAACATGGTTCAAGGTTATATCATACATTAAAACATGGATTTTAAATGACATTACCTTTATTGAGATTATTTTTCTTTTCCCAAGAGAAATATGAAGTGGTCTTGGCAACGACTTCGGAGTGAGGAGTCAAGGTATCACTTTAGATGAAATTCTTGTGGAGAAGAAGATGATTAGGACGCATAAAGAGGAGAAGGGTAATAGCTTCAAGACATTATTAAGAACAACCATTTCGAAATACTTTTACATGCCACTCACTCGGGCGGCCTAAGAACTAAATGTTGGCCTAACCCTTCTCAAGAAAAGATGTAGAGAGTTGGAAATTTGTCGATGGCCTCGCAGAAAGTTGATGAGTTTGGAGACCCTAATCAAGAATGTTCAGGAGATGCAAAATGAAGAAGAAGGAGAACATATGATTGAGAAGAAGTTGAGAGAAGCCATTGAGATACTGGAACGTGAGAAGAAGTTGATGGAAGAAATCCCGGATACGTAATTGGAGGACCGAATAAAGAGACTGAGACAAGTATGCTTCAAGGCCAACTTTATGAAAAGAAAACTCATGGAGATGATGAAATCTCAACATTAGCCACTTATATATTTTAAAATTAGTTTTTACCTAACATTATCTCAAGTTCAGTGGGTTGGGCTTTAGAACATCTCCTTACCTGCACAATACACAAATCGGAAGAAATGATTCCAATAAATAGAAAGCCTTCACATCATCTTTAAAAACATAAAGTATAAGTGTTAATTTAGAATATTAAAATATAGACATATACGGACATAAATTTTCTAAACTATGAAAAAATTAAATAGAGGACAAATAAAATTCTTCTCCATTCTCTTCGTTCCAATTCCTTCAATCATAAAATATTGTAAGAGGGTAGAACCAAGTTTTAGGCTCATAGCATTCAGAACACAACCAAGCTGCACTCTATTGCAGGATACTTTGCCTTTTCACTATCCACTTAAGCAATAGTTTTGTTATCATGGAATGTCAATTTTTGGAGTATGCAAGTGAACTCAACAACTAGTCAATTGAATATATGATCGGAATCAAGAACCAACTTGAATTAATTAGAAAAAGGCACAGATAAAAGGATATACTTTCTTTCACTAGACCTCAGAGTTTCTCCTCTCCATTACACTCAAATGAAACTAATGTGCATATTCTGCAACAAAACTTAATTATATTTAAATTCACAACAATAGAAAAATGTCATAAGAGTTCAAAAAATTCACGTTTCATCAGGTTATTGAAATATATTTAATTACACAATCATCAGGTTTACCTATCAATCTCTTTTTTCATTGCAGGGTCAATATCATCATCTACATCACTATAATCAAACTAGCCATCAGGAGCTAAGCTTTCTTCAATATTTAATTGCACCAACACATGCAAGCATGTGCATATTGTTAAAAGCGGTTTGTGCAGTTACCATAGTAGGAAAGGAAAGGGACTAGACAAGTGAAGAGAGGAAAAGTTGAGAAGACACCAACTTCCTGTAACTTTTAATGATAAAATTATAAAACGTAAGATGAGAAACAAGGGAAAAAGAAAAAGGAAAAATGTTATCATGCCAACCTTATCAGTATTTACTACATTGCTAGAAGAACTGCTGGTGCCAGTTGATAAAGTATTCTTTTGCGGGTCTTTGTTTTTGCGATTCTTCTTTTTGTTCTTGGCAGATTTGACAACCTTGCTACCTGAAGAGAAAAGACACGAATTTTCAACCCATTACTTCCTAAAGAACATAAACAACCTATCAAGAAAAAAGTTATAAGCTAAGTGAAAATTACTGTCATGTGCAACAAAATATTAATACATGCATTCATAGAATTAGCGGGCTTCCATATTTGCATGAAGGTGGAAGAACTTTCTTGATGACTACAGTTCCAGCAGGCATATACAAATGCATTAAGACAATACCATATAGTATGGTACCTTCATTTCCTCCATTAATGAAAGACAAAAGGTCCTCAACAGAACGCTCATCCACACGATCCCTTTCAGTCTCAACATTCTACAAAATTTCAACCATATTGTCTTAGTCTAATAGAACACATGTTCAAGCATTACAGTACAAAACAACTGTTAACAACTCACTGATATTCAGTAGTAGTAATACCAACAAATAAGAATAGTCAAATGAAGAAGTTACAGGTAAATTGTTGTATTGTTAAGCTGTTAACAACTCACCTTGGCAATCTCTTGTATCTTGATAGCCTCTTAACGGCAATCTCTTGTCCTTGGCAAACTATTTTTCTGTTATTGTTTACCATTTGCATCAGCTATGGTGCCATCATCTCTCCTCTTTGATCTCCTTTTCAGGAAAAGAAAGGCCAAGACAAACAGCACAGTGGAAACAATGACTGCAACAACAATAGCAGCAACTACAACTATTGAGATGACATTTCCCGGATGGACAGTGCAGAAGATGTGAGTGGAGAGCACGAAGTTGTATGGCTCAACCACAGCGGTGGAAACCTGAGGAGAAGGGTAAATGGTGAAGCCAAGCTTGGATTTCTTTCCGTAATCAACGGAAAGCCTCTCAAGCAACAAGGACCCCAACCCAGATCCAGTTCCACCACTGACAGCACGGAACACCAAAAATCCTTGAAGCCCAGTACAGTTATCTGCAATCCAAGCACAGATCCACAATTACTTGTGTAGTGGCCACGAGCGAAGTTGTTGGCAACATCTTCTTTGCCGTTGATGAGTTGCTCAGGGTGGAACAATTGGCGATAGGTTCCGGATCTCACTTTGTCGATTACAGTGGGTTCCAGATCAACAAACACCAATGTTCTGCTGAATAAGAAGTTGTAAGCTGCTGCATATTATCCCACGCAGCTACAAACAATCAGCCCAGGCAGCTTTTTCTTTTTCATTTCTACATTGCAAAGTTGGAAAAGCAAAAAGCAAAAGCTTTTTTCTTTTTCAATTAGTGATTTTTTCAATTATTCAAAGAATTTAAATTATTAGTGCTATTTTATTATTAACAAATTTTTCACTTTGTATTCTTGTGACGTTCTTTCCAAAAATCTTTTTTAATTTTTAATTTATTTTTCTAACTTTTTAGACACCAAATTAAAATTCAATCACAAATGTTTTTCAAAGGGTTTGTTTTTTCAGAGATTTCGGGATCTTAAAACAAAATGTTTTTTTGACATGTTTTTTTCCACAAAGTAAAAGTAAAAAAATATATAAAAAAGAATTCAATCACAAATGAAAATAATAACACAAATAAATGAATAATTTAAATAAAAATTATTAATGACATTAAAAAGAATTAAAATTTTAATAATATATAAAATCTAAAAATATTATAATGATATGAATTAAATTTGAAAAGAGAATTAAAAGATGATGGGATGAGAGCACAGAGAGTTACGACAACTTTAGAATTAAAATTAACTTAGTAAAGAAAATTGATTAAAAAAATACCTTTAAAAAATTAACGTAGTAAATGTACACACGCATATGTATGTTTGTAATTTAAAATTTTATTTATATTATATAATATATTAATCTAATACTCACTGACTAATAATAATATATTATATTATATATAAATAATATATATATATATATATATAATAGAATAACTAATAATTAAAATTAATTCAAGCTATTTAATACAAATATATGAAAATTTAAGATGTAAACAAAAATTTATTTGAAAAATCAATGATCTAACAATTACATGTATTTATAAAGTTAAAACAAATTTAGTGACCAAATTTGAAGGTCATTCGTTTTATTTTATCACATTTGTGTAGTAATATATATAAAATAGAAATATATCTTAGTATTTACAAATATAAAGATATCAAATTAACGATCCCGTCGTTAAATTTATTGTAATCATTTCCAATAGTATTGTGATTAAATTTGAAAATAATCAGATAAAATTTAAAAAACTTTTGAGGGGCTTTGTTATAATTAGACTAGAAACGACGGTTACAATAAACCGTTATATTTGGTCTATTCTATTACGACGGTTATAATAAACTATCGTATTTAGTTTACTCTATTGTGACAGTTACAATAAGCAGTCGTATTTGCTCTACCTATTACAACAATGTGTAAACCGTCGTATTTGATTACCAAATATGACAACTGGTATTGAACCGTCGTATTAAGTCTATTTATTACGACGGTTTCAAAACCGTCGTATAAAGTAATTTATTACGATAATTTTTTGACCGTCATTTTTGTCTCTGTCGTATTTGCCCTTTTTTTTTTTGTAGAGAGAGCACCATTTGGAGCACTGAACAGATTTTATACGGGCATCATGTTTGATTGTGCAGCAAGTTTTGATCTGGCCAGTACCGTCATTAAGTGTGGTATGGCTCCTCAAGTGTCTGCTCAGTTACTCAGGAACTTCAGCGTGAATTCATCAGCATCAGCGAGGGAGACCCTTGATCGTGAGGGGGGGAGCTGAGGGAGCCTCGTTCGTGTATTGTCAAGCAAGGTAAATGGTTCGAGGAAGGTTGAGATCATGCAAGTTGAGCTGAGAAAGCCAGCTCCAATGGTGGCCACTGCGGCAGAGTTGAGGAGTTACAGCGTTGGGATTGGAAGAATTGATGAGGATCAGCCCTGTGATTTCAAGTAAGCAGATGCTAATTTAGGAGTTTACCCAAGATGTAGAAGCTATGCTATTACGAGAAGAACCATCGTATTCTAGCAAGTTTGATTTGCATGCAGGGACAAAGCCTCGCATCAAATTTTCTTTCAGTGTGGACTGTTTAGAATTCTTCTTCCCTACAGAATCATGATTTTAAGTATGCCTACCCCACACTGGAATTGTACCATTTCATCCATTTTCAAATATATGCTCCTTTAAAAAATTTAGGATGCTGTAATATTCATAGAATTTTAAAAGAAAAAACATTGGATTATTTTTATTAAAATTTATAAAGATATTTTAAAAATTAAAAATTAACTAATGTTAATACTTAGTGGAGTATGATAAATGTACAATTAGACATTTTTTATTCCATAAAATGACATAGAATTATGAATAAAATAAGTTTTCAAAAAGTGACAATCATTTAAAATATAAAGATAAGTGTTAAATACTATATCACATTTACAATCATACCGCTATACAATAATTTGTCTAACAGAATATTTGGTTTGGGTTAAAAGGGGGAAGCAAATAAGAAGAGATATAAATTTAGAATTGAATGGATGCACTACTAGCAAAAAAGGTTTTACTAATATATTTTTAATGACACTTTTTATAAAGTGTAATAATGTAATAGTTATAATGACACTGGCTTTTTAAGTGTTATTATATTGAATCAATACGACGTAGTTTTATTAAGTAATGTACTGTTATGACACAATTTTGTGTCAAAAAAAAAAAATTAGATTTTTCCTAACATTTTAGCATCCTCAGGCGCGCATAACATTTTGACAAAAAAAAAAAAAAATCGAGCGTCATTGGAGGGAAGAAAAAAAACGAGGGCTGTGCTTCAAGAAGGCGCCGAGCAACAACAATGGCGGGTAGTGAAGGGATTAGGATTTTTCCTTCAAATTAGTGAGGGAAATCGGACAAAATAGAGCTTGATTCGCAACTTCTTCAGCCTAAACTCCTCTACGCGAGTCACAGCATCTTCTCTACACAACCGGTTGGAGTGGTCCTCTGCGCGAGCGACTGTGTGAAGCGGTATCGGCATTGCAGAGGGGCGTTATTTAGTTGTGGTATGTACGCTGCTCTTTAGATTGGTAAGTATTCTTAGGTCAATTTGCATTCTGTACGCCTCTGCTTTTCTGTTAAAACCTAACCTCAGCAATTTCTCACTCTGTGAGTTCTCTGTCTCCGTATGTATGTGTAGTTGAGTTGACGTATTTATAGGTTGATGTTGCAATTGGGTTATTACGAATATCCAAAGTCCGAATTGTTCAGACTGAAGGGGAGTTTCAGAGCTCCGATGTGGTTATGAATTTTTATCTTTTAGGAATTTAGAAGTAATTCTTCTCGACCCGAATTTTTTCTTTAAAAAAAAGATTCTGCTGGATGCGGGTTAAAATGGCGTTTGTGGATCTTGGTCTTTCGGGTGTAAGGCAAGGATGTGGGTCGGTTGATTTTAATTTTAATTCTGTATAGATTTTGTGTGTGCTATGTTTCTGGACTGTCACTCTTTTTTTGCTTGCTGCAATAAAAAATGTGTCTTTTTGCAGTTTATTGTTTATTTGAATTGCGAGAGATTTTGGTGTTTGTAGCTGAATTCTTGCAACTTGAAATAGTTCCCTAGCGAATGGTGAGTTGCTTTTAGTTGTATGGAAACTATAGTTTTGAAGAAGCTGATAATGAGACACCTATATTTCTAAAGGATTAAAGTTCTTTTCTTTAGTACTCTTTGATTATTCTTTGTGGGCTTTTTTTGAATCCTTGCTGTTATGTTCTGGAGTGCTGGAAATGGTGCTTCAAAAGAATTTTGTCTTGTTTTCAACTTTCTGTTCACTGCTAGATTTTCTATTCTAGAGTTCTTTAACCCTTCCATATTAAGACTAATGATGACTTATGCAAATCCCATTTGTGAAATCGGTTTGTTCACAGTTTGTGGTATGTAATTGGTTGTTAAATGGCTCTAGTTTTTTTCTCTTCTTTTGGTTGCAAAAATTGCATGTTCAATTTAGACTTTGGTCAATATTTTGGAGTCCTTACTTCAGGCATTTTAGCCAATAGTTTGGTTATCTCAGTTAGAAGTTGTTCTTTTTTGTTCTTAAGCATTTGTCTTCAGATTTGGTTGTTTTTTGTGCAGTTATGGGAATGATAGAAAAGCTTTTCTATCTTCAGATTGTCTTACTGGAATATGTTGAGTCTATTTGGCATAGGTGATTGGGATAAGTTGTGATGTTTAGAATTAATGTAATACAAAGAGAAATTTAAGGTAGTTGTATGTGCATTTTACTGTTTCTTGTGTATTGATGATCCTAACAATTGCATTTCAATGAGTGAAATAAGTTCTAATTCAGATTTATTTACGACTTAATAGATGCTGTTGATTGGTAGTTTTTGAAATTAGGTTGTGGGTTTTATTCTCTACAAATGAAGTATGAAGTGTCCGTCAATCAGTTGACCATCTTTGTAACTGTATTGCTTTGTTTCTTTTAAGCAGAAATATGCAGTCCGTTCATCCTGGTGATTGCTTAAACAAAGAGGGGACTGAGAATCTAAATGTAAATTCAAATTCTTGAACTGATTTTGTCATGAAGATGATAGATTATGTAAGCTATGTTTGGGATACATAGAGTCTTTCAATTTCTCAGAGTTTTAGTGGAGAAAATTCAATTAATCTGTAAAAAAAAAAAAAAAGAATCTTGACTTTTATTTTTCCTTGTTTCTTTCATTGCATCAGTACAAAGACATTTGAAGGAATTCATAACCTAATGATAAGTGTCTTCTGCTCTACTCTACAAGTAAAGTAAATCGCATTAAGCTCCGAAATCATCAAAATTTGTCGCATCTGTTCTTGATCAACATAAGCTAAAAAATTTACTGTTCTGATTAGCCGAAATCCTGCACTATTACTAAATAAATTATGGACCAATATCAAATTTCCACTGCCCTATTTGGTATGTTACTCTACTTCTCTCAGTGATCTAGTCAGAAACTTAGACAGCACATATGAATGCAACAGTCATAAGCCCATATAGCAAGACTCCGAAGGCATTTACTAGTGTTGATTTAAATTACTATAGTTTGGTCATCCTACTTTACTAGTGTTGCAAACTAATTTCTGTCCATCAATCGGCCTTTAAAATCATACTTCTTTTTAAAATCATATTTCCTTTTCAATTTAATCATATCTAAGTAATTACACTTCAAATTATCACCAAGAAAACATGCCTTTTTTTCATTCACTAAAAAAACGAATTCTTTTTTTGTGTTTTTTAATAATAAAGTTGTGTAATAATCCATAATACTAGTTCATTAGAGACCTAAAGGTTTTCAATAATATCATCATATATCATTTGAGGAATGGGATGAAAGAAGAGCAAAGATGCATCAAGATTCAGGTTGAGGCGGTGAGATTTTTTCTTTCAACCAAACAACCTAAGTCTACCTCTTGCTCATCCTGCTCAATATAGTAGGTTGCTTTTTCTATAGTAGTATATGTTTTGTCATATTATGTATTAATTCCAGGATTGTATCATATCCACTTATCTTCAAGTAGAGCCTCTTCCTATTTCAAATTAGAAAGTTCACGCACCACTTAACATATTAGAACTTTCTTCCTATTTATTGTAATAGGTATTGCAAGCTATTTTTTTAGGGATTTCTCCACTTGTATTCTAACGTGATCCTAACATAGGTAAATTCTCTTCCATTTGCTAACGCCGTTTGAGTTGGATAATTAGTTTCAAAAGTATGGATAAGGGTTGGATAAAACTTCCAAGGAATTGCATTGAATATGAAAATGGAGTCGAAAGGTTTTTAAACTTTGCAATGAACAATGCAAGTTTAAATGGAATGATATTATGTCCTTGTCTGAAATGTGGAAACGGAGTAATAAGGACAAAAATTGAGGCCAAGGAGCATTTGATTGTTGTGGGATTTATTAAGGGATATACACATTGGATAGCACATGGAGAACTTTTTACACCTAGTTTAAGTACATCACACTCCGAGCCTATTTCAAATAATGTAGCCTCTATGCCTGATGACATGGAAGCAATGCTGCATGATGCTTTTGGGGTCCCACCTTGTGGAAATGTAGATGAAGAAAGTATTTCGACTCCCACAGATACTGAAAAATTTTACAAGCTAATTAATGACTCTCAACAAGATTTGTATCCTGGTTGTAAGAAATTAATGATGCTCAGTGGACCAAACTCCTTCAATGGTGGGATTCAGCTGAAGGGAAGGTAAGAATTTGTCCTTATACTCTTTCTTAATCGGTTGACCAATCTCATAATATTTTTAAATCATACTGGGGTTACTGAATTTTTTAAATTCAGGCAATGTCAGAGAAGAATAAAAGGAATAGGAAAATAAAGAACATGAATCATAGGACAGGAAAGAAGCCACACTGTCAAATTCAGGATGATATGGTAACTTTATGATTTAGGAGCAATTTCAAGTGCTATTTCCATTGACCTCTACTAACTACTTACATAAATTGAATGATGTAGACAAAGGAGTAAGGCCAGTCTCCAACTTGTGTACAAATGTTTAAGAAATGTTACACGGATGCTAATGGAGCTTCTTCCAGCTCTCATGTTGCGAGTGCAGTGGTAATTGTACACATGACACAATAGTTTTTGTTTTATTGGAATATGCCTTTCTTTATAATTACATGGGACAACTTTGGGACAAATATGTTTTTTTATCGATGGACAACATTGTGGACAGCTTTGAATGTGTTGAATGTGTGGAGTTTGGATGGGACTGCATAGAATATGTTGAATGTGTGGAGTGTGGAGAACATTGAATGTGTGGAGTTTGGGTGGGACTACATAGGATATGTTGAATGTGTGGAGAACATTGAATGTATTGAATGTGTGGAATATTTCAGGGCATTTACAGCTTTATTCTGATGATGTTTGGTTCATTTGTTGTGTTTTTGTGTAAAGAAAAGATAGGAAAAAGGGTACGTATTTTTGTGGTGTGGAATTGAAGAAATGTGATTATATAATTGTGAGAAAAAATCTGTTATTTGGATTGTAACTGTTTCTTTGCTGTGTTGCAGGTATGATTTTGGTTCATTACTACCTTCATTTGGTGTGTTTTTATATGGGACAAAGGATGGATAAAGTACAAAAATGATTGTTGTCAATTGAAGAGGAAAATAGAAATTAAAGTTAGCTATGTTGTTAGAAGAAAGTCACATTTTTCTATAGCAGTTTTTGAATTCACAAATACTAGTTATTTGATGTAGGTACAGGGATATAAACTAATTTAAAACGTTTCTATAATCTTGTCTCAATTTGTTAGGAAGGTAGGGGAGTTGGATTTCTGAGTTTTGGGATGCAAATGAATGCAGTAAATTAAACGACACAATAGTTGCCTAGTTAAAATTCTGGTTGTATACCCTGTTTTGTGTGTGCTGTTTTAATGTGGTAACAGGAGCTGGGCTGAAAAGAGCTTGAAATCCACTTATATATGTGTTGAACAATAGTTAGGATGTGTTTAACGGTGTATGTTGTGTAAAAGAAATGAAGGTTATAACTTGAGCAAAGTATGATCGTGAACAGGGATTCTGTTTTACTCTTTCGTAAAACTAGTTTGTTTGAGCATTAAACTGTAGAAAATGGCTAAGTGTTCTGGGAAGGCATGAATTTGTTTTTGTTTCCAATTGTCTTAGGAGTATTTTGGGACACGTTTTACTGAATTTGGGGTTGTGAGGAAAACGTTATGGACAAAATACTGAAGACTGCCAAAGCTGGAATTTGGGTGGGACTACATAGGATATGTTGTTTGTGTGGAGCGTGGAGAACATTGAATGTGTTGAATGTGTGGAATATTTCAGGGCATTTACAGCTTCATTTTTATACCAATTTTGTTGGAGAAAAATTGAAGAAACAAAGTATGAATTGCCACAATAGAGACTAACTTTTATTTGGTGAGCATGAGTTATTTGGCTTGTTTAACTAATTCATTTTTACCTGAATAAAATATATTGTGTAGGTTCATACCTATGTTTCTCTTTTAAGCATGTTGGATACGTCTAAAATAGTTGCAAAAGGCTTCATTCAAAGTGTGGACCCATCTAACGAAGTTGGGGGTGTACTGTTAGGTGAGGAATGGTGTGAAGTTATGGTCCTCGTTCCATTTCATTGTGACGAAAAATTGTTGAGACCAATAGAGTTTGTTCAGACTATTGGAGATTCTATTGGAGTAGGTATCGCTTGGCCACGACACTTGGTAATTCTCTAATCACTTACATTCTTAATTAATTTAATATTTTTTTTATTCTAAGAAGATTTTATTACTAAATTCATTCTATATTATTATAGGTGAATATTCGCGAAGCAGATTAAATATGTATTCTAGTATCGAAGCCATTTGGGATTGGGACACTATGTTTTTTGTGACAAGATAAATTAATGACACTATGTTTTTTTGAAGGCCTAATGCTTGGCTTTATGCATGTAACTAAATACTTAATACTCATCTTTGAACAACTTTTGAACGTTATGAAATTTATAGGCTTACTCTTTAACATGGTGTGACATATTTGATTGTTTTTGCGTTTTAATGATGTTTATTTACCAATTGTGTGCCATATATATATATATATATATATGTGTGTGTGTGTGTGTGTGTGTGTGTGTGTGTGTGTGTGTGTAGATAGGGATTAAAAACATATTTTTTTGGATAAATTCTAAATTATTATTACAATTTTTTGTCAAATTTTTTATTCAATTATTTAGATGGCGAATCTATTGTGATGTTTTTTTTGGTCATCTGTTCCAACGTTTCATGACACTAAAAGCCCGTCATTTTAGAAGCCTATCGTGACGCTTCATTTTGTCATTTTTTCAATATTTCCTGACACAAAAACAACGTCATCCCAAACTCTATTGTAACAGCATAATGTGACATATTGGCTATGTTTCATGACACTCAATTTTGTCATCCAAACAACCTATTGTGACGAATAAATATGTCATATTAACAAAACGTTTAGTGACGTATAAATGTGTCATCGTAACTTACCTATTGTAACCAAAAGTTGTGTCATAATAACATGCGTTTACTGACACAATTTTTTGTCACTTAAAACAGCTATTATGACGCTTTTTTTCCGTCGCCATATATAATTTGGGATGACGCTGGAAAGCGTCACAGGACCTATTGTGACGGCCATACGCATGACGCCCTTCGAAAGCGTCAGCAGCATAAAAGCGTCACTATAGCTCACTGTAATGATGCTTTTTAGCGACATTATAACCCTTTTTTCTAGTAGTGATGATTTGCGTCGTTTGATTTGGTTATGAAGAAATGATGAAGGAAAAGTAAATTAAAAGGAGAGAGAGTTCCCTTTCTATATTAGGAAATAGTCTATCTAAATTTAGACAGATTAAGATACAAATTAAGATAAAATTTGTCATTTACTTCTACTTTAACTAATAGTATGTTTGGTTTGGGTGAAAAGAGGGGTGGATATAAATTTGAATATAAATGGGTGGTTTACGTTGTTTGGTTAAAAATTAAAGATGAAAATGAAGTAAATTAGGAGGGGATGACCTTTTCCTCCAAGTCAGAAAAATAGCCCATCTAACTTTGAATGAATTAGAACGTAAATCAAGATAATATTTGTTATTTACTTCTTTTTCACATCAACCAAACAAAATAAAAGTAAATTATATTTAATTGACATAATAGAAGTAAAAGTGTCCCTCCCCATCCCTGCCTTCCCCCCATCCCCTTCCCCAATTCTCCTTCTTTGTGAACCAAACATAGCATAAACAAAATAGAAATAAGTTGTATTTACTTCCTTAGTAGAAGTAAAAATTTCCCTCTCCTCATTTGTAAACTAAACATAAGCTAAATTTATCTTTGGTACTACAAAAAATTATTAATGTTTTGGTTATTTTTCTTTTTGTGGAGTGGTAGGCACACAACAACATAATGATTGGTCGTCTAAAAACTCTAGCTGGACTATCAGCTGAGATGTAGCTTCTGACAAGTTGAAGCCTTGACCTTTGAGTGATTGGCTAAAATAGAATTGAGCCTCTGTTGCAACTAAGCAAATGAAACTTAGAAATGATAGGAAAAATAGCTTCTTCATTAATTGGAACTCCAATTAAATTCCTGAGAGTATAAGCAGCTCCCTACAACTAAGGGAGTTGTGTTTGGGAGAATGAAAATACACTGAAAGGAGAAATGAAAAGGCAAAATATGACTAAAAGTAATAAAAGTCTAATGTGAAAACTCTAGAAAGATAATAAATGGGAGAAAAGCTTGTAAACTTTGTGAATAGTGGGGTTCTGTCTTTTCCATGGCTTCCTGCCCATTTTAATAAGCTTGAGCCTCCATGTTTGCCACTTTCCACAACCTTCTAATAATGTTGCCTTCTTCAATGTTAGTGGCAAACATGGTGAGAAGATTGACTCTTGAATAGGTCAAAGATCCTATCCATATCCCTAAAAGTTTAGCCTTACCCTTTTCAAACTCAACTTTTTGAAAAGCATGCACTGCTTTCTGGTCGATTTGCTAGCCTGGTCTCATGAGGAGTTTCTTGGGTTGACTGATATTAGATCGATCGATTGAGCTATCTAACAACCTAGGTCCTTAGCCGACTAGTCATCTAGTTGTTTCAATATTTTTGTTTGTCAACACTTTGCTCCTCTTTTGTTCTTTGAGGATCAACTGATCTTGAAAAACAAAACATCTCTTTGGGCTTCATACAACTATCCTTGGGAGTTGGAATTAATAATGACTCATTCTCTAATAGTGTGACCTCAACTGAATCTTTTCTACTCACCATTGAATTTCAAACTACACAAAATTTTTACTTAATCCTATCGTCTTCCTCCCATCCTCTTGAAACCCAAACTACGAAATCTTTTCAACAACAATGTCTACCAGCACGGATTTCTCTATTAACCTAGCTATCCTCAAACTCCCAAAGGAGTTCCTCGAAACTTCCTTTGACTAGTGCACCTTGATATGCTTCTCGTTAAAAAAAAAAAAAATCGTGTAAGCTGGGACCTTTACTACCCTCTAATAGCAAGTTTGCGGCCTAGTCTAAGTTCGTCAAACCCAAAGGTTTTAACCTTCTTTTTAATGAGTGGAACTAAAATATTTGGCCAATGAAATTTAGGAGCTAGCCTCATGAGCTAAATGATTTCAATAGTTTGCTGAAGAGGGTCTCGGCTACCTTCGGTCAGTGATATGGCCTAATTTTATCTATATTTTTCTAATTATTGAAGGTTATTTTGTGATACTTTTGGTTCAATAACTAGTAATTTTCTTTTCTATTTGATATTTTGCTTGTGAAAAATGTTCTTGGTAATTTTGTATAGGAATTGAAAATTTTGGAGCAAAATTGTAGATTTCCAGTGTTGACTTGGCGCTTGCCCAACATAGCTGAACTGGTTGTAGCTTTTGGAAAACAAAGAAAAACAAAACAAAACTAGGAGAAAACCAGAGTTGGATCGGCGCCGATCCAGACGAAATGACCTGGCACCGGCCCGACTCTATTGTGGTGGTTTAAAGTTTTTTTTCGAACTAAATTGGGAATTGCCTAAGAGTTTCACTTGTCTCCAACCTATTCGCGGCCCAGGACTTCTGGAGAATAATTTTTGGCAACCAAGAGGCCTATTTAAATAAGAAAAAGTGAGGATTAATGTATGAATTTAAGGAATCAAAGTTGAAGTCATTCGTTGAAGAGGAATTCATCACTCAAATGAGTATTGTTTCAAAGAGGTTATCAAATGAGGAAGAAGATGGCTTGTCTATGAGTTCTTTCTAAGATTTCTTTTTCTTTGAACAATGATGAGATTAATACTTTAATTATAATTGAATGTTATTTTTGAATCCATGATATTGTAATTTATTTAATCTTTGATCAATTAATTATTATTTTTGGTATTTAATTATTTGTTTTTCTTTGGTGGATTGATGAAGTTGAATTTTCTTCTAATGGACTTAGGAAATAAAGTTAGAATTGAGTTCAATTTAATTAATTCTATATAATTGGTATCTTAATTGGATTGGGAAAGAAGGATAAGAATTGAATTTAGGTAATCAAAGATTAGTTGATTTCGCCTAGAATATATGGTCATTGGCTAATTTCATATTCATATTCCTAGAATATAGAGATATTCATGAGGAATGTGTCTAATGCATTTCTTTAGTCATGTTGGTTTGATTGGGAAATTTGCTAATTTAATAAGGAAATAGTAATTCTATGGATTGGGAAAGAAGTGAATTATATTTTTATTCCTTTATTATGCCAATACAATGTTTGATTGTGATAAGTGTTGGATAGTTCATATCATGTTCTCAAAAATATCTATTTAATTCCATGTTTTTCTCTCCAAGAATTGTGTATATATTTTATCTTTACCTTTATTCTTTATCTCTCTAATTGGTGGGTTAAATAATGAATGAGAAGTTACAAGTGTGTACTTGTTCTTTGAGGATCGATACTCGTTAATTCCCTATAATATACTTGTTAGCCCTAAGAGCATTTTCCTATATTTTGACTTATGACAAACATTAATGAGGACTAACTTGTGTGATTTATATGTGATAGGACATGTTTGACCTCAGTTCTTCTAAAGGGTGCAAATAAGATTGCTAAGCAATTCTTGAGCAATGGAATCCAAGAATAAGTGATCAAGTAGAAGACCAAGTTTAAGAGATTGCATACCAAGAAGTCCTTGTGGAAGATCTTTAAACTAGGAATTATTATTAAGATATTTCTTGTAAATTCCTATATCTCTTTACTTTATGATTCAATTTATTTCTACCTTGAAGCACATAACTAAAAAGATTTCAAAGTTTTATAACTCAGAATTTTGGATCGAGTAGCTTGGATGATTCTGCATCCAAAAGAATTGTCCAAAATCCTGTGAACAGTGTTAAAACGTTTCTGCCTGAAAAAGTGCCACTTTGGACTTATCTTTTGGATGTACCATCGTCCAAAACTCTGGCAAATTTGATAGCGAAAACTATCTGTTAACTAGCCGTTGCTGTCCTACTTTTCACTTATATAAAAGCCAGATTTTCTGCAAGATTTTTGTGCTCTCTCTCTCACTCAGAAACACTCTTACACTTTAGAAAACAAAAATCTTCCTTTTCATTGGGCTTCAAAAGTGAAATTGAATTGTTCAAAAAATGAAAGGCTGTTGGAGCGTATTTCTTCATATCTACTCAAACTTGTGAGCTATTTCTGTAAGTTATCCTTCATTCTAACTTGTATCATAGTTGTGGAGTAAAACCTAGTTGGGGTGAGTCTTGTTTGGTGAATGTATCAAGGTTGGGTGTAAAACCAAGTTGGTGATCCTCTTATGTAAGATTGGTGTAGCCTACCACCATTGATTTGGAAAAAAGGTTTTAGTGATTGTATTGAAATCCTTAAGTGGGTACTTAAGGTAGTAGATATAGATCAGTTGAGGATCGAACCACTATAATTCCTTGGGTATTTTCTTTTGCATCTCATTCTCACTCTATCACTGCATTTTTGCTGGTCATTAGATTAAAGAACTTTATGTCGATCTCCACATTGTTGATCAATTTTAAAGACATTTGTGCTCTATAGAAAGTTTGTCTTTAATGCCCCAACTACCCATTCTTAAAACAAGACCATCTTCTCACCATTTAGTGATGTTTCAAAAGATTCATGTCTACTCTTGTACTGCTACGAAGCTAATCTGATTTTCATGCCTGCTCTTTTACTGTTTATCCGACTTGAATACATTACACTCCTTCTTGCATCTATTAATTTGATCAAAGACTTTTATGTTGATTAAGTGAGACTGTTTTTAATGCTTCAGTTTAGATCTTCATTTCATCATTTACCAAATTTCTTGAAAGTTCTTTAACAACATATTCAAAGTTGCACAGAAAATCTGTTTTTGTGGCACACGCACTTGTTTGTTCTTATTTTAAGATTTTCAGAAGATATTTAAAATTTTAAATTGTTTGTCATAAACCTTATTCACCCCCCTCTAAGATTTATCAATTGGTATCAAAACCTTGGTCTACATTATCCGTAGCTTAACAACTTTGTAGCAAAGATCCATATGGCAAACACTACTGCTATACCTTACATTAAAGGATCTTCCACAAATAGACCTCATTTGTTCGGTGGAAGCAATTATACATTCTAAAAAAATAGAATGAAAATTTTTTTTGCTCAATCAACTTTGAGCTGTGGAATTTGATTTAGAATGGACTATTTGTCCCGTTGAAATTTGTTGAAGGTAGAAAAGTGCCTAAACAGAATGATGAATATGACAATGAGGATATTTCAAAAATGACTCTAAATTTTCAGGCAATGAATATATTATGTTATGCTCTTGATGTCAATGAATACAACCGTGTTAGTGGTTGTGATTCAGCCTTTGATATGTAGAGATTATTTGAAGTTACCCATGAAAGGACTAACCAAGTTAAGGAATCAAAGTTGGGAATGATATTCCGAGATTATGAGCTGTTTACTATGAAGCTATGTGAAAACATCACTGATATGTTCACTCATTTCATAAACATCATGAATGGTCTAAAGGCCTATGGAAAGATCTACCTTCTCGAAGAGTAAAATAGAAAATTGCCTGATACTCTACCAAAAAGTTGGCAGCCAAAAACCTTAGCTATAGAGGAATGAAAAAATTTGAACAGTATACCTACTGAAAGGCTTATTGGCTCTCTGTTAACTCATGAAATAAGACTGAAAAAGTTTCAAGAGCATGATAAAGATGATAGAGGCAAAAGAGGAACTGCCTTCAAGGCTGTAAATAATAAAGCTATTAGTGAACAATCTGAAAGTGATTGTGACACTAATTTGAACAATGAAGAATGGGCCATGGTTGCTAGAAAATTCAAGAAGATGTTCAGAAAAAATAAATTCAGCAAAGGTAAGAAATTTGTCAAAAAGAAAGGGCAAACTTCGTCTCTAAACCTCAATGCTATGAATGCAAGAATACAAAGTATTTTATCATTGATTGCCCAATAGCTAAAGAAAGAGAAGCCAAGAACAATAAGAAGAAAAGAAAAGGATTGATTGGGATTTGGGACCAAGCAGAATCTGAGACAGAAGAAAGCTGTGAATTTGAAAATGAGAAAACAAACATCTGCTTTATAGCCATGGAGGATAAGGTAAATCACACTTCTCCAAATTTGATATCTGAATTGTATGATTCTGATAGTGAGAAGCCTGATAATCCAAATGAACTGCTTTTTGACATTGATAGGGCCTAAATTAATCATATATTTCTTAGTTATTTGAGGCTATTTTATGATACATTTTGTTCAATAACTGGTCATATTCCTTCATATTTGAGATTTTACCATTGAAAATGTATTTTGTGCATTATTTTAGATTTTAAGGGTAAAATAAGACAAAAACATCGCAAAACAAAACAGAGGCGCCACTAGCCAGGACAGGGGAACCAGCGCCGGCCACGTGTTGCTGGCATGCATTTCGAATTGATAAAAAATCAGTGAAATAGAGCAGAACAGAACCGAACCGGCACCGGTTGGGAGGCTAGAGGCAGCGCCGGCTGCACTATAGAAGGGTTGGCGTAAAAATCAAGAAAAATCGACGAACGAATAATGGAACAGACCACAACCGGCGCCGGCTAGGAGGCCGAAGGCGGCACCGGCTGTGCCCTGATGCTGAGGTAGTGTCTCGATTTTTGCGCATCTTTTTTGACAATTTGCAGAGTTTTAGTATTTTCCTACTTCTAGTTGGCCAAAAATCCTAAAGGAACGAATTTAAGTACTTCTAAAGTATATAAATAGAGAAAAAAACACAAGAAAAATGAGGAAATTCGCGGATCAAAATAGCAAATCACTCAAATTAAAGGAAGAATTCTTCAGTTCAAGGAGGATTGTACAAGAAGGTCTACAAAGGAAGAAGAAGGGGGCTTGTATATGAGTGCTTTCCTTTAACTTTGTTTTCTTTTTCTTGAACAATGATGTATTAATTGTTTTATTATAATTTGACATTATTTTAGATATTTATGATTTTTAGAGTTACTTTGATCTTTTGATTAATTGATTATTATTCTTGGTATTTAATTACTTGTGCTAATTACGAAATTAGTTGGTTGTTTCTTTCCATTAACTTGCTTGACCAAAGGGGTTGACGGTGGTTTCAATTCATTAATTTCATATTTGTTGCCTATTAACTTGCTTGACCAAAGAGGTTAATTACTAAGAATTGGGTGATTAAAGATTAATCAATGTCTGCCAGACCAAGGATTCATTAGTTAGTTTCATATTTTAAGTTTACCTGACCACGAAAATTTAATCAAGGATTGTGTTTAATGTATCTTTTAGGTGAATTAGTTGAGACTAACCATGTGATGCTAATTTATCTAGAAGATAGTGATTTCGTGGATTGACCAAAGAAGTGAATCTATATTAATCTTTCATGATACTAAGAGAATAATTAGTTATGATAATGATTGAGTACTTTAAGATCATATTTGTCAAAATAATTGTTTGAGTTATATAATTCTCCATCATTGACATGTATATATTCTTTTATTTTATTTTATTTCATTTTTCTTTTTATCCTTTTTCACTTTCTTGAGTCGGTTAAATAATGAAAGAAAAGTGATTAATGCATACATGTTCATGGAGGATCGACACTCGTTTTAAACCCTGTACTATGCTTAATTATGAGTACGCTTGCTTATATGTATAATTTGGGGATAACGTTTTAATTTAAACTTGATTAGGAATGTACTTATTTTTATATGATTTTTCTACCCAAATCTAAACATATCAAGTTTTTGGCGCCGTTACCGGGGAACAATATCATGAAAGTTTGGATTTTGTTGATTTAACCATGTGAATATGTAAATATGTAAATTTGTACAATTGTTCTCGTTGCCGAAAGATGCCATCTTTTGTATCTTGAATATCTTTGAAATCTAATTTACTAACTTAGATTGATGCTTAAATTGACGAACGTGTTCTTGTAATTCCATAAGTCTAACTATCTTCTATGTGTAGGTGAAATGGCGAATTGGGACTAGAGGAGGCATAACGAGGGGCAGTACCCCTATCACTCTTCTGAGATAACACTCAAAGCCCCAGAATCAGGAGAGCTTGAAACAGTGATTGGAAAATTTGTTGTTCTAGTCACAAAACGCTTTCGAGAAATAGACTCCACATTTGAGAAGTTTGAGGAGATGATACGTAATATGGAAACACAAATCTGGTTTTTGACTGACATGGAGTTAAAAGCTCAAGAACTAAACAAAGAGAAAACAGTTGCTCTCACATTATGGAATGGAAAAGAGTTGCCAGACATGGCAAACTGCAACCGACGTCGGCTGGAGGAAGAGAACTGGCGCCGGCCGTCCTGTGCACCCGAGAGCAAAGCGACCAGTACGCAACCGGCACCGGCTGAACCGGTACCAGCTGCACCCTGTCCTTTTGCCGGAAATCCCACTAGAAATTCCACTTTTCAGCCCCAAATTCCTTATCCTACCCGTATACACAAAGCTCGAAAAGATGCCCAATTTGACAGATTCCTTAAAATATTCAAATAGCTGCCAATAAACATCCAACTCAGTGAAGCTTTAATCCACATGCCCAAATATGCCAAATTCCTCAAAAGCATGCTCGTAAGCAAAAAGCGATTGGAAGAATTGTCCACAGTGGTACTAAATGAAGAATGTTCAGCCATATTGCAGGATAAATATAATTTTCCACAAGAGAATGATCTAGAAAGTTTCTCTATCCTATGTTTAATTGGCATCTTAATTTCTATAATGCATTAGCTATAGGTGCTAGTATTAATTTATTGCCATATAAAATATTTAAAAAGCTAGGCCTAGGAGACCCCCAACCCACTAGGATGAGTATTCAACTTGCAGATAGATTTATCAAATATCCTAGGGGTATAATAGAAGATGTGCTTGTAAAAGTTGATAAATTCATATTTTCAGTGGATTTTGTTATTCTTGACATGGATGAAGATTCCAAAGTCCCTTTAATCTTAGGTAGACCATTCCTAGCTACAACAAAGGCATTAATTGATGTTCATGGGGGAAGGTTGACACTTAGGGTTGGGGATGAGGAAGTAGTCATTCACATCAGCATGCAACACCCTTTATCTTCAGATAATTCTTGTTTGAGAGTCGATATTCTTGACGAACCTATTTTGGAGTTTATGCAGGAATCATTTGAGGAGGAGTTGGGAGAAACGTTAGTAGCATATTTGGAGGACTCTAATAATGAGGATGGGATGAACAGTTTTGAAAAAATTGAGAAAATCAGTTTGGGGAGAATGAAATCATCCATAGAGGATCCCCCGGAATTGGAGCTAAAAGACCTACCTGAGCACTTGGAATATGTGTTCTTGGCTGAAAGACATAAATTGCCTGTAATCATTGCCAAAGATCTACTAAAGACCAAATTGGTAAGTGTGTTGGGGAAATATAAGGGAGTAATAGCATGGAAAATCACCGATATAAAGGGAATTAGTCCATCCTTTTGCACTCATAAGATTTTGATGGAAGAAGGTGCAAAGCCCAAAGTGCAATCCCAACGTAGGTTGAATCCACATATGAGTGAAGTGGTAAAAGATGAGGTGATTAAGCTTCTAGATTTAGGCATCATTTACCCTATTTGTGATAGTATTTGTGTGAGTCCTACTCATGTGGTACTAAAGAAGGGAGGAATGACGGTAAGCCCCAATGATAAAAATGAGCTAGTCCCTATGAGATTGGTCACGGGTTGGAGGTTTTCTATTGGTTATAGGATACTAAACAAAACCATTAGGAAAAACCACTTCCTTCTCCTTTTTATTGACCAAATGTTGGAAAGGTTAGCCGGACATGAATATTATTGTTTCTTAGATGGATTTTTTGGCTCCCTACAAATCCCTATAGCTCCTGAGGATCAAGAGAAAACCGCTTTCATATGTCCATATGGTACTATTGCATATCGTCAAATTCCATTTGGTCTTTGCAATGATCCCTGAACATTCCAAATGTGCATGACAGCAATATTTGAAGGACTTGTGGGGGACATCATGGAGGTATTTATGGATGATTTTGTTAGGATGTATGCCCTCATAGACTAGGTTTTTGATGTAAAAATCGAATATTTTAATAAAAGAATTTATTCTTAGAAATTGTTTGTGAATTTATAATTTTATGTGTGCATAATTACGTTTGGAAAAGATCCATTGTGTTTAAGTAAGTGGTCCATATGAATGGAGGTCTTTCATAGTAAGGTATGGATCACGGGTTACTTAGCACATAAACTTTTGTTCTTAACTGATTGATGAGAATGGAAATCTCATCATGTCTAGATTATTATGTTATGAATTCTAAATGGGGAACGGCTTACCTTTAGCCAGTGAGTAGTCCACTCACTTCATGACATAAACATATTTCGAATACGTATAACAGGACATGTAGTAGTGGTTTTTTAAAAGTACTATATGGTAGAAATCTAGACTACTACCACTACAACGTGGACTAGTACTCTACGACTTGAGTATGAGTTGGTGGTTTGATGAAGTTGGAAGCATATACTTTGATATGGTAGGGCCAATATACTTGTATGTTGGGTATGTGTGACTAGTTAGTTAAAACAGACTTGTACAAGATAGTTTCCATACTATATCGCCCCTTGTGGTTGTCTGAATGATCTAAATATCCAGGGCTCTGGAAAACATGACTTGGATGTTTGTTTTAGGGTAGCTCCCTTGGAAAGCGGAAATAATCCAGGAGGTCATGGATCATTGGACTAGAGGTCTAAGGATGGTAGATGTCATTTAGAAAGGTGTTAGTACACTTATTCCTCTCTAAATGTACAGTGACGTATAGAGGGGTATTTTAGTCATTACACCTATAAGTCGGAGACTTTGCTAACTCAGCATTGTCCTTGGGGTCAATATTTTCTTATGGTGATATTAGAAAATATTTAAAATATAAAATATAGCTATTTATATGGTAAGGGTATTTTGGTCATTTTAGTAGCCAAGGCGGTGTGTCTTTTGGTCCCCAGTATGGACCGTGAGTCCTAATTAAATACGGGTTAAGGAATTGATCTTAAATTAAATGGAATTATTTTATTTAAGTAGCCTAATTTAATTATTAGGTTAGAATAAAATAAAGGTCCATGGAGAGAGAATTAATTAAATTAGTTTGGTGGGTTAATTAATTACTCAAGGCTTTGGCCCAGTTTAAATAATTAGGGATTAATTTGGGACTAAACTGATTTAGACTTATTTAATTAGACTGATTTATTTGGGCTAGAAAATTAATTATTTGTTGGGCCATTGAGTTGGTTCTAACTAGAATAATTAATTAAGCCCAATAGGTTAAACCAAGAGTCCAATGGCCCAGTCCAGTTTAACCTAGGGTTTTTTATTTAGGTTAAACAGGAGGATTGGATACATCGTTGTTGACATAACACACATACTCTGAGACGGCTTTTTCTCTGTGGAAGCCAGACATGTCTCTCTCTCTCTCTCTCTCTCCAGAAAATTCCCTAACTCGTCAGTTGTTTACCAAACGGTAGTTAGGCAGGCTATATACTGAAAGACCAAGAGTTTGGCATCCACATACATGCAAAGGCGGAGTAGGAGGCTTACAAAAATTGCACCAGAGGCTTTTACCAGCACACCTACACCGGTTGCACATGTTCCGGTACAGCCAACACTTGGAACGAGAAAAATATATAAAATTTTTAAAACCTCGGGATTGGGACAGGGTGCAATTGGCACCGACTAGGGCTGTCGGAGTCGACCGCGGCCCTACCTTGGACTCCTTGTTCTTGTTTTTTTCAATTTTTTTTTGTTCGCTTCCGCTGCGTGCTCCGTGTTTTGCCGCTTTCCACGCCTTTAGATTTCTCAGTTTTTGGTAATTCATTTGACTTGTGCTTATATAATCTTGAAAAGGTACTGGCAAGATGTGAAAAGACTAACATCATGCTCAATTGAGAAAAATACCACTTTATGGTGCAAGAAGATATTGTGTTAGGGTATAAAATTTTAAGGAAGGGTATAGAAGTGGATAGAACAAAGATTGAAGCAATTGAGAAGCTACCTCCTCCTACTTCTGTGAAAACTATAAGGAGCTTTCTTGGTCATGCAGGTTTTTACAGGAGGTTCATCTTAGATTTCTCAAAAATTTCCAAACCTCTTACCTCTTTACTTGAAAAGTATGTTGTGTTTAATTTCAATGAAAAATACTTAAATGCTTTCACCATGCTTAAGGAGAAATTGATTAATTCACCCATTTTGATTGCACCTGATTGGCCTCTTCCATTTGAACTAATGTGTGATGCAAGTGATTTTGCAGTTGGTGCAGTACTTGGACAAATGAGGAATAAGCACTTCCAATCCATATACTATGCAAGCAAGACTTTAATGGATGCGCAAGAAAACTACATAACAACAGAAAAAGAATTGCTTGCCATAGCGTTTGCTTTCGATAATTTCCATTCTTATCTTATTTTATCCAAAGTCATTGTTTATACAGACCACTCTGCCCTAAAGTATTTACTAATCAAACATGATTCCAAACCAAGATTAATAAGATGGGTATTATTATTGCAGGAATTTAATTTGGAAATTAGGGACAAAAATGGTGCGAAAAACTTGGCTGCGGATCACTTGTTAAGATTGGTTATTCCCAATTTGGAATCATTGGTAGAGGAAGACATCAATGACACCTTTCTGGATGAACAACTCATGCTCATAGAAGGTGAGATTCCAAACAACCCTTAGTTCGCAGATTTTACTAATTACTTGGTTGCAGGAATTACTCCAAAAGATCTCACAATGCAACAAAAGAGGAAATTCCTCTCCGAAGTAAGGCATTACTTTTGGGAAGACCCTTATTTGTTTAAGTGTTGTGCGGACCAAATCATTCGAAGATGTGTGGACTCTAAGGAATGAGAGGATATTCTTAGACATTGTCATGAAGGACTTGTTGGAGGCTACTACCAAGCCAACAACACTGTACGAAAGGTGCTTGAATTTGGATTCTATTGGCCCACATTATTCAAAGATGCCCACAAGTTTGTTTAAAGGTGTGATAGGTGTTAACGAATAGGTAACATTTCTAAATCTAATAAGACGCCATTACAAAATTTTTAAACTTGTGAAGTATTTAATTGTTTGGGGATAGACTTCATGGGACCTTTTCCTAGTTTTTTGGGGAATAAATACATTTTGGTAGCAGTGGATTATGTTTCTAAGTGGGTAGAAGCACAAGCTCTACCAACTAATGATGCAAGGGTTGTGGTAAAATTTCTGAAAAAACTCTTCGCCCGTTTTGGTGTGCCCAAGGTACTCATTAGTGATAGGGGAACTCACTTTTGTAATACTCGAATGGAAAAAATTCTCAAACATCTAGGAGCAAACCATAGGTTTGCCACCCCCTATCACCCCCAAACAAGTAGACAGGTTGAAGTGGTTAATAGAAAAATCAAAAGAATCTTGAAAAAAACTGTTAACCATACTAGGAAGGATTGGAGTCTAAAATTAGATGACACTCTTTGGGCATACAGGACAGCTTTTAAGACCCCAATTGGCACAACTTCACTTCGGTTAGTTTATGAAAAAGCACGTCATTTACTTGTTGAGATTAAGTATAAAGCTTATTGGGCTATTAAACTTATTAACCTTGATCTTAAGTCATCTGGAAAGCCAAGGTTGTTCCAACTCATAGCCTTAGAGGAGTTGTGCAATGATGCTTATGATAATTCATTGTAGTATAAAGAGAGGGTCAAAAAATGGCATGATAAACATATCACTCGACAACACGACTTTGAGAAAGGCGATCAAGTGTTGCTATTCAATTCTCGCTTACAAATTTTTTCAAGTAAGTTGAAATCAAGGTGGTTGGGATCATACACCGTAAGTAAAATATTCCCCTTTGGCACCCTTGAGATTGCTCACCCCCACTAGGGGCGCTTTTAAAGTCAATGGCAATCGCGTGAAGCGTTATGTTGGGAGAAGTCTTCACAACACAAATCAGGTGGATGTGCTCTTCGACACTGCAAAATAAAACTTCTTGGGTTATCTTGACTTCTTTCTTTTGTGCTATATACGTTTCTTTTCTTTGTTGTACTATTTCTTTACTTTTTGTTTATTTTTCTTTTCTAGTTTTTATGCTTTGGTGTATTTCTTTTGTATTTTTTTTCTTTTTAGGTACTTTGACAATGCTCCTTTTTGCTGGATCTCAACTCTTATGTAGGAGAATGGCCACTATAATAGAAGTATTTATTTTCTTATCCTTTCCCCTTTATTTTTGGTCCCATGAAATTTATTTCCTTGCTCTATTTATTTGGCCATTGAGGACAATGTCCAGTTTAAGTGTGGGGGAGGTTAGAATGAGAATTCTTCTAGGCTTCATTCTTCTATGTTTCATGCTTCTTGACATGCTTCTTTGGATCTTTTGAGTAAAATTTTCAAAAATTTTCTGATTTTTTGTGAGCTTTCAAGATGTATTTTTAATACATGTCTTTGTGCTAGATCATAGAGCATATGTTCTATATCATTTGTAGCTTATGCATGACTTTTTACACGCAATTGGACTAAGTAGTTCTTGATCAAATGCTTTACATTGTTCTTAAACCTGTTTTTATGCTAAAATTCATTGAGCATTCTAGAATTTACTTGAATATCTCTTGAGGCGAAATAAGAAAGACATTCATGATTTAACTTAGGGATGACGGTAATATGCCTTTTTTGGATAGTTTGAGCTTTTCAAGCCTACCTATTTTATATTATCCCTAGTGTCTATTTTTAGCCTAAATTGATAATTTCTTTCTTAAAACCCATTATCATACTTTGTCCATAACTTCTTTTTGAGAGTTTGATACTTCTTCCAAATCTTTGATTGCTCTTAATGGATGAAAGTACAAGAAGAAGAATTGTGAGGGTAAGTGTGAAACCCCAGTCAAAACCAACCTTAGAGTAAGGGGGTTGGGATGTATATTATATTTTATTGCATGTTTAAATATATTTTTATATGACTTTATGTACTTTGGATTTGTGTTTTCTAGTCTAGAGGGCTTGGATATGATTATTGAGTAAGAATGGCAAAATGGTAATTTTTGCCTGAGGTGAAAATAGAGAGATAACTTGAGAATTAAATAGGAAAAATATTTTAGAGAGAAAATAAAAATAAGAGTTGTTGTGGTTTAGTGGTTGGAGCTTTGAAATTAATTCGTGAGGTCTTGGGTTCAAATTCCATCATTGGAGCTTTAGCAAGATTAAATTTTATTTTTGCTTGGGAAGGGGTATTTTCGGCCTTATGTGCTTTAGAATAGGGTAGAGATGTTGTCGTAGGGGAGACATAATAGAAGTATCCTAATCCTATTCTTTTACCCTATACAAAATTCTTAAGGGAATTCATTCCTCCTTGATCCTTAATTTTCCCTAATTCTCAATTCGTTAGATTGGTTAAATTTGTTCTAACCAATTTTTATTCCAGAAATTTCAGTAAAGTGCTGTGGCTTTGAAGGTTCAAAATGTCTAAGGGAAAGACATCTTATGGACCGAAAATGTGGAAGAGATGGGGAAGGTTCCAAGAGAATTAATTCCCCTAGTGAACCTTCTAAACTTCACTCTAACTAGGTTCATTTTCCTTCGTGTAATGAACTGAAATTTTTCCAACTTCTTGTGCTTTCAAGGTGTCGAAATTCTCAGCCATTATTCCCTCCCAAATGCTGCCAGAAAATGGCCCTTTTAATCAGCTTGAAATCTAAAATTTTCTAGTTAATTTCGGGCTGCACAAATGCTGTGCAAAACCAGAAAAATTTCTGGTTAAAATCGCAGCTTTGGTGGTCTTCAACCAAGTTGTTTTCTTCCAATTTTCTCCCAGCTTCTTAGCCACATTTTTCCTCCATGAAGCAGGCTGGAAACCAGCCATGAAAGGCCTCTGAAATCTCCTTCAAACTCTCTGCAAGCTGACTGAAAATTGGCAGCCGAAACTGTCCAGAAAAATTCTAGCACTTGAGTAAAAACCTGTGTAGAATTTTTTCAGCCTTGTTTCCACTTTAGCCATGTCCGAAATCTTCCTCATATTTCTTTTCAAACCACTTTTAAACAGCCATAAACTGAACTCTATTGTCTTCCCCAAACTTCTGCACGAAAATCAGACATGGCTGCCTGAAAATATCTCTAATAAATCACTGCAATCATGCCTTGATTGGATACCAAAATTTCAGCAAACTTAATAGTACAAAAACCTAGTGCATTTACAAATATAAGAGTATTAAATTAATGATTCAACCATTAGATTTGTTAAAATCGTTATTCAAAGTAGTGTGACTAAATTTGAAAATAATCAGAAAAAATTTGAATTGGTTTTTATGGATTTAATTAAAATTAGAATTAAATACAATGGTTATCAGCTAACTGTGGTATTTAGATTACTAACCATGATGGTTATATAGCCATCGTATGTGATTGAACTAAAACAATGGTTATAAACCGTTAATTTACATACAACAAAAAATGTCTGCCTTAATTTTGATTCGAGAATAAGACAATTAAGATTGACCATTGTACCAGGCCAAAAATATACAATGGTTAAGTGAAATTGTCGTATTTGTGTGCATTATATATGACAGTTTATACAACCGTCACATTAGTTCGAACAAATACGACACTTTGTCAAATAACTGTTGTATAAAATCTTTTAATACGATAGTTGATAATTGTCGTATATAGTAGCCTATTATGAAGGTTTTGTGACCGTCGTAATTTTTAGGGTCGCATTTGCCCTTTTTTTTATAGTATTATCGATTGGTGAGCTTGGTTAAGAGTTGCGGTTATTGTGAGTATGACTATAATTCTTCCTTCTCTTGTCTTTTTCCTTCGTTTTATGAGTTGATCATGTCTAGATCAAAGGGTATGGCTTCACGTGCTAAGAGGTCTAGAGCCTCATCTTCTTCTACTCCCTCTTTTGAACCCTTTCCTATACAACCTATCCAGTTCTTTAAGTCTACTTATCAAATTTGATACCAAACCCATTTGAACAACAAGATCATAGTGGAAAAAACCATTAAACTATCCTTTGAAAATTCTCTTCAGTTGTCTATCATGTTTAGAAGATTGGGATGGAAGGCTATTATCCGACTCTAGGAGGCTTATTGTCCAGTGAGAGTTAAGGAATTTTATGCCAACATGTAGGACCAAAAAAAAAAAAAAAAAACTTGGAGACTATTTCCACCATAGTTAAGGGGGTGCCTATTGAGTTTGATAAGGCCAGACTAGATGCTATCCTAAATGTGCCCAATGATAGTCCATGGATAGCTATGGACCAGCACAACCAGAAAATCATTTTTGAGTCGACTTGGAATGTGACTAACACCCATACCACATTGGGGATGTATAAGACGGGACCTATGGGAGGAGTGGGCTATTACTCTAACAATGACCTTGAAGCCCAATTACGTACCTTGGTTTATATCTTTGCCTTTAATGTCTTTCTTAAAGCTAGTAGTTTCAATAAGTCCCGAGTGATTGACATATATATTCTTCACAAGATGCTTCATAGCGCACTTATCATCCAGTCTATGAGAGAGGTAGTCTACTCTTGCCTTTTCTCCAAAGCCTTTGTTTTCCTTTTAGTCATTATGCGTATCTTTCAGGCCTTTGGAATGAGTTGTGATGGGGAACTTACTGAGACTACCACTAAGTGAAATGTAGTGACTGAGTATACACTAGTTTAGTGTGGGTATAGGTACCATGAGCGAGAGTGGAGATGGATGAGACCTTTTGAGGTCCAACACCCCGGGATGGAGGAGATATCCCCTGATGATATGAAGGAGGAGCAGCCCCACAGCCTTGAGCACGTGCCAGTAGTTCGAAATCACAGCCTAGTGCTGAATTCAAGGCTGAGATGTGCACTCAGATGGAGCAGCTTAGACTCAAGATGGAGACTCAGACAATCGTTCTTCACCAACTTCGAGAGTCACTAGCTGACATGTATAGGAGGCAGGATGCTCTGCTATAGCGGTTGACCACATGGATGCAGCAGTTTTCTGGATAAGTGGGAGGTGCTTCTACTAGTCAAGCTGCGGGAGGTGATGATGATTATGCGGATGATGAGGATGACGATGATTCTGAGGATAATGCCTTATGACCTTCTACTTCTGTTTTTCTTACTTCTTTCTAGTTTTTTCTTTTGGTCATTTTTCTCTTTAAATTTTAATAACTTTTCTTATATGTTAGTTATCTTTTAGTTGTTTGTTTACTTTTACTTTTATTCTAGTTTTATGTTTTTTTTTTCTTGTAATACTCTATCATTGTCCAAGGAAACATGCTCTTTGGGATGAATTCAACTTTGTTCTTACCATTCTTGAATATGGAAAGTATTTCTTTGCCTTGTTTCTTCTCCCTCTATCTTTATTAGTCTATTTGGATGTGCTTTATTGTGATATTGTAGGTTATTGAGGACAATGTCCAATTTAAATGTGGTGGAGGGATTCAATTCAATACTTTCTATTCCATACTTTCATCTTAATCTCTTCTTGCATGATATCTTGATAAAATTTGGGATAAATTTTTTTCAATTTCACATGAAATTGACTTTTGAGCTTACAATTGAGTTAATTTATCTAAGATAAATTTATGATTTTCTTTTTAACTTTGGATATAGATTTGTTATTTATTATGGTTGGATTTATTAAAAAGTAAACTTGTGTATTAAGTTGAATTTTGCTAAATCTTGAGAATTTAAGCTAACATTGGTTATATTTGATATTTGAGTTTGTTTTATTCTTTGGGTTTGAATGTGGATGATATGATGAAATATAGGAAACAATGTTTATTAATTCTAGTGTTGTGGATGTATAACTTGTTTGACATTGAGTTGTGAATAAAGAATGTGAGGGGAAAAAAATAAAAAGGCAATGAGTGGAAAAATCATTTTTATATGAACTGAAAAAATTGAGTTAAATCTCTTATTTTGAATTTTTGAAGACCTTGTACTGAAAAGAGGGTTAATATGGAGAGAAGTAACAAGTATTGTTCGATGCACTCTCTTGAGACTATCTCGAAGGTAAGAAAGCAAGAAAGAAAAATGCTGAAAAGAATAATAACTATAAGGGGACCAATACGGTACGTGAAAAGAAATCTATTCACTTAAGGTTATCAATTCTCTAAGTCATTGAAAAAAGAGTGGAGTATGTCCTTTTACTACTTAAGTTATGCAAATTTGAGTTCATGATGCTGGAATTGGTTAAATAGCTTGACTTGTATGATTTATGTTGTTTATGTTTTTGCTTAAGGGGTAGAATAATTTTCTTGTACTAGATATGAGCTTATTTAACTTCACTTTGATGGCCTTAGGATTATTTGGTTTAATACATAAGTTTGCAAAGTTTTGAAATGGCTGAATAAATGACAAGTTTATATTTAAGGTTGGAAGAAAGCCATGCTTTATTGTAGATCAATTTACTATGGATAAGTTTGATGAGTTTGCTTTGTATTTAATTCTTGTTTTCTTGAGGACAAGCAAAATTTAAGTGTGGGAGAATGCGATAGGGTCTAATTTTGTCTATATTTTTCTAGTTTTTTGAGGTTGTTTTGTGATACTTTTGGTTCAATAACTTTCTTTATATATGATATTTTTCTTGTAGAAAATGTTCTTGCTAATTTGTACAGGAATTGAAAGATTTTGAGCAAAATTGTAGATTTCCAGTATTGACCCAACATTTGCCCAACATAATTGAACTGACCGTAGTTTGATTTGGAAAAACAGAGCAAAATCGGAAGAAAACCAGAGCTAGACCAGCACCGATCCAAATGAAGTGACCAGACGCTGGCCCGACTCTGTTGTGGCGGTTCAAAGTTCTTTTTAGAACCAAATTGGGAATTGCCTAAGAAATTCACTTATTTCCAACCTGTACTCGGCTCAGGACTTCTGGAGAACAATTTTTGACAACCAAGAGGCCTATTTAAGCAAGAAAAAGTGAGGATTAATGTATGAATTTAAGGAATTAAAGTTGAAGTCACTCATTAAAAAGGAATTTATTACTCAAAGGAGCATTGTTTCTAGGAGGTTTTCAAAAAAGAAAGAACATGTCTATGAGTTCTTTCTAAAACCTTTATTTTTTTTTTTATTTGAACAATGATGATATTAATGTTTTAATTATAATTAAATGTTATTTTCGGATTCATGATATTGTAATTTATTTAATCTTTGATTAATTAATTGTTGCTCTTAGTATTTGATTACTTATTTCTCTTTGATGGATTGATGAAGTTGAATTTTCTTCTAATGGACCTGGGAAATGAAGTTGAGTTCAATTTAATTAATTATATATAATTGTTATCTTAATTAGATTGGGAAAGAAAGTTAAGAATTGAACTTAAATAATCAAAGATTAGTTGATTTCGCCTAGAGTATAAGGTCATTGACTAATTTCATGTTCATATTGCCTAGAGTATAGGGATATTCATGAGGAATGAATCTAATGCATTTCTTTGGTCATGTTAATTTGATTAGAAAATCTGTTAATTTAATCAAAAAATAATAATTCCATAAATTGGGAAAGAAGTTAATTCTATTTTTATTCATTCATGATGCCAAGACAATGATTGATTGTGATAAGTGTTGGATAGTTCATATCATGTTCTCAAGAATAACTATTTAATTTCATGTTTTTCTCTCCAAGAGTTGTGTATATAGTTTATCTTTATCTTTATCTTTCTAATTGGTGGGTTAAATAATGAATAATAAGTTACTAGTGTGTACTTGTTCATTGAGGATCGATACTCATTAATTTTCTATACAATGCTTAATAATGAGTACACTTACTCATATATGTGATTTGGGGATTAGTGTTTTAATTAAACTTAATTGGAAATGGATTCAAAATTGCATGATTTTTATAACCCAAATTCGAACGCATCAGCAATGGAAGGCATTGTGCATCTATATACGATTTATATCTCTACTTTTGACACCGACCCGGTCGTCCTCTCCTAAATACAATGCTTCCATTTTGATCCCCTACCGTCATTGATTTTGTGTTCCTCTTTGGAATGGTAAATCCCACTCTTTAAAACATATTTGTTATTCTTAGACTACTAGTGGATAGTGAAGAGATCCCCAATTATGACACTACCATAGTTCATTATTTCAATATTACACATAAGAGTGTGGCAATCTATAGCAAATTTGTGAGAGCAAATAGGAAATTCAGTGTATATTAGAAGATAAACATGCTGCTTTTCTTTTGTGTTAGGTTTGCAAGCACAACACTACATCTTTTGGAGTTATTCTTATTAGAATTTGAGGACTCCAATAACATAGAAAACATCCTCGAATCCATATAGGATCCAAGTTAAATAGCAAGATTGACTAGGTTATGATTTTGTACCTCAAAGATTTTTTAGAGTACTATGTTTTGAAGCAGATCACAAGCGCTACCTCTTGCAAATGCTCTCTACCTATTGCACATGGCGAACTAATTATAAAACCTAGCAGTGTTTAGTGGCTAAGGTTTTGCAGGTTATTTGTTTTTGGAGCATTATATGAGCAGAACTAAGATGCAGACTGATGCTCAAATCTGTTCTTATATTTCCTCTACATGAAAATTTTGAGAATAATCAGAAATCTGCCTTTATCAAGACTCTCCGTTTGAAATCAAATTTCAAACGTAGATAAAGTCAGATAATCTAGTAGTTACTGATCAATTGACCAATCTAAATACATTAAACTTGGATGTAATTTCAAATACAATGAATCTGACACATTTTTAAATACATCAAATCTGATCACTAGAAAAATAACTTAAGTTGTTTATTTAATGTGTGACCCTCTAGGTTCATTTAACACTAATAGTATGTCCAAAACATATTTATAAGGTCTACAAGTTATAAGCGATTTCTAACAAAACATTATAACTACCCATGTTAAGATAAAGATCGGTGATCTCTTAAAACTAAATTATAATTTTGACATTTAGTCATTTTATCACACGATATTCTAATTAAATATAAGACATAGAACATATCATCCTTATATAACTTAATCAATTATTTCTTGATCTCCATATAAATTATTCAAATAAATGATATCAATATCTCTTTATTGATATATTTGAACACGATCATACATTTTAAAACTTGAACTCATCAAATAGTCCATGGATATCTCTCTCAGTAATGAAAGGAACAAATTCCTTCATTATCATTCACATTCTTCTCCTAGACTTATTCTATATCCAACAATAGTTTTACTAATCATCTAGTTAAAGACAACTTAAGAATACATTGAGATATAAAACCCATTAAGTAGGAAATTATGATGAATTTAGGTCGAAAGATTTAAAATATCATTATTTGGAAAGAATATAATACCCCCACCTTTTTATCTTTGACTAGCTACTATTTGTAATAAGATGAGGATTTGTATCAATAGCCAAAACAAAAGTTGATCGGTATAATGAGACGAATATTTTGGTATGATAATATTTGGTCGGGACCTAGATGTAATTATTGAATTTGTTCTACTCGTACTTTAAATCTTCAGAAAGCTACTATTATTAATAAAATAAGAATTTGATGGTACGTTGAGAAGAGAAATTGATCAGTGCGACAAAACGCATGTTTTGGTGTGAATTATGCTATCCGGGTCACCAGGGGGCATTTTCGTCATTTTGACCGTACCTGCGACTTTGACCATAAATTTGACCAAATAGAAAGAGAATTAAAGAATTTGAGTGTTACCAGTAGATTTAGTGGAATTTTGGAGTTGAATGGTGAAATAAAATATTTTTTCGTCACAGACCCGATTTTGGTCATTTATGAAGAAAATAAGAAATTGCGGTTAAAAATGGTGCGGGTGGAATTTGGTGAGTGATAGCTCATGGAAATGTGTCAATTTAAGAGAGGTTGCATGAAGAGTTCGTGCAAAACACTTGGAATTAAAGGATTTCAAAAATAAATGAAGAATGATGTGTAATTTTGTAATTGGAACACATCATGTTGTGGGCCATTTAATTTAGGCCTTGGGTATTGTGATTGGCTAATGTTTAGACTAAGAGAAGATGAATGAATGGCTGGAAATTGACCAAGAATTTTGTTGGCCTTGCAAGAAGAAATAAGGGAATTTTTGTGGAGGAAATAAAAGTTGTTGGTGTGTAAATTTTTCATTGGAACACCCCTATATATTAGCTACCATACAATTAATTGATTTAAAATTTTCTTGGCCAAATTTTTGATGAGAATGGCGGTGGGAATGCTATTACAACAGCCAGAATTTCAGCCAGCCTTGAAGAAGGGAAAACAAGGAAAGAAAAGCTAGAGAAAAAGAAAAATGAGAGAGAAAAAAAGAAGGGTGTGTGTGTGTGTGTGTGTGTGTGTGTTCTTGGAGCAAAATCACTTCAAATAACCTCAAACACAAGGTAACATCTTATACTTCAAGAATTAAAGTTGTAGATTTCATTATGGTGATCATTATGATATCAATTTTAATATGAAAATATGTTTTTCATGTCTTGATTTTGGATTAAAGCTAGGGTTTGTAAACTTTGTGAGTGAACCTTGTATATACCTATGTGATCTATGTATGTTGGCTGCCTAGAAGTCTTATGGATATTGTTTTGTGTAAGGAAGAATTGAATATTTATGGTAGTTTGAAGGATTGCTTTTGGTTGATGAGATGATAACCAAAGTAGAATAAAAATGGAAGTTACTTTGTTGGAACAATGAATTATACTAGCTTTTGTTTCGAAGAAGTGAATTTGTGTTGACTAAGTGTGACTCTTGTGAGCCATTGGAATCTAGAAAACATAGAATTAAAGATTATTTGAAGGAAATTTGAGTGAATTAATGATTCTAAGGTGTTAAAGGCTAAAGGAAAACAAAGGAAAGCATGAATAGTAGGTTTGAGGCAAAACTATTGGGGTTGTTTTTGCCTAATAATGTATTACGAGAACTAGGAGTCTAAATACGACCTATACAAAATTAAAGTTAAGAGTCTCACGGTCAATCTGGTATATCATAGAGCCAAATCGGAGTTGTGGATTGAAAATTATGTGCAAAACAAAATGATGTGTCAAACCAGTGAAATTTCAGAAAAATAGTCCGAAAATGGATGAATTTAAGGATGATTAATTGTATTATTTTGGATGAAATCAAGGTAAAATATGAAGTGAATCCTTTGTATATGAAGGGAGAAAGGTTGTGGATTGAAAGTTATGTACAAAACAAAATGATGTGTCAAACCAGTGAAATTTCAGAAAAGTGGTCCGAAAATGGATGAATTTAAGGATGATTAATTGTGTGATTTTGGATAAAATTAAGGAAAAATATGAAGTGAATCCTTTGTATATGAAGGGAGAAAGGTTGTGAAAAAAGGAAAATGAAAGAATTGATCAAACGACGAAAAAACGACGTGAACGAAAGTTAAGCGTTTTCCTTAACCGTCAGCTAACTATCGGCCCCAACGGCTAATGTCAGTTGAACATCGGCTAAACATCAAGCACCTCGGCTATGTGAAACCCCAGTTGAAACCAACCTTAGAGTAAGGGGGTTGGGATGCATATCATATTTTCTTGCATGCATAAATGCATTTTTGTATGATTTTATGTGCTCTAGATATGTGATTTATAGTTTAGAGAGCTTAATTGTGTTTATTGAGTAAGAATAGCAAAATGAGAATTTTTGCTTGAGGTGAAAATAGGGAAATAGCTTGAGAATCAAATAGGAAAAATATTTGGGAAAAGAAATAAGAACAAGAGTTGTTATGGTTTAGTGGTTAGAGCTTTGGAATTAATTCTTGAGGTCTTGGGTTCAAATTCCATCATTGGAGTTTAACATGATTAAATTTTTATTTTTGTTTGCGAAGGCTATATTTCGGCCTTATATGCTTTAGGGAAGAGTAGGGGTGTTGCCCAAGGGGAGACATGATAGGAATGTCCTAATCCTACTCTTGTGCCCTACAAAAATTTCTAAGGGATTCCTACCCTTCGTAATCTCTAATTTTCCTTAATTTTTTAATTAATTAGGATGTTCAATTTATCCAGGCCAATTTTGTTTCCAGAAAATTCCAACAAGGATCTGTGATATTTAGGTTTCAAAAATGGCTATGAATGGATATATTCTTGACCGAAATTGGGGAAGAGTTATGAAAAGTTCCCAAAAGAATTAATCTTCATGGTTGAACCTTCAAAACTCTAACCTAGTTGTGTTCATCTTCTTCATGTAATAAATTGGAAATTTTTCCAACTTCTTGACTAGTCCAATTGTCGAAATTTTCAGCCAATATTCCCTCTCAAATGCTGCTAGAAAAATGATTATTTCACTTAGCTTGAAGACTGAAAATTTCAGCTCAAAACCGGACTGCCAAAGGCTGTGCAAACCAGAAAAATTTCCTGGGCAGTTTCACAGCTTGTTGAGCCAAAAAACCAAGCTGTTTCTCCCAACTTTTCAACAAGCAATGCAATCTTGTTTTTCCTCCATAAAGAAGGCTAGAAACCAGCCTTAAAAGACCCTCCAATGGCCCTTCAAACCTTCTGCAAGCTGACTGAAATATGGTAGAAAAATTTGCCCAGAAATTCTAGCCAGCTTGCGAAAATCCTGAACAGAAATTCCAGCTTGTTCCCTCTTCACCCTTGTTCGAAACTTACTCTATTTTTCTGTGCAAACTCACCTTGAACAGCCATGAATTGAGCTTCATCATCTCCTCCATTGTTCTGCATAAAAAACAGCTCCATGGCTGCTCCTAAAATCTCTCCATCAATCACCCCAATCAAGCCATTCATTGAGATCCAAAATTTTCCAGCAACCTTCCATAGATTAACCTTCAAACAACCAGAAAATTCCTTCACCAATGTACACCATATTTTCAGCCACTCTAAGGCTCATTCAAACATCATTCATCTCAGCAAAAATCACAGCAATTCAGTCGGCCATTGAAACTTCCAAAAGCTCTCTATTAACCAAGATCTTCTTACCATATTTGTTTCCAAAATTGATTCCCTAAAATATTCTTTTAGGATTTCAAACAACTAGCTTTTCATTTCCTCTCAAATCAGAAAATTCAACTTCCTAAACCCTCAAAATCAGTCGGCCACTCCTTCTTACACAGAATTTCGGCCAGCCCTCTCCCTATTCTCTCCATTCTCTCCAAACCAAGAACACCTACTAACCCCCCCACGCCTAAGACCACTCCAAACCACTCCAATCTTCTCCAAAAACTCTAGATTACACCTACTCAACCCCTTGAATCCACTTCTGCAATTTTTAACATCAAACACCAAAAACGAAGTCTCACTTTTGGATCAAAAACCAAAATTTTCTTGAAGGCTTAAGAACACCTTCAAAGTAAGCATTAACAATCATCTTCATCTTCTTCCATCTTCGACCTTGATGAGTATATGCTAATGAATTCTCTCTCTCTCTCTCTCTCTCTCTCTCTCTCTCTCTCTCTCTCTCTCTCTCGGCCGAATGGCTACTTCAACCATGGCCATGTTTCTTTCTTCCTCCATTGGACGGATCAAGTCTCCCAGCGAGAGGATTCTCTAGAAACGTCCCCAAGGTAGTCATCATTCAAGTAAGTTTCTTCCATCTTCTCTTTAAACCCTAGAATCATGTCTCTTAGATGTAGTTGGATGAGGATGGGATATATTTGGAGATTGAGTATGCGTTTATATGATGGAGTTGAGATTGAAGCATGAATGAATATGTTTATATGATGGAGTTGGGATTGATGCATGATGATGATTGGTCTTGGTTAGATTATATGATATTTTAGAGTTTGTTGCATGCCTTATGTCATGAGTAGTATGATTAATCAAGCATGTTAGAGATTATGTCACCTTTGGTGAATAGGGTTTATGTTCTTCTATTCTTGTTAAAGCCATGCATATGATTATGTTTAGTGGAGTTGAGATCATATGTTGGTAAATTTAGATCTATGCTTTTATTCATGATTTGGATGATTTGATGATTGGTGTAGAGTGTATGTTCATGATTGCGGTTAGCAATAGAAATTATGATCATGACCTTGTTGTCCCGAAGCTAATTAAGTTAGCCAATTTTATTTCATCAATAAAAATGACTTATGCTATAATTTCTCCTAGTGATTTCGAAAACCCTAGGAAAATATGGTTTTGAACGATTATATAAAATAATAATATTTTAGTCAAATAAATAATAGCTTTTGTTAAAGAAATAAAATATATAGATATTATATATAATAATATCATTTAATCAAGCATTTTATATAAATAATCATAATGGGTAAAATGTTAATTTTGTAAGTCATATATTCATAAATACTAATAAAATTTATTTATTATTTTTTAATCAAAACAAAATAAAATCTACTTATTACTAATTTTATTTACCAATTATTTTCTAACCACTAGCTATTATAAATCATTATTTTAAATAATACCATCTAGGACCTAAGACCCTTCATCAAATAAACCCTAATTTATTTAACGTAAGATTTAAACCTTCAACTTATTTGTACCTATTTCCCAAGACCCTAATTATTTTTATATCAAGCTAGACTTAGCTTATAAACCCTTATATTTATTATCTGGCCTTAAAGCTTGGGATACTAGGATCATGGTTGTAGTAAGTTGAGTTAGAATTATTTGTGAAAGTGAATTTTGGCTTGAGTTTAATTATGGCTCATGTTTAACCCAAGCGGGCTTAGGTCAGCTGTTGGAAACCTTTATTTTGAGCAAGGATCAGGTAAGCTCCTGCATAAAACTTATTTTTTGTAAAAAGTTGCTGTGGCAAGCTAAACCCAAAGTATGTGAACACTTATTTTGAAAAGGCAATTAAGGACTGTTTCCTTTCTTGTTTCAGTCAAACAAATTATTTGAAAATCAACAAGCAGTTTTACTCGAACACTAAACTATTTCTAAAAATGATTTTGACAAAGACTTTGGAAACCCTTGATTGCCATTTTCAAGTAAAGTTATGTTTTATCAGTTTTCTTCCAAGTGGGATGAACTACGTTGAGTACTCAATAAAGGTAGGCTAGTAGTACAAGTTTTGAAGAGTAAGAGTGAGTCTTCTGGCAGGAGGCCACCTCCAGAAGATAAACTCAATTTAGAGAAACGTCAGTACTACTTAGTCATGTCGGTCCGAGCTAGCAGCTTTCAGTCATGTGGACTGTATGTTGCCAGAGTGGACAACCAATTTTGTTTTGGTGTAAAGAATGAGGAGAATCTTACCCGGTAGGCCGATCACTTACCTTTTGTCAGTCTGCACAAAGTGTGGCATTCTGACCGTTGTATGGTTATAGGACCTAACGTGTGGTAACCCATGACCACCCCTTTTGAGTGATTGATTTTAATGAACATGTATGGATGGAAAAGCCAAAACATCACTCTTGGTTTTGAACATTGTTTATTACTTGCCAGTATTTCTCTTATGAAGATTTTACACTTTACATTCATGAACTATTTTCACTGGACACTCAAAGCACACACGGACTTACTGAAATTTTTATCTTATCACCCTTTTTACCATGATTTCACGTCGATCCTGCTGTGGGGATGAGTAGCTAGTTATTGCCTGTTTGGATGATATTCTGCTTTGGGAGTTGAGAGTGAATAATTTTTATTCTGGATTTATTTTGAATTCTTGGATTGTAATAAGTTTTAAGTTTTAAGTATTATTTTTATTCTATTATTTTGATTATGTGATCTAGTTATAAAGACCCCTTATCCTTTGGACGGAACGACATCCCCGACCCTGTTGGGCCTAGGTAGCAAGGTGTTACAGGCTACACGTCGGCTATTTTTCGACCAAACACGATTTGATATGAAAATGATATTTGGTAATAAGTTTATCAGTAAACAGCCAATGGAACGGTGAAAACGACAGAAACGGTGGTCGAACGACTGTAAACGCAAAGAGTTGCTTAGGACGCAAGGTGAGTCCCTTTGATTTCTAGATCCTTTTGAAAACTAGTGTGTTTCATTTTACAATGAAATGCTATATTTTATACTATTTTGGAAATCCTTGAATATATTTAAGGTTTATCTGAGTAAGAATTATTTTATGCTATTTTGGGCTCGATTGAACATCATAATTAGCTTGGAAACCTTACTGGATGATTAAAGCATGAATTTTGTAAATTTAGTCCTTTTGGATTAAATATTCGAAATTTTTAAAAAATGATAAATTTTGGAATCGGGTATCCATAAATTAACTGGAATGCCCTTATTGGAACATTTTATGGAAATATATTTGAAAACTTTGAATTTAATCCTTTTTTGGGATTAGAATTCTAGATTTCTTGAAATTAGCTCTTTTGGAATCGAGTATTTGGAAAATGATCCAGCTGTCCTTATTGAAATGTTTTATAAAAACCTTTGGAACTCGGGTATTCGGTAAATGACCGATATATCCTTATTAGAACTCTTGTGAATATTTTTCAAATCAGGTAAGGATAAAATGACTCGAATTCCCTTGAAAAGTCTTTTTAGAATCGGGTATGGGTAAAATGACCCGAATACCTTTAGAAATGACTTTTGTGATCGAGTATGGGGAAAAGACCCGAATACTCTTGGAAACTTATTTTGATGTGAGAAAAGAACTCTTTACCTTGTTTTGACATGGTTTTGAAAAATGATCTCTCGACATGAGATTAACTTTGGAAAATGACATTTTGATCCCGAAAATTATTTTATTGGCCTGATGTGCTTATGGAATAAATTGATTGGTTGTGCGGAGCCCATGGGAATTATTAACTGACTTGCAAGTCAGTGGGATCAAATTCTGAAAAATAATATTTTACCCCAATAGTGTTTTTCTTGATATGGAAAAATAGTTTCCTAATGTGCTCAAGTACGAGCCTTTTTGGATTTGGAAACATGATGAATAATATGAATATTGAATTCTTTATTTCTTAAACTTGAAAATTCTTGAATTCTCTGGTGTAAGCACTAACTTGAATTCCTGGCGTAAGCACTAACTTGAATACCTGGCGTATGCACTAATTTGAATTCTTGACGTATGCACTAACTTGAATACTTAGTCTAAGCACTAACTTGATTCTTAATAGTACACTACGATGTACTTACTTATCCAGCGACGCATGGTTAAGTGTTGTAGGCTGCGATCTAAGTATAATGATTCGTGACGCCGAAGGCGAAGCCTTCAGAGCTTTGCATACAGGCCGACCTTCAATTGAAGGAATGCCTGTGATGTGGAAATTAGGGCAGTGATTTGGAATTGAAACACAGTTGTTCAAAAATGATTGAGTTCTAATAAACTCTTTTTTTTAGAGTTTTGGAATTGTTTCCAGTGAACAAATAAAATGTTTTTCCCCACAAGGGTTTATGTACTTTGTCTCCTTACTAAAGCATTAGCACACACAGGACTCACTGAGTGATTTTCACTCACACGCGTGTTATTTTCTTTGAAAAATTCAGGATCAGAAATGTAGCGGAAGCACAGTGGACTCCCAGAGGCTCATGCTACATCTTGGACCTGTTGTATTCGCGAGTGCATGTATCAGAAGCTAAATTCTTGTACCTTTCTATGTTGAAAAAAAAATAAAAAATTTTCGCTGCCTTTTGAGTAAAGTTTGTTATAAAGACCCCTTGTCTGAGCAATCAGACGGGGTGACATCCCACAAAGTTACAGCCCACTACGTTATGAAAATATAGGGTGTTATAAATGGTATCCGAGTATAGCAGAAATCATAATAGAGCTTCTGATGGAATATAGTTGAGCCTCCAACAGGACTTTAGGGAGTCCATCATTATATGAGTAAGCGTGAATTTATGGAGGTAGTGCGTTTTATGAAATTGGATATTGGAATAAATATGACATGTGACTTCGAGGTGTAACTTATTTTGATGATCCAAAAGAAGAATAATATGAGACAAATTCAATATCTCTTAAAAAGGTCTATGACCCCAAATTTGAACAATAGTAAATGGATTGAAGTTAGAGAGATCTTATATTGAAATTATTTACCGATTCTGAACATTTTATTTTGGGGCTAGTAATAGTGAGATGAGGAATAAAGGAGATTGAATATCTAAAGGCCCTGTGTGTATAGTATGATATGAATTGTGCAGATAGGAATATGCACATTTGTATAGTGTTTCAGTGTTATATTTGAGTACTAGAAGCCCTAGTTTATTGTAATGTGTGAAAGGATATGATTTTATCAATACTAATATACCAGGAATCATCAGACATTTGAAGTTAACGTGCTTGGGTTAAAGAAATTTTAGGATGGGCAACCCCGAGGAAGTACCCATAAAAGTTTATAGGAAGTGATTTATAGCTGTTTAAGGAAATGAAAGTATGATCTATATGCAAAATGATGTAAATACAGGAGGTCTAATTATGGGTCATACAAGGACAATGTAAATGAAAGTATATTATTAGGTTGAAAGAATATGAGAATATCTGAAAAGATCATGTTTATATGTGCTATATAGAAGTAAGATAAAACTAAATTTTGAGGACGAAATTTTTGTAAAGAGTGGAGAATGTAATACCCCCACATTTTTATCTTTGACTAGCTACTATTTGTAATAGGACGAGGATTTGTATCAATAGCCAGAACAAAAGTTAATCGGTATAATGAGACGAATATTTTAGTATGACAATATTTTGTTGGAACCTGGATGTAAGTATTGGATTTGTTCTACTCATATCCTAAATCTTCAGAAGGCTACTATTATTAGTAAAATAAGAATTTGAGGGTATGTTGAGAAGAGAAATTGATCAGTGCAATGAAACGCACATTTTAGTGTGAATTATGTTATCCGGGTTACCGGGGGCATTTTCATCATTTTGACCACACCCGTGATTTTGACTGTGAATTTGACCAAATAGAAAGGGAATTGAAGAATTTAAGTGTTGCCAGTGGATTCAGTGAAATTTTTGGAGTTGAATGGTGAAATAAAATATTTTTCCGTCATGGATCCGATTTTAGTCATTTATGAAGAAAATAAAAAATTGCGATTAAAAATGGTGCGGGTGGCATTTGGTGAGTGGTAGCCCATGGACATGTGTCAATTTAAAAGAGGTTGCATGAAGAGTTCATGCAAAACACTTGGAATTAAAGGTTTCAAAAATAAAAGAAGAATGATGTGTAATTTTGTGATTGGAACACATCATGTTGTGGGCCATTTAATTTAGGCCTTGGGCATTGTGATTGGCTAATATTTAGAGCAAAAGAAGATGAATGAATGGCTAGAAATTGGCCAAGAATTTCATTGGCCTTGCAAGAAGAAATAAGATAATTTTTGTGGAGGAAATAAAAGTGGTTGGTGTGTAAATTTTTCATTGGAACACACCTATACATTAGCCACCATACAATTAATTGATTTAAAATTTTTTTGGCCAAATTTTTGATGAGAATGGCAGTGGGAATGCTGTTATAACAGCCAGAATTTTGGCTAACATTGAAGAAGGAAAAACAAGAGAAAACAAGGAAAGAAAAGCTAGAGAAAAAGAAAAAGGAGAGAGAAAGAAAGAAGTGTGTGTGTGTGTGTGTGTGTGTGTGTGTGTGTTCTTGGAGCAAAATCACTTCAAATGGCTTCAAACACAAGGTAAAATCCTATGCTTCAAGAATTAAAGTTGTAGATTTCATTGTGGTGATCATTATGATATCAATTTTAACATGTAAACTTTGTGAGTGAACCTTGTATATACCTATGTGTTCTATGTATGTTGGCTGCCTAGAAGCCTTATGGATATTGTTTTGTGTAAGGAAGAACTAAATATTTATGGTAGTTTGAAGGATTGCTTCTGGTTGATGAAATGATGACCAAAATAGAATAAAAATGGAAGTTACTTGGTTGAAACAATGAATTATACTAGGTTTTGTTTTGAGGAAGTGAATCTATGTTGGATAAATGTGACTCTTGTGAGCCATTGGAATCTGGAAAACATATAATTAAAGATGATTTGAAGGAAAATTGAGTGAATTAATAGTTCTAAGGTGTTAAAGGCTAAAGGAAAATAAAAGAAAGCATGAATAGTAGGTTTGAGGCAAAACTACTGGGGTTGTTTTTACCCAGTAACGTGTTATGGAAATATATTTGGAAACTTTGAATTTAATCCTCTTTTAGGATTAAAATTCTGAATTTCTTGAAATAAGTTCTTTTTAGAATTGGGTATTTGAAAAATGATCCAAATGTCCTTATTGAAATGTTTTACGAAAACCTTTGGAACTCGAGTATTCAGTAAATGACCGAAATATCCTTATTGGAACTCTTGTGAATATTTTTCAAATCGGGTAAGGGAAAAATGACCCGAATACCCTCAAAAAGTCTTTTTGGAATCGGGTATGGGTAAAATGACCTGAATACCTTTGGAAATGACTTTTGTGATTGAGTATGGGAAAAAGACCTGAATACTCTTGGAAACTTGTTTTGATGTGATAAAAGAACTCTTTACCCTATTTTGACATGGTTTTGAAAAATGATCTCTCGGTATGAGATTGACTTTGGAAAATGACATTTTGATCCCGAAAATTATTTTATTAGCATGATGTGCCTATGAAATAAATTGATTGGCTGTGCGGAGCCTATAGGAATTATTAACTGACTTGCGAGTCAGTGGGATCAAATTCTGAAAAATAATATTTTACCCCAATAGTGTTTTTCTTGATATGGAAAAATGGTTTCCTGATGTGCTCAAGTACGAGTCTTTTTTGGATTTGGAAACATGATGAACACTATGAATATTGAATTCTTGATTTCTTAAACTTGACCATCCTTAAATTCCTGGCGTATGCACTAACTTAATTCCTAGCGTATGTACTAACTTGAATTCCTGGTGTAAGCACTAACTTCAATATTTGACGTATGCACTAACTTGAATACCTGACGTATGCACTAACTTGAATACTTGGTATAAGCACTAACTTGATTCTCAGTAGTACACTGCGGTGTACTTACTTATCCGGCGACACACGATTGAGTGTTGTAGGCTGCGGTCTAAGCACAATGATACGTGGCACCGAAGGTGAAGCTTTGAGAGCTTTGCATACAAGCCGACCTTCAATTGAAGGAATGCCTGTGATGTGGAAATTGGGGCAGTGATTTGGAATTAAAACACAATTTTCCAACAATGATTGAGTTCTGAATAAACTCTTTTTTTTTAGAGTTTTGGAATTGTTTCCAGTGAACAAATGAAATGTTTTTCCCTACAAGGGTTTTATGTACTTTGTCTCCTTACTAAAGCACTAGCACACACGGGACTCATTGAGTGATTTTCACTCACACGCATGTTATTTTCCTTGAAAAATTCAGGATCGGAGGCACAGCGGAAGTGCGGTGGACTCCTAGAGGCTCATGCTATATCTTGGACCTATTGTATTCACGAGTGCATGTATCAAAGCTAAATTCTTGTACCTTTTGTTGGGTATCTTAGGCTCGTATCGTATACGGCGCAGCGAAAAATAAAACAAGATATCCTCCCAAGACCCATCTATGTGTGGAAAATAAGACATAAATAGAGTAAATGTAATAGCTTTTACCTTTGGGTGATCGTCCGAAGAACAAAAAAAATTTTCTTCTTCAAGTTGAGACGCGATCCAGCAATCCTCGTGATCAACCTCCATGTGAGTTGAACGTCTAACCACTATAATTACAGTGTGTGATTATCTCTAATAGTGATCCATACAGAGGATACACTCAAGCACCAAAATTTCCTATACTAGCAGAAAAAGATGGCGGCTAGGGTTCTTTGATCAAGATCAAATCGAGAGAGATAGAGAGAAGAGATAATGTTTGTGGCTGTTATTTTGTGTGTTGTTTAACTAGGGTTTTTCGTGTGTTACATATACTATATATTACACGAAATTTCCCTCTCAAAACTAAGAATTCTAATCATATTAGAATCCCCTAATTGGAATTGGAAACATCAAGTTCTCACAATTACAACTTGGACCACAAATTATAACTAATTATAATTTATCCACAACAACTTCTCTTTCTCTCAATCAACCCCACTATGTTATCAAATAACATCTTGAGTATATAATCATCTATTGTGTGTGACCTATTAGGTTTCTCAGTCAATTGGTAGCGAACATGAATTAATCCAAACGTCTTTGAAATTAATAATCTATAATTAATTAGAATTAATCCTATTAATTCTAATCAAGATTGGTTTATTAATTCATCAATTAATAAACTCATATTCCCATATCATGAGCGGTATCTAGCAACATATCATGACCACCCAAGAGTCCAAGAAGTCAAGTGCCTTGACATGAACCCTTCAATAACAAACTTCAGTGCAATTAACTCATTTCACCATATAATATCTCATTTAATTTGGAGTACGGAATTAGTGCCAGCTCTTTCCAGAAATAATTCTAGCCCGAATACAATAGTACTTGTACCAAGAACCCACTACTCTAGATGTGTATCAATTGGAACTATTTTCAATACACAATCGTCTTGGCCAAGAACTTTTCGAGTAGTAATTCCTACAAATAGCCGTGAGATATTCGCCCCTACTATTAGGAGTAGTGAATCCTTTATTAACCTTTTCAACTACTTTCGTTTACCTCACAATGTACCCAATATTCATCCCATAGGCAGCCCTCGATCGAGCTCCAGAGATTGAAATTAAAGTACAATGCTTAGCAAACAAAGTACCTTGGAGATCTCAAGTCTAAGGATACTTGCACGTTTGCTATATTGAGATTATATCATTAGCACTAAATAGTTATCCATGTAATTATCTCAAAGTTAGGTCATCCAATGAACTTGTTCCATTAACAAGCATCCATGTGTTAACTTTAAGTATATCAATACTCACGGATATGAGAACCACCGCCTGCTTAAATCAGAAAGTCTAACACATGCTAATCTTAACGCATTGATGATGTCATGTCTTATTAATACTATGACTAGGGACTATTTAAGTACTAACACTATCCAGTATAGTAGGAATCTCATATCATGATCTCTATTATCAAACAGTTATATTATTTAAAGTAAACAAAAGAAATTGTAAGATAAATAATGCATTTTATTAAAATAAAATATGGCATATACAACATACAAGTGATTGCCTTTAGGGTACAACACTAACACCTTTCTATGTTGAAAAGAAAATAAAAAATTTCCGCTGCTTTTTTAGTAAAGTTTGTTATAAAGACCCATTGTCTGAGCAATCAGACGGGGCAACATCCCACAAAGTTACAGCCTACTACGTTATGAAAATATAGGGTGTTACAAAGAAAGTACTTGTAACCTGTTTCAAGAAGTACTCTTATAGTGCGTCATGTCCAATACAATGTTCTCTAACATTTATTTATATTTTGACTTGATATCTCATATATCCATCACTAATAAAACATAGCCATTAAGTCATAAACATACTAATTTTACTTTATTATTGTTTCATTATTAATAATCGTTAGGGACATTTTAAGAATAGTTATTCTACTTGTTATGGAATTCTACTATTAAATCACGTACTTGATGACCATACAGCGAAATACACTATTTATGAAAATAAATACCTGATATTATTATAAAATACAATATGACAATAATACAAGTACAAATTGCTTAGGGTATATCCCCAACAATTCTTGATTACTCTTACTATGTTACCCTATTGTTGTCTGGCTACATATTGGCCTTGCTTTATTAATTAATATACCGTTTCCTTTATTTTGCAATATATTGGCCTTGCTTTATTAATTAATATACCATTTCCTTTATTTTGCTATATGAAAATATTTTTGAAGGGGAAAAATGTTTCCCCTTGTAGGCCCTTTATGAATTCTGCAATTATGATTCTACCAATATCTCCCAGAATTTATGTTGAGGTTGGATAAGGCGGCCAGAAACATCCTACTTGGAACTATGACTGGTTATATCCTCCGTACTGTACCTATTTATATGAGCATGAAAAGCAAGCCTAAGATGGCCAAAGCTAGTGAAATCGCCACTTTTCTATACCAACTAAGGGAACGACCAACCAATCTGCTAGCTTCTTCAGGTTCAAGGACATTTTAGTCTAACTAGTTGAGAATGCATTTGATTGGTAATAATTATTCGATGTTGCAAAATGTCTAGGGGTGTAATTTTGGTGACCCAAAAACTACTAAGTGGTACCCGTCCTGCTGCCCAGTATAGTAAAGTTTCTTCTGAACTATACAACCTGCACTACTCGCCCGTCAATTCTGTCTAGTTCAAGATATGCTAGCCAACCCACACCATGAAACAACTTATGCTGAATGAATTTACTTGTTAGATACCCAGCTAGCTGTGAGAATTAACCACACTTAGGAAAAGTTGGAAAAATTTTTCTTGCAAGCATTCAATCCCTGTATTAAGACTACTGAGGGATTTTCTCTATAGTAGCAGAAAGTTATATAGCTTTATTTCCATCAACCTTTGGATCATTTTTTGTCTAAATTTAGAAAATTACTGAGTGAAGACGAGAAAAGTGATTAGAATCTTTGTCCAGGCAACAAACTAAGGCATTTGCTCAAGCTAGGCTGGCTTTTCTAAGTATGTTTACCCCTATATTTGCTTTACAAACTCACACAATCATGAAATTATCACGACTTGAAGATGTTTTTTCCTTGTAGCTAGCAAAACGGTTGATCCCATCCCAGTTAACGGCCTTTCAAATATTAAAAGTTCATTGAGGCAATCCAAGTGCAATCTACCTAGCTCTCCTACTTCTCCAAGGTATAAGAAAACTTTGTTGATTGGCTCTGACAATCCTGTTATTCATACAAACTAACTACTCTTGTTATCTTATTTTAGCCAAAGAAAACAAAACACAACAAAACAAGCAAGTTAGGTAAGAAAAAGCTACGAAGGAAAAGATTTTTAAGCCAACAATAGCTAAGTCGGCCACTTCCTTAGAAATTCCCATTCCTAAATAGTCCAAAGCTAAGCTAAAGGCCTTATTCAAGTTATCCTCTCAAAGAGTTGGACCCAAATCTCCTAGACAACACTTAGACTTTCCAATTAGCCAAACTATCCTAGTCGTTCCCATTGGACAAACAAGTTTGTTGATCCGAGTGAGTGACCATGACCTGGTACCGCCTACTCTAGCTATCTTCTTAGCGAATTGAACATGTGGCGAGTAAATTAGCCGTTGACAACTCATATTATAGAGTGCAATTAGTCTAATCAACCACTCAGCTGAAGGGAATTACTCGGCTAGCCACTTAAGACCAAGTTCTATCTTCAAAATACTCTGTCAATTCCTTAGAGTTTGATAGTCTGACAAACAATATGAGCATCAATCTTAACCAAGCGACATTCATTTGTAATTAAATAGCTAAACTTTAAGCTAGTTTGTATGTTATTGAGGACGCCATATAGTAAGACTAGAAAATGAAGGGAAAGCTTGAAAACTAATTGGACAACTATTTAGCAATACAGAGTATATATGGGGAAAAATGGTTAACCTGGACAATAAGATACATAGATTGGAATCGGACAAGAATCTTGCTGAGAAGGAGTTAGCCAAAATTACTGGGAGTTGGGAGCGGATTTGTGTACAAATAATGGTTCATCTCAAATCAACTGATTAATCCCCTGCCACTTCATTTGTAGAGACTTCTCTGTTGACTATCTAATTCCCTATTTTGGAAAAGAATCTACCAACTACGTCTACCACTGCCATGCTACCTCTCTTTTCTGCTAACCAAAAGGGGGCTGAGCTTACTGTTCTGGTGGGTGCATTGGTGGTTGATCTCCAAATAGTCCTACTATTAGCGACTATCTACCCATCTTCACTTGTTCTTGACAAGCTAAGTTTGACCCAAGAGGTTTTTGGATCAGTAGTTGTACCAGCTACAACTACTAAAAGAGAAGATTTTGAGGCAATAGTCCAGAGTATTTTAACAGACTTGGCTAATATTGTAACTTATAAGACTAGTTGAGATAAGGGCCCCTCTGACCATGTGGCTTGAACTTATAGCAACCCAGTTCTTATATTAGCAATCAACTAACTACCAACTATTTTTGGACAATTGATCTTTTCTTTATATATTTTATTTGGCTATTAACAACTGACCTATAATGGATCAATATAATTTATATTTTACTCTAATTGCACTCTTGCCCATAAGGAATGATAGTATTTCTTTAAAATTTTAATGTTAATGCTTTTGACTAGTTCCATCCATCTGGTTTCAGCAATCGATAAGCTCTGCCAAGAATCACCTGTTTGGTTTAAAATTATCCTTCTCAGTTTGGTGAGCATTTTTCAAATTTAAGATTATTTGAATTGGCTGGCAAGATAGTTTTACATACCAAATCTTCTTCCCTAAGCTACCTTTGCTTAATATGTTTATTGTGTGATCGTGCCATTTTTTCTTAATATAAACACAGTCGTTCCTAGACCAATCACATATCTTCATTAAGACTATCAAGCTCCATAAATATGGCCTAACTATAGTTATCATGCAACAACTGGTGTTTATAAGCGACCCCTGTTGACCTTACTGAAATTTCAACCCAAAAAATAACATCTTGCCCGTAGGTCAGTTGAAAAGGCAAGAAACTAGTAGCCATTCTTATTGAATTCTTATAAGCCCATAGTATTTCATTTAATGATTCATCCCATCTCTTGGGTTGTTCTTCTACAAACTTTTTTAGTATGTTGATCATAAACTTATTCTTAGCTTCAGCTTGTCCACTAGCCTTGTCACCAGCAAACATAATCCCTTGATCGGCTATTAAAAGTTTAGGAATGTCAAAATAATAAATGATATAGTTTTTGATAAATTTGATGGCATCCTATTGAGTAACCTTAGTGAGTAGAACAACTTCATCCCATTTGGTAAAATAGTCAGTGGCAACTAGAAGGAAGTTCTGTGGCTGGCAACCATTGCAACTGGCTATGCTGTTGGCATTCCTTACACCCTTACCATATTGGAAATAAGTGGCCATTATGGTTGGCTAATAAAAATTATGATGATGCAAAGTCCATTTTAATTTAGATCCATCTTGGTGAGCTTCACATAGTCTTTCATGTACTTCAGTCATTGCCTTCAATACATCTTTTTTGTCAAGGCATTTTAGCAATAAACCTTCATAGTTTTGTTTGAACAAGACATCTCCAACCAACACATAATTTAGAACCTTTATTTTAACTTCTTTATGTGTCTTGGCCAATGGGTTCTTGAGGTGGTCAATAATGTATGTCCTCTAGTCCCGATTTGCCTAGTCACCATGATCAGTCGATCCGTCATATCACATGAAGTAGGTTTAAATCCTAAAGTTGTCTGAGCTAAGTCGTTTACTTTTACATTCTAATTTCTCGAAATATACGAAATGGTAATCAATAATCTATTTTAACAAAAACTATATCATATTATATAGTGGAACTAGATTAGAATTAGCCCACCTGTATTCACCAGTTAATTGATTAATGACCAGCTAAGAATCCCTTTTTACTTGGGCAGCCATTACATTCATAGCAATTAGGATCGGTAGCCCCATGATGAGTTCTTCATATTCTGCTTGGTTGTTTAACTTTTCTGACCCTAGTTCAAATATGAATTTTCTTTTACACCTGATTAGACTTAAGATTATAATCCCTACTCCTGCACCTACTCGTAAATTTATGCTCAACCCATCAAAACTCAAAGTCTATGAACGAGTGCCAAGGTAACCTTGCATCTCTTCTATAGGGTCAGACACTTCTATGCTTAGTGTTCGACCAAGAAGTCGGTTATAGCTTGTCCTTTTATTATTTGAAAGTATACATGCTTGAGTGCAAAACTAGTCAACTTAACAACTCATTTCATCAATCGTCCCTGCAAAACGGGTCGATTTAAAAAGAAACAAATAATATTGACCTTTCATAGAACATATACCTCTCTAGACAGTAAGTAGTATTCCGACTTAGTATAGGCATAAAATAAGGACACACATAGCTTCTTGGCTGGAGAATATCAAGTTTCTAGGCCGTTCAAAGTATGACTAAAGTAGTAGATGACCTGTTTCATGCCTTGTAGATTACCTTGTACTAGTAGGCAATTGATCCACTCTTCAGCTACTGATATATACAATTTGAGCAGTATATCTAACTTTGTAAGGATCAAGACATGAAGTTTCGACAGACAGCTCATTATTTGCTTGAAGGTCTCTTATTATTCCCTCTCTCATAAAAACTGATATGTATGCTTCAGTTTTAGCAATGTCGTGAATGGATTCATTTTTCCCGTTGAATTCACTCTGAAGTATCTGAGAAAATTGATCTTTCTAAGTAGACTCTATAGCTCCTTCTTATTCCTAGGTGTTATAATCTCCACAAATGCCTTTGTTATTGTCCACTTCAATGCCTTTTTAATGAACCAAGATGCCAGCAAATGTCACGATTTAACACCAAACTCACATTTGTTAGGATTCATCTTACTTTTTCAAGATGCCCCGAGTGTTTTTCGAAATTGATCAACTTGACCACCAAGTCATCGATATAGGCTTCCATACATTCTCCAGTAATATCATGAAAGATTATGTTTGTGGCCCTCTAAAAGTGGATCTTGCATTTTTGAGGTAGAATTGCATAACCTCCTACTCGAACAAATTGATAGCTCTAGGACAAAAGAAAGCTATTTTGTGAACATTCTCTTTGGCAAAGAAGATCTGGTTATAGCCAAAATAGTTGTCCATGAAACTTAAAAATTCAAAACCTACCACAGAATCTACTAACATATCTGCTATAAGTGTAGCATATTCATTTTTGGGTATAGCTAAATTAAAATGTCTAAAATCTATTCATACTCAGAGTTGGCCATTCTTTTTAATTACTAAAACAATATTTGAAACCCATTTTAGATATCGAGCAACTCAAATAAAACCACACTCAACAGTCGTTCGATTTCTTCCTTGATTTTTTAAACTAAATTAGGTCTGAAACACCTATTTGGCTACTTATGAGATTTGAAATCCTTCTTAATTGACAACTTATACTCCACAATCTATTTGTCTAGGACAGACATCTCATGATAATCTTAGATAAAGCAATCATGGTGCCTTCGTATCAGTGCACTATTTACCTTTGTTGTTGTTCTATCAATAGAGCATTGATCTTAGTATTCCTTAGTTGCTTCAAATAATTGAGGTTAACCTTGATCAATGGATTAGGTATGAAACTAGGAATTCTTCTTGGAATGGAAACTTCATCCTTTTCAACTGGTTAAAGTTCATTAGTTGAGGATATATCATGCCTCTCAATTAACTAATAGCTAATTATTTGCTCAACCTTTAAATAGCTAGTCGATCAGTGATACTGATAATAAGAATTGAGCATTCATTAATAGTTTTCAAATGGAAACCATTTTGAGAAACAAGGCAAGTTGCGTAGCTATCTCCAGTAGCCTTGATCAACTCAAAAGCAAGGGAGTAATATATAGCTTTTGACATCTAAACTTCTAGGGATTGGGATCGGCTGCCATAATTTCCACCTTATCTCCATTCTAGAACATAAGTAATCGATGTAGAGTGAACGGCACACAATGGTTAGCATGAATCCAATCTCGTCCTAATTGTAAGAAGTAGGATGGTTTAGCATCAACTATAAAGAAAGCAGTGAAGCTAATCTTCGTTCCCACATTTAGATAGACCAAAAGCACTCCCAATGCTGTGGTGGCCTTCCTTGTGAAATTGGTCATTTCTATATTAATGGCAAGTAAATCACTTGCAAATTTACCAAACCTCCTCAGTGTATTAGTAATATTCATAATGGCACCCCTATAAACAAGCTTCTGGTGATTAGGTTCCCAGTTAGATGGGCCTTTATATACAAGGGTCGATGATGGCTTTCCATTTCTGTTGTCGACTTAGGAAACAACATGAAATGAGAAGAGCTTGGGCGGAAGAAATTTTTTTATTTGCCCATTCAGTCTCTACTTATTCCAAAACTGTTACATCACTAATCAATATTTATTGATTTCTTTTCTCTCCATATTCTAAAAGTAAGACACCAATGACATTGACTGGCCTGTCTGAATATGACGACCTGATCGACTCTCTCTGTTGCTATGACTTAAGCCTCAAATAGGCTATCCTCCTTTGCAAATATTATGTATGAGTTTGAGATCATGTTGCTTGTCGATCCTAGTTGTCGGGATCTTTCAAGCAAAGTGCTAAAATTAGCAATGCGAGTTGTCCACTCTTGATATGGAAGGTTGATCTTCTTTGTTGTTGTTCAGAGCGAGGCTTGGTGACTAGCAGTCCTAGACTTTGAAAAACTTAGGAACATTTCTACTGATTTCCTTCCACATCAACTTTTTTCTTTAAGTATCTCCTTTGTTCATTCATCAATCTCTCAAGTCAGCAGTTCTATCCTTTTTTTGTACCTATATCTTCTTTACTCTAGGCTGGCAACTCTCTAAGGCTGGGACCATATTAATATTTACTTTTGGGAAATGATCTGAATCAACAAGTGATTCTTCTAGAGCCTTATCCACAAACTTGAGTCGCTCTTCTTGAATGGCTTTCTAGATGAAATTTCTAAAGACAAGGCAATTATTAGTGATATGAATGAATGTAGTATGTCGCTTACAATACTTTTTCCCTTTAAACTCTTTTGGTGAAGGGAGTTGATGGCCTTAAGATAACTTGATTAGCCTATAATGTCGAATAAATATCTATCCTTACTATCTTTGTTGCATTTTTTTATGATCTCCTTCCCTCTTGGCAACTTTACGGTAAAACATACGTAGGCTTTGTTAGGGATATGCCTTAGAGTCAATTTGTACTTATACTATTGTCGTTATATTTTATATAATAATATGAGGTCTTTCTTTCCATGAATAGTGCATTTTATTTTGTGGTCATCAAGTACGTGACTTGATAGTAAAACCCTACAATGAATACAATGACTATTCTAAAATTGTCCCTAATCGATTATTATTATTATTGGAATAATAATGAATTAATATTAGTACGTTTGTGACTTGATGGCTATGTTTTACTGGTCATGGATATTTGTGATATCGAGTCAAAATATAAATAAATGTTAGAGAACATTGTATTAGACATGACCAACTGTGAGAGTACTTCATGGAACATGTCATAAGTACTTTCTAGCCATAATAATATTAAAAGTCCTTCGACCTAAATTCATCATAGTTTCCTACTTGATAAATTCTATATTTTGACGTTGTCTAAAATTATCTTTAACAAGATAATAAATTAGACTACTGTTAGATATAGAATAAATCAATGAGAGGAATATGATTGATAGTGAAGGAATCTATCCCTCTCAATTATGGGAGAGATATCCATGGACCCCTTGATAAGTTAGACTGTTAAAATGCATGGCCGTACTCAAATATATCAATCTGAGATATTGATATCATTTGTTTGAACAGTCTACTATGAAATCAAGAAATAATTGATTAAGCTTAATGAGGATGACATGCTCTGTGCCTTATTCTTAATCTGGATATCATGTGACAAAAGGATTAAATATAAAATTATGGTTTGGTTCAAAGAGATCACCGATCTTCATTTAACCTGGATAGTTATAATGTTTTGCTAGAAACCGCTTATAACTTGTGGGCCATTTAAATATGATTTAGGCACACTGCTAGTGTTAAATGAACCTATAGGGTCACACAATAAGCGAACTTGTTAGGTTATTTTTCTGGTAATCAAATTCGATAAATCTGGAAACATGTCTAAATTAATCGAATTTAGAAAATCTACTAGATACAATGAATCTGGAAATATGTCCACATTCGATGATCTGGATAATGTCCAGATTATAAGAATCTGACTCGGTAAATTAATTAGTTAAATTATCGAGATAATGGCAGAATCTTATCATATCAGTTTTAATTTAATTTGAATTTAAATTAAAATACGATAAGATATTACTAGGGTTGGACTCTAAGAGGTTCGGAGTGTGGGTTTTTAAGAAAACCCTAGCCATCTTCTTAAGGGTGCCGATTCTGTTGAGAATATTCGTGCCTCCATTCATAATAAAAAAAAAAAACCTCTCAAACCCGAGGCGCTAGCACTCCCCAGGTAACAAGTGAGTTCGCGATGTGTATCCGATAGAGGACGTTCGCATACTGCAGCGTCTAGTGATTGTTCGGGTTGAACGTACAACGGCGCAATCAGAATCGAAAGATTTCGACTATAGCAAACAGAGGTAATTCTGCAAACCTACGATCTTCTTAATCGTTTACTTGGATCCTCTGAAGGGATTCGTGGATGTTTTCCGTGTTTAGGAGTCCACGAATCCTAACAGGCTTTTCCAATACTAACTGGGTCCTTCTTTGTTGCTGACAAATTATTGATAATAGATATCATAGCTTGACTTTTTCCAAACCTCATTCCTCATTTCTTTTCTTTTTTCCCTGATGAACTCCTTAATACGAGGTGCATGTGAAGCTAAATGGGAAAGGATGGAAAAATCTTGCAAGATTAAAGCCTCCTTAAACTGGAGGTGAATTCGTCCAACTGCTATCTTAGCACATTTAGAATTAGGTAACAAAGTCGAGCATTTTTCTTTGAGCTTTCTGAATCTTTCCAAGAATTTAGTTGTAGTTTCCCCGGTTTTTGTTTGATAACCAAAAGGTCAGGTATAGAAATTTTTTGGATTGGGCGGTAAAATCTTTCATAGAACAATCGTTCTAGTTTGACCCAAGTATGCACCGAATTTGGTAGTGGACTCGTATACCAAGTGAATATTGTAGCAATTAAAGATAAATGAAACATCTGCAATTATGGTGTTCGTTGTTACCTAATTCACTAGATTGTGCAACAAATCTTCCTATGTGTTCCATGGTAGTTTTGTCATAGTCTTCGAAAAATGTAGTGAAATATGGTAATTTAAAACCTTTAGGTAATAGGATTGTTGAATTAATCCATTCGGGATATGGTTTTCTATAAGTTATCTTTTCAAATCCAATAATATTTAAGCTGAACTACTTCCTCAGGACATCTGCAATTGCCTGTGAATTAACTTGCTATTGGGGATTACTAATTTGTGGTAGGATAGAACTCCGTAGGCTATTTGTTGTTTGTCCATTCAAACTCCTTAGTTGAGGAATTGGCCTACTAACTATGACCCAGATACACAAATTCTAAGGTGCCATAGATGGGAAATTCAGTACAGAACTAATTGTTGCTACATTCAAAGTAGGCCACGGTGGTATAGTATTTGGTAGAACAACCCCAACTGATGTTTGCCCCCTAATGAATATCGACGTTAGCCCTCCAGGAGGCATAAATGTCTATCCCCCTGAGTATAGAGGTGCTTGCCCCTTCCCCCCCAATTTAAGTTTGTAGGAAGGTACCTATACTGGCCGACTGGTATCCTTCGGGAGGGCCAATTATCTGGCTAGATGGGAAGATGGAATTGATCATGATGTTGGTCCTGCTCAAGTCCGAGCAAAGGACTCTTAATGGATTTAATCAAAAGTTGCTGATATAAAGAGTCTATGTCCTGAACTATTAGAAAAAGACCCGGGATCTCTATAGGTAATGGAAATGTCACCATACTGCAAATGATGGGTAGTTGTATTAGTCTCAATGGGTAGAGATGGTGCTACTAGGACGCCTCCTCTATGATCAATTAAAGCCTATAATTCATTTTGAAGCATTGGTTTAAATACTACAACAAACTGTTAGACCAAACTTTGCATCCACTCTCCAATACATTTGTCAAATTATTGTCAAATTGTTGATAAGTATGTTGGATGAGCATTAAAGTCAACACCAACTGAAGACCGATTAGTGTCGTCATTTTAACTAGTTGCACTGTCATTGTTAAGTTCTATGCTATTAGTAATTCTTCCAAAATATAACATCAAGCTCGTTTTAGAGTGATCTTATTCTTTACACCAAATAATGTCGACTCTCTATAAACTCCAGCTAACCAATCAGTTAAGATATAGCTGTCTGACAAATTAAAATCTTGACCTTTAAATTATCCGTTAACATAAAATTGAATATCTCTTACAAATGAGCCAATAAATGATAAGGAAAACGAGGTTTTTGATGAACTAGAACTCCAATTAAATTCTCGACAGTACAAGCAGATCCCCATAACTGAGTTTGGCAAAATGAAAATACATTAAAAGTAGGAATGAAAAGGCAAAATATGACTAAAAGCAATAAAAGTCGAGTCTAAAAACTCCACAAAGAGAGTAAATGGGAGAAAAGCTTGTAAACTCTGTCAATGTCAGGATTCTGTCTTTTCCATCCCTTTCCTGCTGCTTTTGATGAGCTTGAGCTCCTATGTCCGCCATTTTTTCGCAATCTTTCGGTAATATTGCCCTCCTCCATGTTAACGGCAAACATGGCAAGAAGATGGACTTGTGAATAGGTCAAAGATCCTATCAATATCTCTAAAAGTTCGATCTTATCCTTTCTCTAAAACTTCTTAAAAAACAGGCACAGTCTTCTAGGTGATCCACTAGTCTAGTCTGGCAAGTATTTTCTTAGGTCTACTAATCTTGGATCGAGCGATCGAGCCGTCCAATAGCCCTGACCCTCTATCGAACGATTGTTTACGTATTCCAATATTTCTTGCTTATTATTTATATAAAATATTAGTGTAATTAAAGAATAACTATATACGTTATATGGATCAAACATTTAAACTATCGTACTACTAGAAACAACACAATCTGTCGTGAAATAACTGAGAGATAGCTAATTTCCTCATTGATAAATCAATTAAGGGAATTGTTGCTTTAGGTAATTTTTTAAAGACCTTATTTTTTATTTTTAATAATTTCTTAAAGACTTTATTTTAAAAAATTTTTTATATGTAAATTCACTTTTATAGTTCTATAATCTATAGCTTCTAACATTTAACTCTCAATAAATAATACTAACACATTTGATCTATCTTTTTAAAGCACTAATTGTTCTCAAGTGCAAAGAAAATTGAAATATCAAATCGAACTCTACTTTCAAAATTCATAAATTCATATTATAAATATAAATATAAACCGAATGTCTAATTTAGTAATGATAATAATAAAAAAGAAATAAATGGTGGTGTAACGGAGTTATATAAAATTAGAAAATAATTGATAAAGAAAAATGATGAAAATAGTATCTTTTAAAAGTACGAAGAAAGAAACACACAAAAAAAAATGATAAAAACAATTACATAAAAGAAATTATGGTCATATTGAATTACATAAAATATTCATTTCTTACAACTTATAGTTTTTCTCCCCCCCCAAAAAAATGCTAATAAAAGCAAGGATAGATTTATTTTTAAACATTTTTAAATTTATCTTAAAATTTTTATATTTAGCCCCAAAAATTTTTGAAAATTTTGTTTATTTGGTCCTTAAAGTTTAAAATTTGTAATGTTCTCATCCTTAATGATTATTATTTTTTTTTACTGTTATAATTCCCAATGATTTTTTACATACTATTATGATCCCAATACATTACATGGAAAAAAAGAGAATTTGGAACTATACTAATAGAAAAAATTATTAAGGATTATAACGATAAAAAAAATTATTAAAAATAAAAATATTAAAAACATCAAATTTTAAAAACTAAATAAACTAATTTTTTTAAAAAAATAACAAATATAATATTATCTTATTAATATAATTTGTCTCATAATACAAAATTTCTGCTTCCGTCTCAAAATAAAAGGTTTATACCGACTTATCTTTGTTGATGTAGTTCACGGTTGTGGGTCCATTTTTTAATGCAGTCCACGAATCAGCTAGCTTCCAGTCCAGTCCAATATAGAAGTCTGTTTCACCAGCCCAAGCCTTGAGGGGATGCCCATTTTATTCGCTTACCAACTCTAACAGTGTTCAATCACAATTTATAGTATTTAATTATTCTTCATTTTTAACAAGTAATTATTGTTCATATTATAAACTATAAGCTTGCATGCTAAGGTAAGAAAACAATTGTTTCTAAGAATTTTATCTATTTGTCAATGTAACTACATTAATAAAAATAATAATTCTAAGAAGTTTATCTATGTTAACATAACTAAGATTCAATGTGCAACTCTTTATATATATATATATATATATATATATATATATATATATATATATATAAATCAACCCCCAAATATCACTGTCAATATTTAACATAAAATGAAAACAGTACATCATTCTAATTCCCATAGCTCGATACTTTTATAACTTGACCACGGCAGTAAATTAGTTGGGAAATTGCTCTTTATCAACTAGAAGTTTTATGCTTGAACTGTATTTTTTCCTCTTAATGTAAATAAAAGAACAGAGCCTTTCTCGATAATACATACATACATATATATATATATATATGGATAAAATCATGAAATAATTAAGTATTTATTTAATTAAATATATTTAATAATAAATAATGTTAAGTATTTAATTAGTTAAGTGTATTTAATAACATATTCTTATTATTATTTAATTGATTAAGATGTTTTAAAATTTAATTATAAAATTTAAATAAAATGAAAGTCTCTTAAATTTGAAATTCAATTGTGTTAAATATTAATTTTATTGTTATTATTTTTATTTAATTTAAATTATAATTAAATATAATATAAAAATAAATTATAATTAATTTAATATTTAGATTTAAATTTTGAATTTAAAATTTATTCTTTAGACTTTAGTTTGTTAAAATTTAATACTTAAATATTTAAATTTTATTTTTCAAACTTCAACTTTTTTAATGGATACTAATATGCATATCTTAATAGATGAGAGCTCTAGATTCAATTCATATATTTCCTCCCTCATTATATATTTTTTTTGTCTGACATGAATATCTATATTTCTATTTTGAGATATTTAAAAATAAATCTTATCACAACTTCTTTCATCAAAGTGAATAATATAGTAATTTATTTATAATCAATTTTTTTTAAAAATTTTTGTATCAAGTCAAACTCAGATATCTAAATAAGACGATAGAATACATTAATTAAATAGGACATCTAAATAAAATGATGGGAATATATGAATTATGTTATAAAATTAGGGTAGTGTTAGAATAAAATCTACACACTACATACTAAGAAAATTCTAACTATTCTTTGCACAAGAATTTCTCTTCAAACTTCTCTCTTTCTTTCTCTTACAATTCTTTCTCTAATCTTTCTTTCATTAATCTTTCTTTCACAAAATGATGGTGTATTACAAGCTTAGAGAATAGCTCTATTTATAGAGCTCTAATTAGTGGAATACATCATGGCATACATCATCTTCAACTAATCTCAATTAATGGTGTCTCCACTAAATGGTAGACATCCATAAAAATCTTTTAATAATTCACATAAATCCATAATTAGTGGAGCCTCCACTAATTAATGGAGATTCCAATAATTCATAACACTCCCCCTTGGATGTCCATCCATTACATAAAGAATATGCCTCGTTAAAACCTTACTAGATAAAAACCCAGTGGGAAAAAAAATCTAGTGAAGGAAAAAGAGTACACTATTCTATATGTATGTTTATTACTCCCCCTGATGAGATGATTCCTTTAAATCTTTAAACCGACGCATACCGATTTTATATCTCAACTTCTCAAATGTTGCAGTCGGTAAAGTCTTCGTGAAAATATCTGCGAGATTATCACATGACCGAATTTGTAGCACATCAATTTCACATTTCTTCTGGAGTTCATGAGTAAAGAAGAATTTTGGTGAAATATGTTTTGTCCGATCTCCTTTAATATATCCTCCTCGTAATTGAGCTATGCAAGCTGCATTGTCTTCATAAAGAGGAGTTGGAATATCTTTGATTGATGATAATCCACAACTTTCTCGGATATAATGAATCATGGATCTTGGCCATATACATTCTCGACTTGCTTCATGAATGGCTATAATTTCAGCATGATTTGAAGAAGTAGCTGCTATAGATTGTTTCGTAGAACGCCATGATATAGCAGTATTTCCACATGTAAATAGATAGCCCGTTTGAGAACGTGCTTTATGTGGATCAGATAAATAACCAGCATCTGCATAACCTATCAATGTTGGATTGGTTTTATTTGAATAAAATAATCCGAGATCAATTGTACCTTGGAGATATCGAATGACTTGTTTAATTCCATTCCAATGTCGTCGTGTTGGTGAAGAACTAAATCTTGCAAATAAATTGACAGCAAAAGCAATATCAGATCTTGTATTATTAGCAAGATACATCAATGCACCAATTGCACTGAGATATGGTACTTCAGGACCAATGAGTTCTTCATCATTTTCTTGAGGTCAGAAAAGATATTTATCCACATTTAATGATCGGACAATCATTGGAATACTCAATGGATGTGCTTTGTCCATATAAAATCTTTTTAGCACTTTTGCTGTATATGTTGATTGATGAATAAATGTTCCACTCTCCAGATGTTCAATTTGTAAACTAAGGCAAAATTTGGTTTTACCAAAATCCTTGATTTCGAATTCTCTTTTTAAATAATTAATTGTTTCTTGGAGCTCTTCAGGAGTTCCAATAAGATTAATATCATCAATAGATATAGCTAATATCACAAATTTAGAACCAGACTTCTTAATAAAAACACATGGACATACCTGATCATTTTTAAATCCCGCTTTCAATAAATATTCACTAAGACGTGTGAACCACATGTGCCCAGATTGCTTCAGGCTATATAATGATTTCTGCAACTTGATGGAGTAATTTTCACGAGGATAATGTTTATATGCTTCAGGCATATGAAATCCTTCGGGGATTTTCATGTAAACATCATTTTCTAAATTTCCATATAAGTAAGCAGTGACAACATCTAATAGGCGCATATCTATCTTTTCATGTACTGCCAAACTGATAAGATATCGGAGTGTAATAGCATCAACAACAGGAGAATAAGTTTCATCATAGTCAATACCTGGTCTTTGTGAAAAACCTTAGGCTACTAATCGCGCTTTATATCGAACGATTTCACTCTTTTCATTGCGCTTTCGCACAAATATCCATTTGTAGCCAACAGGTTTTACACCTTCTGGTGTTCGGACTGCAGTCCGAAGACTTCACGTTTTGTCGTTGCATTTAACTCCGATTGAATCGCATCTTTCCATTGCAGCCAATCTTTTCTATGCCAACATTCATCAATCGATATTGGTTCAGGATCATCATTATCCGTGTAACATCAAGAGATATATTGTATGCAAATATATTATCAATAACAGTTTCTATCCGATTCCAACTTCTACCGGAAGTGGTATAATTGATAGAAATTTCAGTGTTACTTTCATCAACTTCTGGTTCTTTGTCATCAGTTCTCTCTTGGTCTTTATCATTCTTCAATATGATCTTCTGGATCAGTTAATCCTCTTTTCTTTCGATGATTTTTATCTTTAGAACCAAGAGGTCGGCCACGCTTCTGGCGTGTTTTTGACTCAACAGACTATAGGTATAATATTTTGTTCTGCTTGGAACTTCAATTCGAATAGGAGCATTTATAGTCGGAATATGCGATTTTGTAATTCTTCTGGAGTCAACAAAAGCGTCTGGCATTTGATTTGCAATGCTTTGCAAATGAATTATCTTTTGAACTTCAAGTTCACATGCGCTTATGCGCGGATCAAGATAATTTAATAATGTTGTCCAAGCAAGATCCTTTTTATACTGTTTTGGTTCTCCCCCTAATTTAGGGAACAATGATTCATCAAAATGACAATCAGCAAATATTGCTGTAAATACATCTCCTATCAGGGGTTCAACATACCTGATAATAGAGGGAGAATCATATCCAACGTATATCCCATTTCTTCTTTGAGGACCCATCTTTGTACGTTGGTTTGGTGCAATTGGAATATATACAGCACACCAAAAAATTCTTAAATGAGCAATATTTGGTTCTGACCCAAAAGCCAATTGCAAAGGAGAGAATTTATGATAACTAGCTGGTCTTATACGTACAAGTGTTGCAACATGTAGAATAGCATGTCCCCAGGCAGATGTTGGGAGATTTGTTTTCATTAATAATGGTCTAGCAATTAATTGTAATCGTTTAATCAAAGATTCAGCAAGACCATTTTGTGTGTGAACATGAGTTACAGGATGTTCAACATTAATCCCAATTGACATGCAATATGCATCAAAAGCATGTGATGAAAATTCACCAGCATTATCCAAACGGATATTTTTAATGTGATGGTCTAAAAATTGTGCTCGTAATTTAATTATTTGAGCAAGTAATCTCGCAAACGCCAGGTTGCGAGTAGATAATAAACATACATGTGACCATCGGGATGATGCATCAATTAAGACCATAAAATATTTGAACGGTCCACATGGTGGATCAATAGGTCCACAAATATCTCCGTGAATCCGTTCGAGAAATGTAGGACTTTCAACTCCTACTTTTACTGGTGATGGTTTAACAATTAATTTTCCTAAGGAACATGCAGTACATGCGAATTTTTCTGATGTTAATATCTTTTTATTTTTTAAAGGATGACCATGTGTATTCTCAATGATTCTTCTCATCATGGTAGATCCCGGATGACCCAACCGATCATGCCAAATGCTAAAAGTAATAGGATCAGTAAACTTCTAGTTTACTAGATGATGAATTTCAATTGTACGTACTTTTACAAAATATAGACTAGTAGAAAAAGACGGCAGTTTTTCTAATACCGATTTCTTACCCAAATGCATTTGAGTAATAAAAAGATGCTCAATCCCATTTGCCTCATTTGTTTCAACATGATACCCATTTCTGCGGATATCTTTAAAACTCAATAAATTTCTTCTAGATTTTGAGGAAAATAGTGCCTTATCAATAATAATTGTTGTTCATTTAGGCAACAATATACTAGCTCTGGAGCCCTCCATTACATTTGCACTACCGTTTATCGTATAAATATTTATTTCTCCCATTTTGAGATCAGAAAAATATTTCTCATTTTTAGTATGGTGTGTGTAGTTCCACTATCAATAATGCATATATCTTCAATGCCATTTGTGTATCCGGTAAGCGGAATAATAGCCATTTGGGCATAACAAAACATTTATAAATGTAAATACTCAAACAATAAAAACCTTAAACGATAAGTACTATTACAATGCCAAAAATATAAAATATAAAAGAAACATATTAAAAGTAAACTTTTAATTATTTTGAACACTTCCATCACCAATCAAATGCTCAATTACAAAAGAGCAACTATAAGCATGTATCCTCAAGTTCATATGAACACTAGTGATATGAATAAAAGATGTGATGCTTATTATTAATAGAAATATCTTTTTCCCTTATTATCTTTTCTGTTCCACTTCAGGTGCCCAGTATTTCTCTGTGATAAGGAAAATATCGAGTGTATCCATGACCATAACCACGGCCACTGCCACAACTACGACTATAACGATGGCTTCTGCTGGAGCCAACAGCATTCACTTCTGGGAGTGCTGTTGAGCCAGTTCATCTGGCTTCATGATTTTTCAATAATAACTCATGTTAAATTTGTCAATTTGGGATACCATTTTTCTCGATATTGTTACTGCAGGACAATATTCGAGGTATGAAAAGTGGAGAATGTCTTCTCCAATATAACTTCATCAGTAACTTTTTATCCGCAAAATTTTTAACTAAGATGTAGTTTTATACATCACGGAGTTCACGGTTTTACAATCTTGCAACTTCAGGTGCAACCATTCATACCGTGCAGTGGGTAGTACGACCATCTTCAGGTGGTCAAATTTTTCTTTTTATCCACATGACATATGGATCTCATTTTTTTAGCATTTAGATGCATTTCTGTATGACATATAAATTTTTTTTTTCAGAAATATCAAGGGTTACAAATTCGAATTTAGCGAGATCAATAAATGTGTACCTGTCTTCTAGCTTTAATAACGGTAGAGACTCGTGCTGATAACGTGTTATAAAATTAGGGTAGTGTTAGAATAAAATCTACACACTACACACTAAGAAAATTCTAACTATTCTTTGCACAAGAATTTCTCTTCAAACTTCTCTCTTTCTTTCTCTCACAATTCTTTCTTTCACAAAATGATGGTGTATTACAAGCTTAGAGAATAACTCTATTTATAGAGCTCTAATTAGTGAAATACATCATGACATACATCATCTTCAACTAATCTCAATTAATGGTGTCTCCACTAAATTGTGGACATCCATAAAAATCTTCTAATAATTCACATAAATCCATAATTAGTAGAGCCTCCACTAATTAATGGAGATTCCAATAATTCATAACAAATTATTATTATTATTATTATTATTATTATTATTATTATTATTATTATTATTATTATTATTATTATTATTATTATTATTATTATTATTATTATTATTATTATTATTATTATTATTATAAAGAAGATAACAAAATCAGTAGAGTTGCGGCCAGATTCGACCGTTTAAAATCAGGTACAATTAGGACAATAATCGCCTCGCGTTATATACATTTAAAATGATTGCTGACAATTTAGTCCTTGAAGATATTATTTGTGTCAATTTAGTTCAAAAAATGAAAATGTGTCATTTTTTTATGTGTCAATTCGAGCGTGCACCCACTAATTTGGTCTTTTTGTACCGATCAACAGTAAAGATATAAAAAAGTGAGGATTTTTTTTTTCCCTCTTTGATTTGTAGAAAACTAAACATAAAAGCTAACAAAGTAAAAAAAAAAAGTGTTAATTAAACATTACACAAGTGAGTGAGAGAGTAATTGAACAATTTACCTAAAATTTATTAAAAGGTATTTTGAATATGAATAGGTTAAGATTCATACACAAATTGTTTTGTCATATTCTCGATAATTTATTAGTAAATTTTTGAATTAAATTATTTTTTTATTTTATAATTTATAAAAAAACTATTTAATAACTATCTTCTTATATTACACTGTATATATTTGATAATACTTTTTCTAAATTTATTTAAAAACTCCCAAACTGTAATATTGTGATTGTTAATTCACAAATAACTAAGGATCACAGCAAAAACTTCCAATTTTTAAGATTTAAATTAATAGTTAATTGTTGCAATTGTAGTACTTCAAGGGACTTGAATGACATATTTTTATTTTTGAGGACCAAATTGACACATCCTATTTTTTAGGGACTAATTTACGAATGAGCCTGTTTTTACTTAAAAAAGGATAATCAGAATATTCCGGGCCAAATAAGACCATTTGTAAATCGGGTTATATTAGGCCCATAATCGCCTGCTGATTAATTAACTGCCTCCTTAGCACAGAATATAAAGGAAGCCAAAAATTACTGCCACTTCCTCAGTGGAACTGGTAGAGCTCAGCCGTGTCAACCCCGAAAAGATGAGAGGTCCTCCATCAAAATACGGCGGCGGACACCCGGAAGAAGACGGGGACAATCTCCGTCCCAATATTGCTGCCATTCCCGGCGGCGGGGGTGTTGGCGGTGGACTCCGAAAGAAAGCTACCGGTGTTCGACCGTGGCTGTTATTGGACTTCACGGGACAAGCACAAGTGGTGGAGGCTGGGAAGCACGCAATTATGAGACGAACAGGTCTTCCGGCTCGTGATCTCCGTATTCTGGACCCACTCCTTTCCTATCCTTCCACAGTATTGGGTCGTGAAAGGGCCATCGTGATCAATCTGGAGCACATCAAGGCCATTATCACGGCACAAGAGGTCCTCCTGCTCAATTCCAGAGATCCCTCTGTCACCCCATTTGTTGAAGAGCTTCAACGCAGAATCCTGCGTCACAACCAGGCCACCAAGTCACAGGTCAGTTTATTGGGCAACCCATGTTTATGTGTACATTTTTTTCTTTTTTGGTATCTTAATCTGTGTGTGTTTATTTATTTTTTTTTTCTTGGGGTGCCAAATTTGCAATTTTTATTGGGCTACGCCATGTTTATGTGTTAAAGTTTTTTCTTTTTGCTATCGTATTGTTTTCTTTTTCCTCGGAAATGTATTTTCTCTTTTGTTATCCTGCTTTATTGGACAAAATTTTAGAACATTTAATTAGGTTGTCTAATTAAGAACATTTAATGGTGTGGCTATCTAATTTAGAACATTTAATTAGGTTATATTTGCCATTTATCTTAACGGTGTTATAGTATCAGGTGTTTATATGTGGTTTCTTGGAAAAATTAATTCTAATAGTTTAAATAGAAAAGTGGACGTATTTACCTTTGTTGTGTTTTTATGATACATAATAAGATGGATGATGGTTGTGAAGGAAGCTGGAGTTAATGGAGATGATGTCGACTGGTCAAATTTGTATGATTTGGAAGAGCCACGATCCAGGACAGTTATTCCTCCAAATTATTCCAGGAGTTTCCCGGATAACGATGAGGATGATAAAGCAGATCCTAAGCAACCTGAAAATAGAGATGGGCCAAAGCTGCTTCCTTTTGAGTTTGTTGCATTGGAGGCATGCCTCGAGGCTGCTTGCAGTAGCTTGGACAACGAAGTAAAGAAAACTTCACCATCAGATTGAGTTTCTTTTGTTCCCATGCTGTTATGTTAGTGTTAGAATTAGGAAGTCCTTCAACGTATATGATCCTTTGTTGTTTGTTCTGTTTTTTTATGTCAAGCTAGGCAAGGACATTGGAGCAAGAAGCTCATCCAGCTCTGGATAAGTTGACGACCAAGATTAGTACTCTCAATTTGGAAAGAGTTCGTCAAATTAAAAGTCGACTGGTTGCAATAACTGGACGTGTTCAAAAGGTTGAGTGCATAAATTCTCTGTTGTGCTGGATCATATGCACTATATATCTAGTATTAGAATCAATATTGGAGAATATCAATTAAAAAAAAAAAAAAATCTAGTATTTGGAAAGTTAAGAGCTGAATATTACTAAGCTTTTCCTGTTAAGTTCTGCTTGATTCAAAGGTTTTAAGTTATAGCTTGTTAAACTAACTTTCATTGAACTTATTGCAATTTCTCGTAAACCAATTAAAGTATTGATTTGTGGGCCTTTTTGCTACCAATACTTTGGTTCTTTGCTGTCAAATTACTATTATTCATTCATTCTCTCTTCTTATTTGCCTGGAATAAGCTGATATAGCCGGTTCCTTTATAAGCTTAAAACATCTGTTTCAATTCCACATATCTCTTCTAGATAACAAAAAGCTGAAAAAGATTTTCTTTAAGTGGGTGGGGGTTTGAAAACTCCTGGAAAATGCTTTTCTAGAACTACTGTTGCTTATCAATCTCTTCAAGCTAACATTAATAAATTTGATTTCTTCAAAAAGCTCTTCCAGTTTTCTTTTTTTTTAGTAATGAATTTCTGTTGAAACAACTAATGCAAACAAGGGATGGGCATTCCAAATCATAAAGATTGGATCTTCTTTTTGAGATTTTTGCACACTCATTGTATTGGAGTGTTTGTTTTAGAAAAGTCCTAATATAACTAGGTTCCTTGATTTGTAGCCATTTTGCCCCGTTTTATACATTGTTTACAGAAAAGGTTAGAGATTCAACTAATTGAAGGATTTTCTTTTTTAGAAAGATATCATTCAAATAGCATAAACCCAGACCTTTCAAGTCTCGCGAAAAGCTGGTCTGTCTTTTTGCCATTTTTCTCTAATTTTCTTCATTTTTCACCTTGTGATGATTTGGACATATATAGAGAAGATTGAGGGATACTCCTATTAGGAGAATTGAGGGATGGAGGCTAGATAGGTTGGATAGAGGTAGAAACAAACCTAAGAAGATGTGGATGGAAGTGATTAGGAGAGATATGTCTCTATTGAATTTGCATGAGAGTATGGCAGTGGAAGGAGAGGATTTATATAGATGACCAATCATTGAAAGGGGTAATCATTAGGAATCTAGAACTTTAAGTTCTTTTTAACGATCAATACGGTTAGCTCTTTTAATTTATCTGTTAAACTTCTTATCATTTTTTCTGTTACACGGGCTGTTCTTTCTTTCTTTTTTTTTTCCCCACCAAAATTCTGATGGGTTGTTTTCAAGCATAATTTTTGCATCTTGCTTCCTGAATGTTCTACTTTCCACTCATATCTGGTTAATAATGGAAAAATATTCTTCTCAGGTAAGAGATGAGTTAGAGCATCTGCTAGATGATGATGAAGATATGGCTGAAATGTATCTGACTGAAAAGCTGCAACAACAGCTTGAGAGCTCATCTGTTTCTTCCATAAAAGAGGAAGATGGCTTGGATGGTGAAGTAACTCGGCCGGACATGGATGACAGGTATTTCAAACACTTTCTGTTGCTTCATAACGGACATATACCTTTCGTTGTTGTTGGTGTTTAAGATAAACTTCATTTTCTTAACTTATCAGGATGCCTGCTGATTTCTCGATGGAAGCAAATGAGGATTCCATCGGTTCTAATACTGGTCTTAACAATATTGACGAGTCCCAAGAACAGTTATTTGGTGGTGTGCGGACCTTGAGTAAAGATAGTCGTGGGACCCACACTAGTTCAACACACAGTTCTTTGGGCAAGCAACTTGATGTCGAAGAGCTGGAGATGCTTTTGGAAGCATACTTTGTCCAGATTGATGGCACATTGAATAAACTTTCAACTGTATGTACCTCAAATTGCTGTGGCTATATTAGTCCTTAGAATTTTTTTAACCTGATTTTTTTTTTTAAGTCATCACTTATTTGCAGAAAATGATTTTTCACATCTTTGTCACACTTTTTTTTTTTTTTTTTTTTACCAATGATTCAATCTGTCTATGATTACATTATACATTATATATTCATTTATGTAGATTCTGCGGTGTTATTTGCAAATTTATAGCAAAAGTCTATATCATATTATATGAAACTTGGAAGGACATCATAAAAATCTCAAAAACCAGATAAAGAGGTTCCTATAATAGTGGCTTACCTTAAGGGAGGCCAGAGTAGTTAATGCTTTAGGACAAGCTCCTATATGGAGAAAAAAATTTAAAGCTGGACCAATAGAAGGCACATGAAAACTCAGAACAGCACTAATGTTTACGTGTGAACCCTGTCCATTTTCCTTGGTGAGCTTAAGTTGCTTGTGTTAAATGTTGTTTGAATGAAAAATATTCTCGTGTTTGAACAGAAAGTTGCTTGTGTTAAGTGCTTCGGTATCAGATATGTATGATCTTCTGCTGAGATGTTCCTTCAAAGGCACTTCTGTAATTTATGCACCTGGCCATCAAAGGGAAAGAACATACGAAACTGAAGTAGATTGCTTGTATGCTCTGACTGTCAAATGTCTTAAGAAAAAAGGAATGGCAGGGTAACACCCCTCCATTAGAGTGTCTGCCTCCATAGTTGCATAACATAAAATTGCTTTCTAGTTTTAAATTCTTCCCAATACCCTCACTTGAAAGGAAAAGGATGTAGAGCTGGCCTTGCACGCGGGACCTATAATAACTTGTTAAAGTTAAGGTAGAAAAATACAAAATAGCCAAACTCTTCTAAATCTATATGCCAAGTCAAATGTGGTCTTTTATTGGAGGGAATACTTGCTAACCGTTTTTTCTGAACCTTGAGCAAATTGTATTTACTCATTTGCTCTCTCTCTCTGTCTGTTGTTGTTGTTGGAAGCTAAGGGAGTATGTAGACGACACTGAAGATTATATCAACATTATGCTGGATGACAAGCAGAACCATCTATTGCAAATGGGAGTCATGTTAACAACAGCGACCCTTGTGGTGAGTGCCTTTGTCGTTGTGGCTGGGATCTTTGGTATGAATATCCACATCGATCTGTTTGATCAGAGAGACACAAGCATGCAAGACTTCCTCTGGACAGTAGGTGGGAGCACCACGGGTACTGTATTGCTGTATGTGATAGCTATTTTCTGGTGCAAGCATAAAAGATTGCTGGAGTGAGTCTTACAGACTGCATAAAGAGGACGACAACTGTTCATAAGAGCCTTTTGATTTCTTGTAAACATTACACACCTTCTTAATGTTGTCGAGTATTTATCTTGATATCAAAATTGTTCTGCAGCATTTACTGGAGATTTTAATGCTTAGAGGCATAAACTAATACTACATTTGTAAATCTTTTTTTCAATTTCGGAATCCTGGTATTGTTCATGCTCCGTATTGTTGGATGTAACTTGAAAGCTTCTAAACCACACTAACAAAACGACTCAGGTGGAGGAATCATATGTGGTTCAGATTGATAGCAACATATTGAGGGTTTTAGAGCTTTTCTTACATTGATCAATGGTGTCGGACACTGCAAGGTATTTGAATTCTGGCAAAAGGCGTGTTCTTCTATAGAACTCGAAAGCTAGAAGGTACAAAATGGTTGAGAGCAAAACTGTTCGCCTACAGATCTCGAAAGCTAGAAGGTACACCAAAAGCGTTGAGACCAAAACTGTCCAGAGGAATATCCGATAGGTTGTATAGCTGGCATGCCAATACTTCAGATAATTCACTTCCCAGTTGATATCTATGGCAACTCAGCCACCTTTTTAGAAGCACAGGTTGCTGGAACATTGATATTAGCTGATATGACAACACTTGAAATAATTCACTTTCAACTTGAACATTTATGATCCAAGGACTTCTTTTCCGAGGTTTGAATCTGTGTCTAAAACCACTGGAAGATTATGGCTTCATATTTAGAGTTCATTAGTGGCTCTTACATGGATACGGACTGCAAAATTTTTGTCCCTAGAATTTTTTATGTCTAACCTTATAAATGTTCCCATTGCTCTAACAGATCCTATCATCAAACTAAACATGTAGAACTTCACATTTTTCTCCAAAAGTTTTTGCAGACATTTAACTTGTGTTTGAACATCCACCTTTTTCTTGATAGCTAACGAAACACATATGGGACTCGGGATTATCTTGATATTATTCAGGGTGAGGAACAGAGATGCAGGTCCTGATAATGGCAGTCTTGATGAAGACAGCAAAAGTAGTCGTAGGATTTTCTGTGACCATGAAAGAAACATTTGGCATAAATGTTCGCGGTAATGTGTTCAATATCGAACAATCTGGGATGCAAAATTTCCTTGGGATGATTGCTGATTACAATTGTCTGGCATATGTAGACAAAGAAAGATTGCTGGATCTATTGCAGTTCGCAGACTGTTGATTATGGAACAACTTGTGCTCATATTTGGTGATATTTCCATGATTTGCATTTCAATGAGAACTGTCTGCATGTTATATCATTCTCTTCTGATTGATTGATTGATTGCCTATCATATTTGCCCTTTCGGTAGTTGGGTGAGATTCATTTTGTGGGCCAAGATTTTTTCTAATTGATCCAATACCGATCCCACTCCTCGTTTGATTTTTGTTCTGATTAGTTGCTTTCGGCTTTCTTTTGTTGAACTTTTGAGTGCAATTATTGGTTTTGAATTTTGTACTGCTTGAAATCAAAATCACTTTGTTTTGAACCCTTTTTTCTCATGTTCAAATCTATCAATCAAAGATTCAAAATACATCTATATAGACTCATATTAATTTTAACAGTTAGTTTAACGGTATGATACTTGATTTATGGTATTTTTAGTTTGATTTATAATTAACTATATCAAGTTTTGATCTTGAAGTAATCAGAAAGGAAGAGCGTCAATTTTCTACTTTCTAGGGGACAGATTGATTGAATCCCATACGCTATGCAGGACCTTAATCGGCTTGATGGTGATAGTGGTTGAAAGGAAATATGACTGTCAAAGATAATTTTGTTGATTGACGACTAGTGCAAGCATGATTCTTCTTCCATAGATAGTGTGCTTTGAAGATCTACACAGCTTTCTTCCCACGGCAATAGAAACGCCAGAGAAGTTGGTAGGCGGAATTAATTGTATGCGTACGAGAAGCTCTGCAGATTTGGACTTCTTGTTAAGCCGATGTAAGGCTTTTCTGTCGTAAGACTCTGAGACAACCACGATACTAGCCTCTAAGCCCTATATTCACCCTGGCCCCAAGATGTAAAACACATGCAAAGCTCCTGCGGCAAGGAAGTTTGATTGTCATATATAAGATTATTGTTCTAGGTAAGATGTCCATTAATGCGATATAGATTAAATTTATGTCATATACATTATAAATTAAACTTAATTGTCAAGTTTAACCAAATACTTTTGGGCATTCAAGATTTTTTATCTTTCTAAGTTGAAATTGTTCATTTCTTATAGTGTGGAAATAGAAAATCCAAAGTTCATTTTAGGGTTTTTCTTATTTGTAATTACTAGTATTACTCTTGTTTTCAAACTTAAAACGACCATTTAGAGTGTATAATACAAGTGTTAGATCACTCCTGAAGTTCCCTTGTGGTGGTTTATCTATAGCAGCCCACAGAGGGAAAGATCTGGTTATCTTGTTGATTCCTCTACCATTGCAAAGCCAACATTCCATATCCAAGATTTGATTCTAAGTTCTAAAATTGGCAGCAAATCAACTTTTGGCTTTCTCACATGATCTTAATGACGTGTTCCCGAAACCTTCTTCGGGATTTAGGTGACATGAGTCTTGCCTCAACTTAGATTATCTTTGAAGGACAATCAAAGAATGCCTCCCTGTCGGGCACCCCTGGGTAAACAGGTTCTTGCCTTTTTAACATTTTTCACCGCGGCATTGCTACTTAGTGCACTAAATTACAAGAAGATGAAAACACTTAGATTTGTGGTAATGTGTTCTTTTTCTCGGACTAGAAAATTTGGTTGATTTCATGTCTTCAAGACCTAACTGCCTACTACTTTGTGATGGAATGCCAGTTGTGCTAAGTCTTCCAAAACTCCTCCCAAATTTTACACTAAAATCACTAGTTATTCCCTACGTGGCTCGTGTACTCAAATTGGTCAAGCCTCCCAAATTACCTCTTCTATGGTAGAAAACAATCTAAACAAAAGATATTGGAAAATAGATGGAAGAAACTTTAGGCTTGATCAGAGTGTTCTTCCTTGTGTTTCTTCTCTGATATTTTCTGTACTGTTTGACCATGGATATGAGTGTGGCTAAGTGGAGCTATCTTTTGCGTGCTTTGTTAACTGCAAAAATCGTGGGCAACTTGTAAAACAGCATTGATGTGCAGAAAAAGAAGATGCATTTCCTGTTACCACCATTTCGTGGAGTGATATAAGACCGGATCTAAGTACTCTCCTCTTATCGATTGTTCCCTCTTTGCTACTGATTTCTGCCACATGCCTGTGGGCCTGAGGTAGATTTTTGAGTTTATAGGTGATCCAGATCATACAATCAGAAGTGGGAATGGCAGCGATAAGGACAGCAACCCCATTTACCATTTCTGTGGAGCAGAAGACTGTTGTCAAGAAAAATGGGAACAGTCCTAGGTGAAAAATTCAATTCCCACACAGGTTAACACGTTTGTTTATTGCCAGGAAAATCGAGTCCTCTCCTTCTCCCTCTGTTAGGACCCTGTCTTTTGATGGTAGTTGGTAGGGCAAAAATGTTCTCCCCCATGCCCTTCGGATTCCTACATGTAATACAGCATTGGGATCCTTCTTTCTTTCAATGAAAAGATGCAGAGACTAGTCAGCCCTCTTGGATATTTGTTTCTTTTGTCTTTTCGAATTGGCTAGTTGATTGATAACCCTACCCTTTTAGTGTATTTTTAGTTCATATTCATTGATGTGCCTTTAGCTCGTAAACAGGTTGATTGATAAGCCCATTCTCTACCAGATGACATGAATCCCAAACAGGAAAGTTTGGACGAAAAGATCCTAATCAACTTCCTTGAGTTAATAGTAGTATGTATTATTTCTACTTTATCACTCTCTTTTGCTTGAAAAAGGGTTGAATGTGAAAGGAATTGAATGATAGCAGACGCAAGAATAAAGAAATGCAAGAAACAACATAATTGTATATGACATCAAGTCCAATGACAGCTTCAAAGCAGACAGGGTCGAAGGAAGCAAACATATTAAGCATAAACTATGCAGAAAAGCATGGTAAGAGCCTTCCAAATGGGATAAAGACGACATGTTTAAATAATAGGGGGGAGCTGTTGCATTGGGTCAGGAAAATCTCAGGCAGGATCTTCCGGCATAAAAAAAAATGGCTCATCTCAGGAAGATTTCATATGATATCTATATTTCAACATTAATTTTGGCACTTCTCTTCTCTGTACTCTTTACAACTGCCCCATCACCTATTATACTTCATTATCGCGTCATATATTTCAGTCTGGTATAAAAAGCTAAGACTTTGAGTCATTATGAGAACTATTAGAATTATTAGATAGAGTCTTGTCTGGAAAATTTGAGACACTGGGGTCTCTAATCAAACCCTTTCTAGAGATTTTGTTCTGCTTCTACAAATGGGGGATCTTTCTTTAATGGATTTGATAGAATCCTACATAAACAGTTTCTTTAGTTTGAACTAATATGCTGATCATATATATATATATATATATATATTTTTGCATCAACTATATTGAAGTGGACTAGTATTCCGTGTCTCCGCGCTTGCTCTTTTTTGGATTTCTTTCAAGACTCTTTCAGCTCCTAAATTTGCACCATTGAGTTGAACCTTTTTGTCTCCTTTCTCCACTCCAATTTCAGAAAATTTCAAAAGATATGGTTGAAAGTGTCGCTAACAGTAGCAAGGTAGTAATTGGTTAAATTCTTGGTTCCATCTACATTTTTTTCCAATGTATCAAGACTAAAGAAATAGTAGATAACATGTCAAATTTCCTCGATGTGTAAGAACACTTCCTCCTCCATCCAAGACTGCAGAGGATGAAAGAAAGATGCTAATTTGGTGCTGATAGGGAACAACTGACAAGGCTTCTTAACATTTTGTTACTGCAATATGTTAGTATTGCCTTACGAGGTAAAACTATTGGAAGAGCATAGGGCTCCATGATGAACAAGACATGGTATGCATTGCATAAACACTGCTGAGGGAAACTCAGAGCCCACACGTTGCCATATCATTCATTGACAGGAAAATTAGATTGCGGAGAAACAAAGAAATTAAATTTCCACTTTTTTTTTTTTCTTTTAGGGTTGTTTCCCACTGCATTGACAGCAACAGAAGAAAGAAAGAAAAGGAAGGGCAGCAAGATCCCTTTTGAGATCCAATTCCTCTTGCATTGACAACCTTCCCTTCGCCTATTGCCACTACAAGCAAATTCCTATCTTCTTCCTTGAACCCATCTGTTTAGAATTGAAAACGAAAAAAAGAGACAAGATTACAATGTTAGAAAGTAGATGGTACATTATTTGATGTTTGGCTTGAGAAGTATGGAGCTCTTTCAAGTCCTATAGTGCAGAAAAGGCAAAACTCAACTGATTTTCTTGCAGACAGTTTCCGGATAATGAAGAGTGGAAGAAACCATACTGGTCCTGGTATGCAGATCTTCCCTGCATACAAATTATTGGTGGAAAGTATTTGTGAGCATTCACATAGCAATTACAAGTTAATCAAGCACGGAATTGTACGATTGAGAAGGGTCTGTGCCGCGGCCTGTACCTCAAAATGAGTTGAAGAGTAGCCCTGTGAAAAATCCAAGACTTTCTCTGCTGAATCGTGGTGGTTGGTGATTGTGATATTGTTCTACAATAAAGTGAATGAATCATTGACGTGAAGATGCAGGAAATAAGAATCAATCCACAGAATTAGAAGGAGCATTTAATTTAAAGAAGGAGAGTGATGATGCCACATTTTGCAATTCAAGTGAACTTACATCGGAGATATCGAAGACAGGAGAGCTAGCAGTATCATCAAGTAAAGAAGACGGCTGCTCATTGACCTTCCGGCGTCGGTTTTCTTTGGTTTTCTTGATTTTCCCACTGTTATTCCGGAATGCAGCATTGATGGGTGCATTGTAATAGCAGGAGTTACTATCATTGACGTAGTCTTCTTCTTCGGCAAATTGTGGAGGTCCAGAAGATGCATCAGACACCATGGACAAGTCCTCTTCTTCCTCCTCAGCGTCCTTCATTCTCTTTTCCGCAGTAAAACCACACTTTCCATCAACGAAACCATTTCCATTGTAGGAAGCATACGGAGAAACACAAGAGTTGTCTAAATACAACGTCCAACCAGACTCACATCCACTGCTGCACTCTGAATTGGCTAAAAGATAGTCCATTGTTTCTGGACTCAGCAAATGAAGTGAACTTGGCCTTCTCTCAGTTACTATTGACAAAGATGTAGCAGTAGCTAGTAGATAAATATATGCACAAGCTAGAAGAAGAAAGGAAAGGAAAGCCTATTTAGTGCACACCAAGTAGGCTGGGAGGGGTGGGAATGGGGGAAAAGACCAAAGTGAATCAGGCTCAAATCTTAGATGTGTTTTGTCCTGACGCACCCCGTTCGGGGTCTCAGTTAGAATGAATCAAAAACTGCCAGTTGGGTTGAGGTTTGTGTGAGTGAGTGAGTGTCCTATGAGTCATGTATGCAATGTAATGTTAACATTGCTATATGCTATGCGAGACAAGAGAGAGTGAGGCAATCAATATGGCTATAAAGATTAAAGATTAAGAATGAATGATGGATTGATGAATGGATGGATGGGAACGGAGCCACAAACACAACCCCTTCACATGCTGGACAGCGAGGCAGAGTGTACACCCTTTACAAAACCGGGTACGCGTCCTCCTTCCCTTCCTCAGTATTTGGACACCTATCCCCTCTGCAGTAATCACTACTCTGAAATGTCTTCTCCCTCTCTGGCCTTATCCGTTCCTTCTCGTTTGGAACCAACTACTTAATGGTTTAACCTTCTTATGAATGATAAAAACCTATTTCTTTACCGTACAGATGATGAAATGAAGTGATCCAAATCATTAAGTAATTCGAATTCTTCTTCGGCCCCAGTTCACTAGTGACAAAATTCTCAACAGGGCTTCGTTCGTTTGGTTCTTTTCTCTCTTCTATTTCTGCCTTTTCTGTTTCTTGCTTTTACTCCACTAGCAGATGCAGGGAGAAGGAGTGGCCCAAAGGGTGTTAATGGTGGCACCCGAAACCTATTCACTTGCTTTTTCTTTGAACCATTAACATTGAACTGCCCTCTTCATGTTGCAGGAAAGTACCATCTATGTTACTGTTACTCGTATTTTACCAAGAAATGAAATGAAATCAAAGTAGAACTACAACATATTCAGCTAGCTACATACTTGTAGAATGTTCATACTAAAAAGACAATCTGGTTTCTTCATTTGGCTGATGAACCCCTGTAATTGAAGCTATCATGGACCACAATGAAATTTAACATCCTGCAAACATTATTGCAACAGACGACATTAGTTAAAATATCTTATCAAGCGACTGAGTACTTAATTTAATATTCGGAATTTAAAGGTAAGTAGGCGGCACACTATTGTTGTAGGTTAAGAAATTGTTGATTCTTGTACTAGGGTTTAATCAGATTTAGGGTAGTTCAAGAACGGATCAACTACAAATGATCAACCAAATCTTGTCAGTCAACCAGTAAGGTAGGCTTTGACTGCTTAGAGGTTCAAACCACTTGAGTTGCTTTGTCCCAAAAAAGCAAAGGATGTGTACTACGAATGTATGCAAGTGGCAAGTAAAAAATGGAATGCAGATTCTACATTGGCATGCTTGTGTTAAGGGAAGTGCAGATTATGTCTTGGATTACAAAGAAAAACACTCAGAGAGCTCTGGTCTTGTGGATTTGGTGTCAATTTTGACTGTGTTTTTAATAACTTCACATGACTAATGACTTCTCAATTTTCACGCACTCACACACACATGTATGCACGTGTACATATGGGAGCTTCCACAGATTTACACACATGTATGCACGTGTGCACACACTTCAATCTCAATTTGCCTTTTTAGCACTTTGCAGTAACAGTATATTTTTACACTCTTGCTCTCTGGTGTTTTTCTCTTCGGGTCACTCAAATCCAACGTGCTCTCACCTTACTAATTCTCCTCCCAAATCCCACCTACCATAGGCTTGGGGCAGCAACTGTTGGAAGAGTAATTTTAAAGGATAATTATATACTTTACAATATATGTAATACATTTTATAATATATCTAATATATTAAATAATATATAAGATTATATTAGTCATAATCTATTATATACATCAATACTTAAAATACAATAACTTCTATCTAAATTTCCTCAATACTTAATTTTAGTCATGTAGACACCACACTTTTGTCTTGCAAGATTGCAAGAACTATCCAAATCCTCAACCTCTTCTATGATGTTTGCTTTATTATATGAATCGTGATATTTTAAAGTATAAAAATCGATTAACATCATAAACTAATTAAGAGTTTCCTCCAACGAGAGAGTGTGTAAATATGAGATTTGGATTAATGTAGCTAGCAACAAACGAACATTGCAAATATCAATGGATTCAAAGTGGCAAAATAAAAAGGGAGAAAACACGAGACACATGAAGATGTTTAGAAAGCAGTGCAAACACACCAATATTGCATCTACTTATAATTTAAAACGGCCACCAGGCTTTCTTTGGTTAATGGCTAAACCATGTTTTTTTGAACATGATGATAATAATGATCTCTATACTGCATCTGCCAGAGTCACACAGTGTACCAACAACACAATACACACTAAAATGATACTGTAACTGCCAGTGCCACTGCCAATGGAGCTTTGGTTTCTTCGTCCTTAGTCAAATTGAATGTTAAAAACCTGCCATGTGCTGTTCCTTCCCCTTGGCCTTGGATCACTCGTCATTAATAGCCAAATGGTAATTCTGGATCAACTCTCTCACCTTCAAATGGGATGCTTGTGACCCGTAAAGGAGTTAGATTGAGTTATGGTTCTTCTAATACATTATCTCTTAATATTAGTTATTCTACTAATGTTTCGATTAAAAAAATTTATTGGATTAAAAATATTAAGGGTATAGATTAATAATATTATTTGATGCGTAACAATATACTTTATGTAGTAAATAAAATATTACGTAAATTATATATTAAGAGAGAGAAGATTATAGTACTTTTTCTATTTTAAAATATTTATTTATAAAAATTTTTATATACAAATTAAAGGTGTTTAAAATAATACTACAATTTAGATAAAATTCTTATTCTACACATATTAATTAGTGGAAAGAGAGAGATTGTAGGGAGGGATAGAGATGAAAAAAAAGTAATAATATTTATAAAATTTTGTAAAACGACTTATATTGTGAAAAAACTTTTCAAATTCAAAATGATCTATATTGTAAAACAGATGTAATAACAAAAATACTTCAAAAGTTATAAAAAATATTTTTATTATTTTTATTATAAAATTTTATAATTTTTTAATATGCGTAAATTTTATAATTAGATCGATTATTTATAGACGGAAGAATAAGTAGAATGTATGGAAATTCAATCCCACGAGTATTAACCTAAAACACGTGTCCTGCGAACCACTGAAAGTATTACTTTGTCATGGTATCTTTTATGCAATCTTTATTTGGCGGAGGCATTAAAGAGTAGCTACGAGTGGCCTATCCAGCTCAGAGGTGGGTCCAGAATTTGACGATTGAAGTTGATTCGGGCCCAAGTTCGTGCCTTCTCGGTGGTTTGGAAATCCATTCATTATGTGCTAATACAACATTTCATTGGCCTTGTTGAGAGACCATGTGACATGAACACGATGGAGGATGATGAGCTATGATAGTGGTTTTTTTTTTCTTTTTCTTTTTTTTAATAATATATGAAAAGGATGGGATGTGAATTGACATTACAACTTATCATAAGATAAAATGTGGTCTTTAATTAAGACTCTATTTAATAAAACTAAAATATAAATTTTAAATTTTAAATTTAATTTTGAAGTTTGAAATTAATTATAATTTATTTTTATATAATATTTTAATATAATTTAAAAAAGTAAAAAAGAATAATTATAATTAGATGTATATCTAATATATTCAAATTTCAAATATAAACGATTTTCATAATACTTAAAATTTTAATTAATTAAGTTATAATAAAAATATATTATAAAATATATTGAAGTAATTAAATATTTAATACTATCAATTATAAAAAATATTTAATTAAATTAATTTAAAATATTTAATTATGTTATCAAACAAACTCTAACTAAATTATCACTTTATAATTTACAATCTATGGAATTGAAAGTGGTAATCAAGATCATCTAATCATAAATAAATTACTCTCTTACTCTTATCAATTAATTAGATCAATAGTAGAATTCATAAGTGAAACTTATGTTCCTTAAATAAAAAAGTTACTTATGAAATTTAAAAATATAAAATATATTTAATTCGTATATTAATATGCGAATAAAAATAACTAGGCATATGCATTTAGTGTAAACTTTTATTGATTTGGTAAAAGGATTTTACTGATCTAACCAATGTTTTTACCTCTTTAACTCCTGTTATTTGGTTTTTACATTTTGTTTGCCGGTTAGAAATAGAATGGATACTACTCCTTCTATTTCAAAATATTTATTCATAATTTTATTTTATTTTATTTTAAAATACTTATTCATGTACATATTTTTTAAATTAATAATTAATGTATTCTCATTTTATTCTTATTTATTCTAAATCAATTACATAACTTTTCAAAATTCTTTTTTCTTCTTACTTCTTAAAAATTTTTACTAATCAATAGCTACCATATTTTTAATATGGGTAGAATAAAATTTTATCTAAATTATACTCCATCCGTCCCCATTTATCTGTCACAACTGAAAAATTTTGGTGTCCCTTTTTATCTGTCACATTGAAAAAATTTAAGTGTCATTAATGTTAATTTTACTATTATATCCTTATATTAAATAGTATTAAAAAATAAAAGTATAATAATTTTAGAGAGAGTTGAGCAAACAAAATAAGAAAATAGTTATAGAGAATATTAAATTCAATGATACTTTTGAAACGTATAAATAAAGTTGTATAAATTTAATAGACTAACTAATTTCTTAAATTGTATGAAATAATTAACTATAATAGATAAACAAAGACGAAATGAATAATATTATTTTTAATTTGTGTAAAAAAAATTTACGAATAAATATTTTAAAATAGAAGGAATAGTAAATTTGTTGCAATGCAAATATTTGGATAATTAACAAACTACCCCTCCCCACGACCACCCCCTCCTCCCCACGGCCCTCTCTCCCAAAAAAAAAAAAAGACAAATTATCAAAGTAATGAGGCTCCGGTCTCCAGCTTTGACTGGGAGCATATGCTGACGACAGAAAGCAATCAGGTGAAGCCACGTTGGAGATTGTCTGTGTATTTGGACCCACAAAGAACGTTATCCCAACTTTATGCTACAGTCCATACTATAAATTTGTCGTTTAGCATCGTACGTTGTACGGACTGGGTGTACCATTTGCAATGCGCACTGTCCCAGTCAACGCAACCACCTCCCAATTATCCTCTCACTTTTTCTTCTTTTTTTTTCTGTAATCATACATTTGGTGACCTAACTTTTCATCTAGTTTTATTTTTATTTCTTTTAAACTTACTTTATTCCCTTTATTTTTATAATAAGTATTTTTTATTAACTTAACATACATTCTTGAACTGCAAGAGTTTGATCATATTATATTTCCAATTTTATCCTTATTGATGTATACAAAAACATATTAAGACTATAGAAATACGGACTTTTAAAATTTTAATAAGAACGAATGTCTATTTTTAAAAATTAAATATTTATTGTGAAGCATTAAAATTAAAATTTAGAATTACCCATTTGGAACTGATGGAGGAAATTGAATAGCATGTTTAATTTCTATAAATAAAATCTAAGGTTCAAATCGGTAATTTCAGAATTAGCCTTAAAGAGAATCAATTAAGATTATCAAATTAATTTCAACCTATCTTGTACTCAAATGTACAATCTCCAAAGCACAAATCACAGACGACAATTTCAAAGATATCTGCTAATTTTTGTGTCTGGATTTGCTTCTGGGCTAGATATAGTTGGATCCTTATTCTTGGCCTTATTTTAATACAGAAAAAGATTGGGCCTCATTCTTGGGCACAGCGAGTGAGAGGCCCTTTATACATTTTTCTTAAAAATTAACACTTTTTGCATAGTTTTCGTGCTGTGTATAATCTAAATATCCACCTTTATATTTTAAGTTATCAAAAATAAGTATTTTTAAAATAAATATAACTTTCTTTTAAATTTACCCATTTAAAGAAGCTTATTCATACATAGTAATTAAATAAGAGTAGCATGCATTATGAGTGGGCTTTTTAACACAGTTTTTTTTAACAATATATATAAATATAGTTTTTTATTTTATTAAAAATTATGGATCCAAAAATTACTATTCATTCTATTTTAAAATACTTATTCATGAAATTTTTTTAACACAGATTAGGAGTGTTGAAAACAATACTACAATTTAGATAAAATTCATATTCTACCGATATTAAAAATATGATAATAATTGGTTGGTGAAAATTCCTACGAGGTAAGAAGAAGGAAGAGTTTTAGAAAGTTGTGCAGTTAACTTAGAATAAATGAGGGTAAAATGAGAAGAAACTAATCATTAGTTCTAGAAATATGTATATAAACAAGTGCTCCCTCCATCCCATAATATAAGTCGTTAGAAACTATTTTTACTGTCCCAAATTTTAAATCGTTGAGGACTTTTCAAGAAGGTTTTAAAACTATTTTTACATTTTTATCCTTATTTATTGTTCTCTTTTCCTCTCTTTCTCTCCCCTCTCTTCTCTTATTTTCAAAACATTTAAATATAGGTATTTTAGGAAGAAAAAATATAAAGCTACTTTATTTTTAAGAATCTTAATATGTGTGAAATTAAATCGAACGACTTATATTATAGGATAGAGGGAGTATTTTAATACAAAATTAAAAAAATTTATGAATAAATATTTTAAAACGAATGGAATATAACCTAATCAGAATTAATAAAATAGTACTTCCTTTGTCCCATAATATAAATCGTTAGAGACTACTTTTGTTGTCTCAAACTATAAGTCGTTGAAAATTTTTCAAGAAGGTTTTAAGGTTATTTTTATATTTTTATCCTTATTTATTATTTTCTTTCTCCTCCTTTCTCTTTCATCTCTTTTCTTGTTTTCAAAACATTTAAATAGGGATGTTTTAGGGAGAAAAAATATAAAGTTATTTTATTTTTAGAAATTTTAATATGTGTGAAATTAAGTCAAATAACTTATATTATGAGACAGAGAGAGTAGTATTTTATAAATAAAAATTTGTTTACATCATTGGCACTCAGCGGCTACCTTGAACAATCCGAACACAAACAAATATGTACCGACACATTATTAAGAAAAAAGAATAGAGATCATTCTCAAGTTTCGAGTGTTGACTACCACAGATAATCATAACCATGGAGATCAGTGGAGTGCCTTTCCACGAAGTTGAATTCATTGATGAAGATGGTCTACTACGGTCTACAAGGGTGCCCGTGGTACAAGAACTGGCTCGTCAACGGCTCCATCACTTGCCCCAGAGGTTCATACAAGACAATCTGCAGATTGCACCAGTTTCAATTCGTCAGGGAATCTCTACTGCAATCCCAACCATAGACATGGCCAAAATTAAATCGGGATCGGAGTCGGAGAAAGCCAAGTTGGCCACTGCTGCTAAGGATTGGGGTCTTTTTCTGATCATAAACCATGAAATAGAGGCAGCCGTGCTGGACACTGTGAAAGAAGTAGTGAAGGGTTTCTTTAGTTTGTCTTTTGATGAAAAGAAAGCTAGTGTTGGGACATATAAGAGTTATGATAACGTGGGTTATGGCCGGAACTTTGTGAAGTCGCCAAATCAGCCTTTGGATTGGATTGATCGTTTAACCATGAAGGCAGCTCCTGAGGAAGCAACACATGGGCTTCGAGTTTGGCCTCAAAATCCTCCACATTTCAGGTAACCTCACACATCCCCTCAACTGAAATTGTAACTTGTAAAGGGGTGGCTGTGGGATTGGAGCGTGGCTAAACCACTGCCTCAGTATGCAGACCCCACAAGACAAACCCAGGATGTTGGTGTAAACAATAATTTTCTTAACAAAATCCCTGTATATATATTTGTCTTATAGATAATAGACAAAATCAAATGTTCAATTCCTATAGTTATTGTCCCAAAAAAATTGAGAACAATCTCAAAATGTGCTTAAAAGTATAGAAATACTACGTGGGATACCTAGGATCCGTTCTTGTTGTTGTTGTTGGAGATAGTTTGTCAATGAAAGGTTAAAAGAGAATGTGTTATGTGTTATTAATGCCAACAATAATAAAATTTTTAATAAGAGGAAAATTTGTCGACTTAAAAAATCATGAGGGTTCCTCTATTTCTAAAAAAGTTTATTTACCTCCTCAACTATTTATTCATTCTATTCCCCCTTTCCTTTCGTTAGTGTCATTATATATTTGTCCTATTCTATTTTTTGTAAAAATAGATCTGCGCATAAATGTCTTATTTTATGGTGTATATATAAGATATACATTTCTAAGCAAGAAATTCCTATTTGAATGATTTACAATCTATTCCTATTTGAATGATTTACAATCTATATCATTACTCAAGTCATATTTTCTATAGTATTCATTTTCTTTATTTTATTTTGGCATTAAAGGTGTCTAAGTATTAATGGAAAGTTTGACTTATGGCTGATTATTAATAGAAAGTGATACATTAATTGAAAGTTATAACTTGTAAAAAAAATGAATGATCATAATGAAAAGTTATAATCATAAGAAACATTATGATCTTTCATGGAAAGTTATGACTTGTGGATGCATGATTGATTATTATTGAATAATGGTAACTAAAAGTTGTGACTCATGAAACCATGACTAGTGTTATCTTATAAATAGATTATCTCTACTCTTCTCTAAATAAAGCATCCCATTTTGTCTCTTCTCTAAAGATTATTTAGAAATTTTAAATATTATTTTTTAATCATTCTTGTGGAGAAATCAGAATATTTATTGTCTCATTTCTCAAATATTCTTGTTGTATCTTAGAGGTAATTTGTCATAATCCTTAGCAAATATTTCGTGTAGTGGGGGCAAATAACACCTTAAGGGCAATGTTACACACGCCTCAAGAATTTTTCTTTCCCCCTTTTCTCTCTTACATTCTCTTGAACCATCCATCTATCCCTATATACCAACAATTTTAAAGTGTTATTTTGCCATTGAAAACCATGGAGGCTTTAAGAGATAATGCGCTCGATAGGCTCAATATTTTTGCGTCAAAAGAAAATGATTCTGAAAAAAAAAAAAAAAAGAACGTCACAAAAGAGAAAAAAGATGAGATGTTGTGTCGTATTCATATCTTAGATACACTCTCAACTCGAGTATATGATGTTTAAAATCTTTGAAGATAGTAAAAGAAATATGGGATGCTCTTGAGTATAATATGATACTCAAAATAAGGTACAGGTATCAAATTAAAAAAAATATTTCAATTTTACCTTTGGTAATGCTATTCAACTCCTTGATTAAATTGTGGTCAAAATCTATGTCTTCAATCTCTTTATATTGTGATAGTCAAGCAATTATGTCTAGAGCCTTAAATAAAGTGTATAGTGGTAAATCTAGATATATAAATTTAAGACATGAGTATCTTAAATAAATGTTACAAGAGGGTGTTGTGATTGTTGTATTCATTTGAACATATAATAATTTAGCGAATCTATTGACTAAGCCACTACCAAGGTATTTAGTGAATTTAACATCATCTGAAATGGGGTTGAAACCATTAATCTAAAATCACTAATAGTGGGAACTCTACCTCTATTCAAACACTACCACTAGAAGAAAATGTTTAAAGAGTAAAAACAAATTGTTAAGTGGCTATAAGCACTAGTACTATGTTACCCCAACTAGTGTATATAAATTTGGTTAAATATAGTGCGATATATTCTTAATGAAATGTAATCACTTTTTAACTATTTGGTAAGATGTTGGAAACTATTTTTATCTATATGATCATAAGAAATGATGTCGTTTCTAGCATCATGAATCTAGGATAGAGCATATGGCCGGTAAGAGTGTTAAAATATTTTTGTGAATTGATTAGTAATTTGAATATCGTGTATGCAGTATTTCTAACATAATTTGTAAATTATAGTTTAATGTTATATGCCACCTTTATTTAGTTAGTCTAAGTGAAATACTAGTACTAAGAAGAAAGTTTAAACCAAACGATACTTTTTTTTAAAGCATGATATTGTGTGACAATTTATAATTTCATTTAAAAACTAAGTGGGGAATTGTTGGAGATAGATCTTTCTTGGAAAGTTATAACTTGTGAATTCATGACTAATCAAGTGGTGACAAAAAGTTATGACTCACGGAAGTATAGTTAGTGTTGTCTTATAAATAGATTATCTTTACTCTTCTCTAAATGAAGCATCCCATTTTGTTTCTTTTTTAAAAGTTCGTTAGAGGCTTTACATATTATTTATTGATCATTCTTGGGGGAGAAGTCACAATATTTACTATCTCATTTCTCAAATATTCTTGTTATATTCTAGAGATATCTTTAACAAATATTTTATGTAATGGGGACAAATAATACCTTAAAGACAATATTACACATGCCTCAAAAATTCTTCTTTCCCTCTCTTCTCTCTCACATTCTCTTGAACCATCATCTATCCATATACACCAACACTTGTAATACAATGTTAATGGCAGGCAAGCAGTGGAAAAATATGTCGAAGAAGGAAGGAAAGTCTGCGACGAGTTGCTCCAGGAGCTTGCTAAAGTTTTATCACTAGAGAGGGAGGCTTTTACACAATTCTTTGATCCAAAACAGAGCGAGATAAACGTTAGAGTGAACTACTACCCACCCTGCCCCAGACCAGACCTGGCTGTCGGCATAACTCCGCATTCGGATGCCAGTGCACTCACTCTGTTGATCCAATTTGATGCCTCCGGAGGACTTCAAATGTTCAGGGACACGAAATGGGTGACCGTGGAATGGCCCTGTGATGCATTGCTGGCGAGCTTTGGAGATTTCTTGGAGATAATGAGCAATGGCTGCTTCAAGAGTCCGTGGCATCGCGCCGTCACTCAGCGGGATATTGAGCGGTTTTCAGTCGCTATATTCTACAACCCCCCGTCGAAGACGAAGATAGAACCGATCAAAAATGGGACGATGAGATATAAGAAGGTAGTGGTGGGGGAATATTTGCAGCATTACTACAAGATTTCACCAACTGCTTCCAAAGAAGCTATAAGTTTTGCACAATTGTAATGATTCAATTGTGTGCTGAACATATGGTTTTTGTCACTTTTGTTCACTTATGCAATTGAGGATTGTGAGAAATATATATATTACCTGATTTGGAGTATGGTCCATATAGACCGTAAACTCACTAATAGAAGCAAATTGAGAAAGAAGATGGATTTGGGATCAATTCATTCCAACCTCCTGCCTCTTGGGTTTGGGTAGGGTTACTATTCTATTTAAATCGAATTTTCGAATCGAATTAAAAAACTCTATCCAATTTTAATGAATTCATTTTGATTCAGTTTGAAGTTTATACAAAAATTTGATTGGATTTTTTATTTTTAAAATAAAAAATGAAAATTATATTTTTAAATTATAAAAACATCATTAATATTAAAATATTAATCATTTATTTTTATATATAAATGATAGGTTTTTAATATTTCGATTCAATTAGGTTTTGATTTGATTTCATTCGATTTATTCAAAATTTCGATTCAATTCGATTTTATTTAAATTTTATAAATTTAAAATTTAAAATTGAAATCGAATTTAAGAACCGAATGAACACCCCGCTGAGTCTGCATCTGGGCCGCGCAACTTGCGCGGCCATTTAAAGGCCCAGATGAAAAAAAAACAAAAATTTAACGTGTGAGAAGGTAGCCGCGTTTAAAATTTTTTTTAGTAGAACGACGTCATTTTGACCATTCAAAACGACGTCGTTTTGATGTTTATGTAATCGTGTGGAATGTTCATGTGATTGTGTCAAATGTTCATGTGAGTTCAAATGACCGCACAAGTTGTAGTACCACAACTTGCGCGGCCTCAGATCCGCTGAGTCTTGGGTTCATTTACGATTCACAACCACTCTGTTTGGAAATAAAAGCCATAAGGCCAGAACTTCCACAGCCCAGCATCAAAGACATTGATAAGTTCCATAAGTTTCCAAGTTACACCTAGAATTATGAAATTTGAAGTTAGAATTTGCATATTTGATTAATTATAATTTATTTTTATATTATATTTAATTAAAATTTGAATTAAATAGAAAATAAAAATTATTATATTTAATATATTCAGATTTTAAACTTGATTTATTTTATTTTACATAAAATTTATAATAGAATTTTATTATAAGTTTGTTTGATAAATGGTTTCTTTAACAATTTAATTAAATATTTAAAATTAATTTATTAATTATGTTTAATAATGAATAATATCAAATTCTTAATCACTTCAATTTATTTTGATAACAAAACTTATTATCATTTAATATATTAAGGTTTTATTATAAATTTTAAATAAAATAAAAGTTACTTAAATTTGATTTTAAATATATTAAATACTTATCTAATTTAGTATCTAAATATTTAGATTTCAGTTTTCAAACTTCAATTTTATCAAAGTTTAAAAACTGAAGTATAAATATTTAAATATTTAATTTTGAAAATTAAAGTTTAAAAATCAAATTCTAAATATTAAATTAATTATAAATTATTTTTATATTATACTTTATTATAATTTAAATTAAATAAAAAATAACAACAATATGATGGTATTTAATATATTCACACTTTAAATTTAACTTTTATTTTATTTAAAATTTTAATACATACTAATCAATTGAGTAATAATAGGAATCTGTTCAAGTACGTATAGGGGATGAAGCACTTAATATTATTTATTATTAAACATGCTTAATTAAATAAGTAATTAATTAATTTTAAATATTTAATTTTCTTAATCAATTAAATAATAATAAAAATATATTATCAAACACACTAAAATAACACCACCTACTAAAAATCGTTGCTGTTAATATTATTTTTAAAACTCCATCCTGCTCCTTAGCGTGTTAATATTTTTTGAATGATGAGATAAATACTCTAACAATTTAAGCTATTAACCAATTACATGAGGCCAATTATGCATCATTGAGATTTTGATAACCTATTTAATAAAGTTGAAATTGGAATATTTAATTATTAACTTTTGAAAATTGAAGTTTAAAGAATGAAATATGATGTTTGAATATAAAAAAAGAATTAATTACAATTTATTATTATACTATATTTTGTTAAAATTTAAATTAATATAAAAAAATAATAACAACAAAATAAGTATTTAACATATTCAAATTTTAAATTTAAATAACTTTCATTTCACTTAAAATTTAAAATAAAATTTCACTACATCTTAATCAATTAAGTGATAACAAGAATATGTTATTAAATACACTTAATTAAATAAGTACTTAATTAATTAATTTTTAGCATTTAATTAAGAGTTTGGTAATAAGATTAAATTTTGAATATTTAAATACTTAAAATTAATTAATTATTTATTTCATTAAGTATGTTTCATAATAGATAATATTAAATACTTAATTAATTAAGTACGTATGAGAATATATTTTTGTCATAATTTAATTGATTAGAACATATTGAAATCCTATTATAAATTTTAAGTGAAATAAAAAGTACTTAAGTCTAAAGTCTGTATATATTAAATACTTATATAATTATTAATATTTTTATATTTAATATAAAATATAATAAAAATTAAATTATAAATAATTAAAATTTCAGATTTCAAAACTCAGTTTTCAAACTTCAATTTTCAAAATTTAATACTTAAATATTCAAATATCATTTTTATCAAATGAATCATAAGTTTTCAAACATGCTCAGGTTATTAAACAAGTCCTAAAATCAGAATATTTAAATGCTGAATTTTAGAAATTAAAGTTAAAAGGTTGAATTTTGAAAGATAAAATAAAAAGAATGTTATTTTATATATTAAATAAAAATAACGTTAATAATTAAATAAATATTCAATTATTAAATTCAATAACATTCATTTTACTTAAATTTTATAATGATATTTTAATACATATTAATCAATTAAATAATATTAATAATTTATTATAAAATATATTAAAATAATTAATTGTTGAATATTACTTATTATTAAATATACTTAATTAAATTATAAAAAAGATTTAACTAATTGCTTGTGAGGCGGCCGCTTGACAGCCTAGTAAGTAGATTATCATCAAATGTATTGGACGGTGAGATCTTGGCAGTTGGCAATCCTCTGTAGAACCGCGAAAACACACGGTAGAAATGGGCTTTGAACTGGATCGGATCAGACGCATTTATCCATTTACTTGACAGCCTATGATCCGATTCAACCACAATCAATTAGCCCAACAATCAGCAGAAGAAAAAATGACGCAGCATTCGAGGATTTGAAATTGAGACAGTAAATTATATATAAATAGATATGTTAAAGAATAATAATATGATTTTTGAAATTTTTTTTAGAGAATGAAATGTAAAATTTAAAAAATCTTTTTTTTTAAATTTATTTTCTTAATGTAAAATTAGAATTTTTAAAAATTTTGAGGACGGATCCATGAAATTTTTAAAACGCGGTGAACTGTTTAACAAAGACGTGTCTGGGTCCATGAAATTTCGCCTTCTCCTGCGCCTATTATTCTCTAGCTTGTACATGGAAATGTTTCGTCTCGCCGTTAACGTGTTCTCCTGTCTTATTCAAGGACACGTTTTCTGAAAATAATTACTCCCTTACTAATATGCAAGTAATTTTATCCTCCAAAATCCGTGATTTTGTGATTAATATTATCCTTTCGTATTTCAAACTGAGAGTTAGTATTTAAAACGATAGAAATGATAAGTTGGTAAAAGAATGTTAAAGTTGTAAAAAATATACTACTACGTTTAAAAGTTTAAATTAAATATTAATAAAAAATTGAATTAAGATTATCAAAGAACTAATATGCAAAATTGATTTGCTTAGCTGACATTTCAACGTCTAATTGTACCCAACTAAGTTTCAAATACTTTTGTTGGCTGAAATAATTGGAGATTTTGGCTAATTGCGGTGGCTTTTTGTCTAATTCAAACAAAGAATTTGCATTCCATTAAGTCTCTTCAGCTCGATTATGCAAAAAAAGTCAATTACTTTTGGCCGGTGGGAAGATGGGAAATCTTCCTTTTTAAATGCCAATAGGAGGAATTATCTTAACCTGTCGGCTTTATTATTGTGTTGCGAAACTTTTTGAGGGGGTATCTACTCATAGCCAATATATATGTCTATGTATTACCACTTTGTTGAAATATTCTACCAGTGGAAGTTGATTAATTATTTGGTTAATGCATAAATACGGCATTTTGATCATTATATAAATTTTTTAAATCGTTATAATGAATTTGAATATTTGTTAAATAAAATAATAATTTGTGTATAAGAATAATAAAGACAAATATAACTATCAGAATTCAAGTCTTATATTGTTAGAATTTTTTTTCCTCAAACTAAAGTGGTTTATAATGCATTCAAATCACCATTTATATATAGGAGAGAATCCTTACTAGTAAATCAAGTATAGCCAATCCTTAGATTGTTCCACCGTGGCAACTCTAGGGAAGCAATTGATAGCACCCTCCCCTCGCCGCACAATTCAAAGATTAGGAGAGACGCACAATATATTTGACCGATCAATTTATGATAAGTCTTGTTACAAGTGACATTGTAAAGGTTTGATAAAAATAATAGTTATTTTTTTTATACGTGATAATGTACGAATATCTCACGATTTAATTTCTATAAAGTTTTAAGAGTAAGGTCTTGGAGCGTCGGATGATAGATATCTCGATAATTAAAAAAAAAAAGAAGCAAATTAGGAGGGCCGTTGCCGTAATGAATGGGGAGGAGAGTACATGGATGGTCCCTAGACTCAAAACCAACGAATATCCTTGGACCAAAGCAATTAATGGAAGACAAAGAGACGCAAAGTGGGAACACAAAATGTAGTTCCGAGATGGGAAATTTGTAGCAAAAGCTTTCAAGGGATGGAGTTAGTCGACATGAATGGTTAAATGCCGATTTGTCCCATTCCTTGGCTCTGTTCCCATCGAGTCAGTCCCTCACTCTTTAATGGAATTGGTCAGATTTCAGATAGACAAAGACAGACCCGTTCCTTCTTTCTTTCTTTCTTTCTGCGGACCCTTTCCTGTGACTGTGAGGCCTTTCGAGACTGGACCCTCGGCACTCCTCACTGTTTGGCGACTGCGGTGCCGGAGGGTGGGGGGGGGGAGTCTTCTTAGGACGGATACCCATTGCCGAGGGCCCACTCGTTTGTTACAGCCGGACTATGGATTTGATATTACCGATGGAGAATAAAACCCGGCCCATATCTACTTCCTCGGCCCGTTCTGCTTAATCAGGAAAATTACATTTCATTTTTTACCTTCACCGCGAGGACAAAATAGGAAATATGTGACAGATATTGGCTAGGGGTGACAATCGTATCGTATTCGGGTTGGCAGGTCGTGTCAACTTAAGATAACTACACTTAACAGGCCAACCCGAACACGACTCGATTAATAAACGTGTCGTATCGTGTCAACCCATTTATTTTCGTGTCGTGTTCGTGTTATAAAACGGGTTGACACGACATGACACAATTAGATACAAAAATTAAATAGATAATTACTAAATTCGTCAACCCGAATACCTACTAAACCCGCCAATCTGTGCACCATTATACAAAAAATTTGAAAAAATCAAATCAAATTATATAAAATTAAAAAATTAATAAAATAGTTTGTAAAGTTATAAATAACCAATAAAATAACAAACCATCTTGCTAAATATTTAGAGATCATAATAAATTCATAAGATTTAATCTTAAAAATCTAAACAAATGTAATTTTGCAATACAATTGGATTATTCAAGAAATTATTTTCTTTAAATATTTATAACAACAATTTTGTCGTATCATGCCAAGAATTTTAAAGAGCAAATGGAGAGCAAAAAACGAGCACGAAAGGAAGGCTTGTCCTTGTAGGGTGTAATTCAAATTATCTTTGTCCCAATGTCAGAAATAGCATAGTATACGAATTGGTCAATCGATGCTGAGTGAACCTTATCCTCTGGTAAATGCACCACACGAGCTTCTTTTCATTCTATATTCGATTCGGCCTGTAGGCATATTATATACGTTATTTCCTAAAAGTCTAACCTTCCCCTTTAAACTTGCGTAAGGTCGTTGCTTACCAACTCGTACTAATATTATTATTATAGACACTAAATAATAATTAATTAAGAATGATTCATTTACTATATATCAAGCAAATAACCACATTAACATCATTTATTTTCTTTAAGATGTCTCATATAATTAAATAAAATAGACACAAAACAATTTAATTAATTCATATAATAAAATTTAATTCAATTAATTCATGTAAAAAAATAAATTATCTAATTTTCTATAGTAAAATTTGTAGAGTATTACAAAAAGTATTAAATATAAATATTAAAAAAAGTTAAACGGGTTCGCGGGTTGAAACGGGTTAAAACATGTTGAACCCTTTTATGACATGTACACGTTTAAAGTTAAACGGGTCGACCTGTTTCGACCCGAATCCGCGAAATCCCAACCCTAACCCGCTATAACCGTGTTGTATTTGTGTCGTGTTCAATATTACCGCCCTAATATTGGCCCTCCTTCAACTTCACTGAAAAGGAACTTTATAGAGCATGAGCTTATATTTATTCTAAAATGGAGTAATGCATCGTAATTCGTTAAATACATATAGTTTAGGTTTTCTTTTAGACAAAAATGAAAAAAAACCCGGCAATATGCAACCATCAAATTAATAATTTAGTTGTACGAGATTGAAATTTTATTTTCATTAATATAAAAATTGCAATTATAGGATCTGTGTCTAAATATTAGTATAGCTCAAAGTAAGTAGTAAATATTTTACAATTTAATAAACTTTTATTGTTAATAAAAAGAAATAGAATAAAATTTTAATTTAAAAATTATATGTGTTCTCTCTCTCACTCTCACATTTAAATATTTTTATATTTAAGTTCAAAGGATAGATTTAACGAATTGTTATTTGAGTAAACAATTGTTATTTGAGTAATTTTTGTGTCCTCCAAAATTCTTTAAATTTATTCTTTTTTTTAAAAAAAAAGTTGTTCTTTTAAAAAAATTTATCAAAAATTGACATTTCATCCTTCATTTTTTTTAATTTATAACATTATCCTCTATTTCTATCTTTTTTCTTCTTATAACTTTATTCCTAAAATTTAATATTCCAATTTAGTCCCAATTTAACCTTGACACAAAAATTAAGAGCGTACTCAAATAACAATTGTTTACTAAAAAAAAAAAAAAGCTTTCCAGCTCAATTGAAAAATAATAAAAAATAATTATCAATTGTCTATAATAATTCTTAGTTTTCCAAAAGTATCGCCTTCTCGTAAAATGTCACATTGTCATCCTTTTTTTACGCCTTCATCACTTTTTAAATGTATAATGTAGAATTAAAAATTAAATAAAATAATTCACAGAATATTAATAATATGATCTCACAAAAAAATCACAACAAATTTATATTTATCATTGCGTCATGTACACGGAGACACGTTGTCACTCTTTTAACTCTATAGGACTCCAAACATCCTTTTTTTATTTGAAAATTTTTAATTCAAACTAATTGAATTAAATGAGTTACTGTCCTATTATACCCTTAACATCCCTGACACAAATGTTAAACAGTGGTGAAATGAAAATCTTTCTCGCAACATTGGCACTCAATGCATATGGTTGCGCCTGAAAGAAAGTAGAGATTATGGAGTGAAGACAAAAAAGGTCAGCACATACACAGAAAAGGAAAAGCAAAAGAAGATGGCAAAAATGCTTCCCTGTCTCTCGGCATCTCTCAGGCTGTGGCGGTGTGCGGCCCTGTTACCGTACAGTCACAGGCGGGAGAACTAAGATGTGACGTTGAAATCTTTGGGAGAAAGCTTTTTACAGCTGGACGGCCTTCTTTGGCGGTTCTCTCCTCTGTCTCCCACGACTGAAATCTTCCCCGTCTCCTCTTCTTTTCGCGCCATCTCCTCTAAAGATTTTTTATTTTTTTTTAAATTTAAATCTTTTTCCCCCACTGAATTATAGTGATGACATGCCATTCTTACGTCATGCATGCGTTTATCAACCCCGTTCCAAAACTCTAGAAGAAAAACGCTGTCACTTTCTTCAACGTCACTCTCCTAAATTTTTTACCACTGTCGTGTCCGTCAAATTTTCTGCAATCTAAAAGTAAAAGTACATATTATCCAAAGGAAAGTACATGTAAATTACCAAAGATTATGGGATTAAAGGGTAATATTATATTTCAAACTTAATATTTAAATATTTAAAATTTAATTTTATCAATTAAGTTATTACTCTCTGTTTTTATTTATCTATTACAATTAAAAAATTTTAATATCTATTTTTATTTGTCACATTGAAATATTTTAGGTGCTGTTAATATTAATTTTACTGTTATACATTTGTATTAAATAACTTTAAAAAATAAAAGTGTAATAACTTTAGATAAAGTTAAATAAACACAACAAGAAAATAATTACGAAGAATATTAAATCTAATAGTACTTTTAAAATATATAAATAAAGTTATATAAATTTAAGAAACTAACTAATTTTTCTTAAATTATATAAAGTAATTAACTTTGACAGATAAATAGGGACGAATAGAGTAATTGTAATCAAAATAAGAAAAACTTTTAGATGTACTCAGTGTGTGTATATATATATATTAGATATTTTAAATAATTATATAATATATAACAAAAATTATACAATAAATATTATGTATAATTTTATTTGCACGTAATATAATCATCTAAAATACTTCCTCGTCTCACTAAAATTAACCGTGGTTAATTTGGCACTAGATTTTATGTAAAAATAAATAATATAATATAATAATAAATATATATATTTTATAATACTTTATGTCAAATCTAAATATATAAAAATTAAAGACGATAATATTGAACACGTCACGGTTATAGCAGTTAGGATTGAGATTTCGCGGGTTCAGGTGAAAACAGATCGATTCGTTGAACTTTAAACGTGTACAGGTCATAAACGGATTCAACCCGTGAACCCGTTTAACTTTTTTTAATATTTATATTTAATACTTTTTGTAATACTCTATAAATTTCATTATAAAAAATTAGATAATTTAATTTTTTATATAAATTAATTGAATTAAATTTTATTATATGAATTAATTGAATTATTTGTATGTCTATTTTGTTTAATTATATAAGACCTCTTAAGAAAAATAAATGGTGTTAATATGGTTATTTACTTGATATATAATAAATGAATCATTCTTAATTAATTATTATTTAGTATTTATAATAATAATATTAATTCAATGACTTTTAGTTAAAGAAAATAATTTCTTAAATAATCTAATTTTATTGCAAAATTATATTTGTTTAGATTTTTAAAATTAAATCTTATAAATTTATTGAGATATTTAGATATTTAGCAGTTTGTTATTTTATTAGTTATTTATGACTTTATGAGCTATTTTATTAGTTTTTTAAAATTTTATATGATTTGATTTGATTTTTTAAAATTTTTTGTGTAACGGTGTAGAGATTGGCGAGTTTAATAGGTATTCGGATTGATAGATTTAGTAATTATCTATTTAATTTTTGTGTTTAATCGTGTCAATCTGTTTTATAATACGAATACGACACGAAAATAAATGGATTGACATGACACGACACGTTTATTAATCGGATCGTGTTCGGATTGATCTGTCGAGTGTAATTATTTCAAGCGGACACGATTCACCAACCCGAATACGATAAGATTGTTACCCCTAATAAAAAATAATATATATATGATATATTGATTATTTTATAATAAATTACATAAAATTTGAATTTATTTAATCTTAATTAATTAAATTAACTAATAAAATATATATTTAATATTAATATATTAAAATGTGTAATTCTTTAAATACTATTTATATATGTATTTAATATTAATATAGTGAAATGTGTAATTCTTTTAATATTATCTAAATTTATTTTAAAATTTTAATTAATTAAATTAATAAATAATATATATTTAATATTAATATATTAAATTTTAATAATATAACAACTTGTATAACGCACGAGACATTAACCTAATAATTATAATATGAGAGCATAGATGGACCTAGGCCACCTCTCGTCTCTCCAAAATTTTTAAAAGTATTTAAAAAAATTAAAATTAAACAATATTCTCTCAAAATTTTTAAAAATTATAATATTAATCTTTTAATACTCTCTCCGTCTCAAATTAAGTGTCCCTTTTAATCGATTGCGCAGGAATTAAAAAAAAGTGAATTTTTAGTTAATTAAGTATTCTTTTCCATTTTTATCTTTAAAACTTAATGATAAGTATACAAACTTCAAAATTTTGATGTACTAACTCCAATTTGTGTTCTATCTCTTAAGTATTTAATTTTTCATAAAAAGTGAGTCAAAATATTGTAATTTAATTGTTACAAATAGGTGGTAGAAGATATACTGTATTAATATTTTTTGAAAATTAACTAAATGAACATCAATAGTAAAACGAGTTTTGATTGTAATATTTTATATATATTTAGAAAAAAAAATGCTATTAAATAGAGGTATATTTAAAAAATAAAATCTTAATTTGTTAAAAAGATAAATAATTTAAAATAAAAGTTAAACTAAAAAGTAAATGGATAATTTAAGACAATGGAGTATATCTTATCCCAGTAGAAAGTTCCTATTTTCCGCCACAGGTGAGACGGACTGCACTACCACTAGTGAGAACTGAGGGACAAGGGACGTGACATCCGCCTACAGCTATCCCTCGCTGACGTCGTACCTCTTCTGACACGTGGCGAAACCCCCTCGAGTAAAGAGAAGTAATTGGCAGTGCCAGACTATTACTCGAAAGTAGCTATGACTATGGTTTACTTTTTTTCACCACAAAATTTGTTCGAAAATATATTAATTGTTGAGTATTTAATTTATAATTTTTTTAAAAAAATTAAGATTTGACTTTTGAATATTAAAAAAAATGTATCTTTCACCTGGGGATAAGTTTTGCGTAAAACCGACAGTCCGGAAGCGTTAAAAAGATTTTTAAATTTTATTAAAATTAGGTTAATGTTCGAATATTGTACAAATAGATATAAAACAAAACGTGTTAAATATATAATTTCACATTTTTTTTAAAATTTATTAAGTACTTATAAATTTAAATGATATACTTATTATTATTTTCTTCATTTAAATTTAAAATTAATGTATTAAGAATAGACATTGTCACGTGTTATAACAGGAGCATTTCGCAACTTATATATATATATATATATATATATATATTATTTATTCACTTTTTTAAATTTATAAAAGCATAAAAATTAAAATATATAAATATATATTTTTATTTTTATTAATCTTTTGATTCGTTTGTTTTAAATATAAGAGTTATAATAATATTTTTAATCCATTAATTATAATTATAATGTTCATAATAAATTTAGATAAGATGATAATTCATATTTTTTTTAAATCTTTATTTGAATTCAAAGTGTGTGTCAACGAATGACAGTGCCACACGGCATAACAGGTGCCTTCGTCAGTTCCTATTAATATATACATAGTGATTTTATTAATTTAAATTTAATAGTACAATATATTTAAAATAAATAATAAAATTATTATTCATTTCATCCTAACTAAATTCACTTATTTATTATTTTGAGATGTCTCACAAAATTAATATTTTTTAAAAAATTAAGATTATATCCCAATAAAATTGACTTACTATTTCGAACTGTCTAAAAAAATTTGACACTTTTTTAAAAGAAAAAATTTTTATTCTATAATTTTTTGTAAAATAATTAATATACTCCAAATATATTATTTTTATATATTTAAATTTGACATAAAATATTATAGGATTCATATATTTCTTATTTTTATTATACTATATTATAATACTCTATTATTATTATATCTCAATTTTTACTTTTACATAAAATCTCGTAACAATTCAATCACTATCAATTTTAATATGACGGAAGAAGTATAAAATATTCACCATATCCCTTACATATTATTTTTTATATACTTAAATTTGATATAAAATTTTATAAAATGCACATATTTTTATTTATATTATATTATATTACAATTTTTATTAATTTTTATTTTTATATAAAATCTAGTATTAAATTAAATTCTGTCAACAAAGGAATGAAGCGAGTAATATTTTATAAATAAAAATTATTTATATTATTAAAAAATTAAAATATTTTTTAAGAAAATTTTGTAAAACAAGTGCCAGTAAAGTTTTGGCAACACTTTTTATTTAAATGAAGAGATAAATTATGTTAAATTGTTAATTCACTCTAGAATGATGCGTATATGATGTGAAATGTAGATTAGCGTGTAGCTCGTGTCGAATAATAATAATAATAATAATAATAATAATAATAATAATAATAATAATAATAATAATAATAATAATAATAATAATAATAATAATAATAATAATAATAATAATAATAATAATAATAATAATAATAATACCTACTTATGTCGGGAAAAACTCGCAGCTGTCATCAAAATACTATTTCCACTTCAAAATGGCTGCCTCAATTTACAATTTAACCCTTAATAAAAGAAAACACAAGCGCGCACACAGAGCACTACTAATACAAAACCCTTTTTATATACTACAAATTATTAAGGACAAAGTGAAATTTAAAAAAAATGGTCAAATATTTTTTAAAAAATTCTATACAAAATCATATAATTATTTATCTTAAAATAAATTATTTTTATGAAATTTAGTAAAAAAAATTTACTTTCAAATATATTTTCAAAATTTGGAAAGCCCGCCGACGCTAACAGAAGTGTGCACTGAATAAAATTCGTCACGGAGTTTTAATCAGTAAAGAACTGAGAAAGTTAAACCATTTTAAATAAACCGTAACTAATAGGCTTCCTAAAATATTAATGACCTTTCTTTTTTAGAGTTAAATACACGAACTCACGACTAACATATTGGTGTCCGATCAATTGAGGGGACGTACCCCACTTTCTAGTATATTCTTGCTTTACTATTAATAAAGTCATTATAAGGTAAGTGTGTGACGAACTATATTTCATTTTAAATGAAGGGAACACTGAAAATTTAAATTGAAAAGTATATTCAATTCTAAAAAATGATGAGTATCTTAAAAGTGTTTAAAAAAAATAAAAACAGTACTGGCTTAATTTAATATTGTGCACCCAACGTGCGAATCCAAAAAGGCAAACACAATAAAATCAAGTGGAGCAGGGCCGCCCCACAGGAAATAAGACATTGCCACGTCACAGGGATGGGACGGACCGCCTTTACTTCTATGCAGATCAAGGATTTGACCAATGACTCAGACCAATAATTCTCCATTTCAAATAATTATTACTTGCTCCGTTAGGTATTCATAGTCATATTTCTATTTTATTATGTATAATTAATTATTTTAATTTCAAAAAATAAATAATATAGTCACTTTATTTTATAATTAAGATTTTTAATAATTTTCAATTCTTGTATAAAATTTTTTACATGATAGATATTTTAAAATGAAGAAAATATAAGAGAAATATTTGAATAAAAATTATGAAACTAATCTTATACTCCTTCCGTCCCATTAAAATTAATTGTGATTGACTTGACACGATATTTTATGTAAAAATAAAAATAAAAATATAATATAATATAGTATAATAAAATTAAGAAATATGTGGGTCTTACGATACTTTATGTTAAATCTAAGTATATAAAAATAATATATGTGGTGTGTATTAATTATTTTATAATAAATTGTATAGTAAAAACTTTCATTTTAAGGAAAGTGTCAAAATTTTTTAGACAGTCTAAAATAGTAAGTAAGTCAATTTTATTATGATGGAGGTAGTATTTGATTTAGAGAGATTTGATTTAGAGAGGAAGCGGAGAAGGAAAAAAATGGAGAGGAAAACTTTTATTTTCGTTTTTGTTTTGTTAGAGAAGAAGTAAAGTAAAAAATAAGTATTATTTTAGTTTAAATATTTCATTTTTTTTACGTAAAGGACGAGTTCTCTCTCTTTTTAATTTATTTTTTTAATCAAACAATATAAATCATATATTTACATTCAAACTTACATCATATCCTCGTCTCCTCTGTTTTTTTATCATAATCAAACATATTGTAAATATCACGTGGATTAATAATATATCTAAACAATTATTATCTTTCACTTGATTTATTTTAGATAATTTATCAAATTAATAGGAGATTGCCAAACTGGGGTCGAGATAATTATTAGATTGACAAATCACTTCTTATCTGAGCAAAGATTTTTGGGTTCGGTATTATTCACTCTGCTTTAATTAATCTTTTTTGCGAATAAATTTTCTTAAAAAAAAACATTAAAGATTTCCAAATTCAGTAAAATATGTGATAAGAGAAAGACAATTGAAATCAGTCTGAGTTTATATTAAAAAGGACGTTTGCTATGATAGTTTATTGAGGGTAAAAATGTAAACTAAATTAGGAGAAATAATCTCACCTTCTGCCACCGAATTATTTAATCTCAATAAAACAAAATAACAAATTTAAAGGTGATAATTTATTTAATCGAATCCTTTGTTATCATTTATCCAACTTCATCCACCAACCAAAATGAGTCCTCTATGTAAAAGACATTGGCTCAATCAATCCCGTTTGGTTAAAAAAGAAAAATAAAGAGATTGTAAATTATGATTTCTTTGGGTAAGACCCAATTATGAGCCGTTCCGCTATCTTTGAGTAAAGAATTGAACCTGTAACTTATACGGAAGTATTATCATTACGAGGGTCTTCACCACTTCCGTCCTAATACTTTACTTTTACAGGAGTATGTAAATCTTAAGATATGTACCATAAAATTAAATTGAACTAGTAACCTCATAGGGTATCGCCATTTACAAACTCGTTATATATCCTCATGATATAAATTTTATTTCATTTTATGTTACGAAAATAACTCATTCAAATTTAAACAGATTGAAATATAAATTAATATAATATTTATTATCTACTTCTATTATACTTCAATCAAACAGAATAAAACTAAATTACATCTATTCTCATAATAGTCTAGTAGAAGCAAAGATCTTCTTTACCTCCCCTTCCCTTTTTGTAAACCATAAGGTGGTTCTTTATCCCAATGAATACACTTCAATTCTAAAATACTTTATCATTAATATTTTTTAACATGAGTGGATCAAATTTTAAGGAATGTTGAATATGTGAAATTACTATAGGAATGTTAAATACGATGCAAAAAAATTTCACTTCTTCCTAGCACAATCAATTAAAGGTGTATCGAAATAATATTTGGGAAGAAGTTAAATCCACACCTCTACAACATAAATTTATACTTTTAAGTTATAATTACTTTATATTTTTATTAATATTAACTCATTCAAACTCTGCAACCCATAAAATTATAGATGAATGATATGTGGAGTGAAGTTCCTAAAGTCTCTTCAAATCTCTCAACTTGTTAAAAACTTAATTAGCACGATGTCGATATAAAAAAATAAAAGAGATCAAACGAGATGATGAATAGAGTAGAAAATATTGAAATATTGTATATTTTTCTTATTGGATTTTTTTAAAATTAAAGTAATTTAGGAATTAAAAACAAATAATTTGAGATTAAAAGAATAAAAAAGTAATAATAACTTTATAAGATAGTTATTTCCTCCGTTCTAAAAAATATTTTAAATTTTTTTTATCAAAATATTTGTCAATTTCACAAATTAAGAATAAATTTATTACTTATATTCCTAATTTATCCATCATTCAATCAAAAATATACATACATTCTTAATAAATTATTAATGAATATATAAAAAAATAATTAATGAATACTTACTTTTCTCTAAAGGTATAATAGTTACTTTTTATTATAATTATACAAATTTTAATAATTTCTTAATCTTCATATTATATTTTAAATTGACATAATTTTTAGAACGAAAAGAATATAATTTAAAAGTAAATGTTTAGGCATGTAAATTTAATCCCTCCCTAATACATTAGTAAAGTACATGATTATCCAACTTCTTAATATAGTAAAGTATTAGTATATTTCATTTGATATGCCACTAAAATTTTAATATATTAGTACAGTACATGATTATTCAACTTCTTAATATATTAAATACTATTATAAATTGTAATATAATAATACAATATAATAAAATTAAACAAATGTAAATCTTAAAATATTTTATATTAAACTTAAATATATAAAAATAACATGTATAAAATATATTAATTATTTTATAAATATATAATATATAATACAAATGATTAGCCATTAAAAGAAACAAAAACAGTTATTTTCATGCAAACATGATTGGAGGCTACGAATATAATTGAAACATCATGAGACCACCATAGCCATCTACTCACCATACCACATTGCAGACAGCATTATTAAAATATCCCATGATCCATACCCAAAATTATCACAAAAAATTTTAAACAAATTTGGACATTAATAAATAGAAAATAAAACTCAATTTTCTCTACTGCCACCCTCTTTTTTTTCTATCCAGACCATACAATAAATATAATCCCAGTACAAGGAGAGTGACAGGCCAAAAAAAATAATAATAATAGAATTAAATATCGCAGTAGTGGTTACTAATATTTCTGCAGAATTATAAAATAGCCTGCAAAACCAGAGCAGCACTATTGGTGCTCGCCTCGTGTCTACCGTAGCTATTCCTGTACATCCGCTACAGAGGATCTTAGCCGCTTAGGTTCCGGTTCGGCTTCGCCAGCATCAGTCCCGGATATGGCGGAACAGGGATTCTCCGAACGTGTGTCACAGCTAACGCACGCCGCCGCGGCGTCCAAGACGCCGATTGGACTCGGAGGCGACGTTGGCGGTTGCGGTTGCAAACTTGACCTGACCTTTTGGTCAGCGGATGGACACGAGTCCAATAAGTACTCTTGCATTAGTTGATGACAGCTTCTCAGCGTTTCCTGTCCCAAGAAAATATGCCCCAAAAAAATTTTATCAGAACGGCTTTCTCCGCTTCGAATTTCTCGCCCAAATTCAGAATTCAGAAAAAAGGAAATTTCACTAGTAATTAGGATTTGAATTTCTAGTCATTAATTATATACTTTATTCACTCGCTCGTAGGAGGAGTCCGGGAGCTGCTCACTTCCACCCGCGGCCAACATCACGGCGGCAGCGGCAATTATCGATGGAGAATAACCCAAGAAGTCTGTCACTGAGTGACAACGAAAAAAGTTGTTTTGCGTGAGTAATGGTACATCAAAATTAAGGGAGGAGTGAAATGGTAGTCATTCGATTAACTAATTCATTTACCACGAACTGTATCGAGAATAAGATCCGATGAGGAGGCAAGGATTCTATTTAAGAAGAAAGGGTCGGATGATTGGAGTTTGGGGACGAAGAAATCGAGAAAATCGTAGGGAGTGATAGATCGAAGTCTCCATTTTAGATTCACCATGACCCAAAGCTCCATTCTTTGTATTGTCTTGGGCTCAAAGACGTATCTGGGCTCCAAAATCTGAAGGTCTATCAACAATGGCACGTATGGTTCCTCCATTTTTGCAGCCAGTGATAAACACGCCACTGAAAGGAGTTGATATGGCCATCCGCTTCCCTACACTCATCCATCAGACAGAAAAGACACCATTAATGAAAGGCATCCCAATAGTAACAGAAACATGATTGTTCTCGTATGAGGTAAATGTACCGGAAGAGAGTGAGAAGAGAGAAAACGGTCGAAATAGTTGACGGAGAGAAGAGCCGTCACCGGCTTGAAGTGATAGTGTGCATGGACCTGCGTTCAGTAATTCACCTTATGCAATTACTACAAACAAGTAAATGTGAAACGCACATGTACGTAAAGTCTATTCAATCAGACCTTGAGGATCCAATTGATGGAGTCTTGGCGAGAGGCGGGATGAAGGCAGAGTGGGAGGTGGCCAGAATGGAGCAGAGGTTGGGGCTCTGACTCAAATAGATGGTCAACGACAGAGTCGTCATCGCAGGGCGGAGAGTGCAAGAAAGACAATACGGTGGTGGAGGAGATCCAGGTGTCAGGATGGGATTGGACCACATCCTCGGCGTTCTCGGGGCAGTACAAACTGGCACTACCGGCTGCTGAATGGCCCGACATAAGGAAATGAGAAACGGTGGAGAAGTGGAGAGGTGGACGCCGGCGAGTTCACCGCGGAGACGACATCATTGATGGTGGCGAAACCAGCTAAGGTTAAAGGAAAGATTGAGGCTTGTAGTCTGTGAATTGAGAAACACATGGCCGCTTATTGCTTGACAAGTAATGACATGTTTTCACTGTGTGCGTGTCTTCTGTGTCTATCTAATTTTTCTTCTTTTGTTTTGTCCCCAAATATTTATTATTAGGTGCAAGTATTTTTTTCTTAAATACATACTGTCATTTACTATATGCAAATTAAACTTAGGGTGCACTTGGATGATTTTTTTTTTTCAAAAAATTTTCTCATTTCAATTTTAAAAAAATCAACTCATATAATTTTTAATTTCAGATAACTACTTTCAATTCGATCATTTACACACGAAACATTACATTCTTAAAAAAAACGTAAGACCATATGTTCACGTCGATCCGCATTAATCTGTTCGACGATTAGGAATGGAGAGATCGCATGAATATGCACTTCCTGCCAGACAAAAGAGTTCTCCCACAACATTTTTCATAAAGGAATTCGAACTAAGATGTGACATCTTCAAAGTCTTAAGTTTTTTTTGCCTTAACCACTCAAATTTATGCCCTGGAGAATCAAAACATTACATTCTTATTCTCTAATTCCATATCTTCTTATATGATTTTTTTAAATTTAAATTATTTTTTAATTTAAACTAATTATTTTTAAATAAATTTCCGTCTAAATAAATCCTCATAATTTACACATTTACACTATTTGAAAGTTAGAATTACTTAGGGCAAAATATGTCAGTCACCTTTAAACTTTCACAAATTTTGATTTCCATTCTCGAACTTTAAAATGTTTGATTTTAACCCTCGAACTTTTAAAACACATAAAAATAGACATTTCAACAATAAAAGCTCAAGTACAATACAAAATCACTATATTTTAACTCTCATTCTCATATTTTTTATTTCTAAAATATTATTCTTTAATTTTAATATCGTTCTCTTCTCTTCGAATTAACTCTTCCGTTAATTAAAATTATTAAGAACTCACGAAAGTTCATCATATGACTTATTTTATAGTCATTTTTATTTACTCAACTCTCACAATGTAGTGTCATCCTTCTAATTCTTATAAAGTAACTTCTATATATGATAGGAAAATAGTACTGCGACTTGCGCATCTCTCATTTCTCTTTTTAGATTTTTTTTTTGATAATTTACATCTACTTTCAAATTTATTCTTCATTCCTGTAAAGATGCCAAGAAAATTACTATTCGTAAAAAATTGAATCGGTTTTTTTTCTTCTTCATCTTTATGTCTTAATTTTGTTTATTAAATGGTAAAATATATTATTTTTATTATATGGTTAGATTCGAAAAAGTGCGAAAGAGTAATTTCAAGATTATTGAGTCGTATAAAGGTTTGAAGTGAAATCTTAAAATTGTTGTTGATAAATGAAAAAATTCGAAGAGAAGAGTGCGAGATTAAAGTTGAAGAATAACATTTTAAAAATTAAAAATAGGGGAATGATAGTTAAAATCTGGTGATTTTGTATTGTATTTGAACTTTTATTGTTGAAAGGGCTACTTTTTAAGTGATTTAAAAGTTCGATGGTTAAAATCACACGTTTTAAAATTCAAAGGTGAAAATCAAAATTTGTCAAAGTTTAAAGGTGGCTGATATATTTTGCCCAATTACTTACTAATGGAAACGAAGTAATGCTTGTCTGGTTTGCAAAGAGGTGGGAGAAGAAGTAATATATTTATTTTTTTAAAGAAGAAATAAATTTATTTTTATCTTATTTAGTTAGAGTATAAAAAAAACAAGTAAAAGATTTGTTATGATATTAAATTTACTAATATGTTAGTTTGGACAATTTTATTTTTTACTTTTATTTATATTTCAATTAGAAAGAAGATTTGCTAACTACGCCCTCATAATTTGTTTTTACCTATAATTTACCTTTAATCAAATATAAATTTTTTAAATTTGTCTTTCAATTTACTTCTCATTTATAAATACCTTTATTATTCACTCAAACCAAATTTAATATTGTTACCTTACGAAAAAGGGAGCCGATGCAACTGTCAATCGGCTACTCTTCCGATGAATATAAACAATCTGATGGAAAAATGAATGGTTGAGTTGGACCTTTTAAAAGACGTGGGTTTCTTAAACTCGCTATAAAAATGGTCCAAGAAATGAGAAATATTGCATGTGAAAGTAAAATAAAACCGAACGTAGTGTATTTCGATTAAAATGATGAATGAATACAAAACATTGAGATTGATAATCAAAACAATATAAAATAGAAAGTTTGTAATCAAAGAAATAAAGAAAACTGTAAAGCAAATACAAATAAAGCCGTAAACAAAGTTGTAAACAAAGCTGTAAGAAAAGTTGTAAATGAAAACAATAAAGAAAAATGTAGGAAAAAGGGAATTAAAAATTGGAAAAATTTTGTAATTTGGTTTGAGATGATTGTTGTTGAGTTCTTCAATCTTGGATCCTTACTTGCTTTATACTCGTTGTAGCATGGTTGCCGACTTTCCGAACGTGAAAAGGATCCCGCTTCGTAGTTCGTCTTTGGCGGTTGAGAATAATAGTGTCTTGTTGATCGTGCTACAATGTAAGGATAACGACTCATTGATTCTTGATTTCGATGTTGACCGGGTATAACAATTGAATATTTTTATTGACGTCATCATTTGTTTGACAGAATTCATATCGATTTTAACTGAAAATTACCGTTGTAATGAATCGATTAAAAATGACGTCAACAAATATAAATGATGAAAACTTTCAAACCTTTTAAAATTAGAGATATTAATTTGTCAACTTTATAAAAGAGTTTCATTCTATTGTAGTGTACTTTTTATTTTCGATTTATCAAATTAGATAAAGTAAAATATCTATTTATTTTTATATTTTTATTGATACAAGGAATGAACTATTTTCCCTTTTTTTCGTTTCTAACCGACTAAAATCATCCATTTTATCTTTCACATTTATATTCCTTTCTCAGCTAAACAAGGCGCGAGTGCTTGTAGAATGGCATGGCGAAGGCAGTGCAACGAGATCTCGACTTGAAGGCCCCAAAAAAAATAAAAATAAGGGGAGAAAGCTATGAGGCTTGGGTGACCCAGGGGCCGGGGGGGGCGGGCGGCGGGGAGAAGCGGGAAGGAGGGGTGGTTCCATGTGTACGGTTCTGATTCGCTTTGTCCCCAATCGACAGATGGATTGAGTGGATCTGGGCTTTGATACATGGACGCAACGTACATTGAGCTTCGGCTTCTTATTATTATGTGGATAACAGTCCATAATTCCTGTATTTTTTTTTCTTCTTTTTCATATACAGTCCAAGTTGAATTTTGTACTCTTTAGCCGTAAAATCATTAATTTCATAATGCATATTATGAATTTAGATTATAATTAGATAATAATTTGATTGAGATAAATTTATTTAAATATGATAAAAAAATATTAAATTTATGAGAGAAATATAGGATTAAAGAGAGAATTTAATGTGTTATTAATATATGATAGTTATCAGAAAATAAAATTTATTTAAATTAAAGTAGGATTTTGATTTGAGAAGAAATCTTGTCCACTTATAATCTTAATTTTTAATATTGTTAAGCTTCTATTTATGTGCTACTAATATAGTTATAAGTAATAAGTACATCCTTGATAATAACTATAGCTTGTGATTGGATTTTTTTTTAAATTTTTTTATTAACGAAAAAATTAATATTTCAAGGGAGATTTAAACTCGAAACATTAGTATAAAATTATTAATATTTATTATTTTGACTAACTCAAAAAACAACGTGTGATTGATTAATAAATCATTTAGATTAGACTGCATAATTCAATAACAAAATTTTAATTAAATAATTTTTATTTTAAAAAAAATATCATAAACATTATATGCTTTTCATTAGCCCCTCTCTCTCTATATATATATTATAATTTAAATTATTTTTCTATGAAAAGTTACAATCTAAATACACCTAAACAAGTCGCATATCATATAGAGTGAAGTTCCATACCATATTGAGCCACCTCACATTCTCAACTTGTATTGTTAAGTCAATACGATTTAATTTCAAAAATAAGTGTCACCAGGCTTTATTTAGATTGGAATTTTTTAATTTCATTCTAAATTAAAATTTTTATTTTAATTTAAATATATTATTATTTTATATATTTTTTATTTTTCAAAAACTATTGTAATTTATTTACGACACATTATATCATCTCTCTTTGAGTTCTACTTATCCCACATGTTTAATAATTTTTTTTTTTTATTTCCCTTGTCTCTAATTACAACCTTCTCACAGAAGACCAAAATATATAATTTAGGAAAAAACAAAAGAGATTCATTGCCAATACATCTGGCTATGCAGCTGTGATGATAGTCTCTTTATGTCTACATCAATCACTATGTGTGAATTATTATGTAGTTTAAATCGAAGGAAAATATTTTGTAAGGCTAAAGGGGAGTCTATAGAATTCTTCACTTCTGGGATCTTTGTCAAAGGTTCTAAACTTTGCCCACCAATGCCTACCGCTGTCTTTCCTGGTTAAGCTGTGTTTCCTTGCCATAGTCAAGTCCAGAAACACGGCTACTATTCCAGCAACCGTAGCCGGAGACGTGAAGATCACCTGCATCAACTTGTTAAACTGCAGAATGCAGCTAGTAATTAGGATTCACATTTTGACTCGCCAAACGTGTGCTCAAGTGAAAGGCTATAGAGATCAGGAAGGTTGATACATACCCACAATGAGCTAGAGTTAACAGGGCCGTGACCGGAAGTCAAAATGTAGCCGTTGAAGTATTGTGGCACTGACAAGCCCATGAAGAATGAGAAGCCTAATATGAACTTTGTTCTGAAGCTATTGAGATTGCAGAATTGCAGTAGGCCAAGACCAGAAGAAGCTGCCACATCCGGGAAAAATGAAATGTGGAAATTTAATCAATAAACGGCAGTCTACAATAATTCAAAAACCAACTTTCGAGTATTTTATGGTTTTTATTCCTTTTGAAATTGTTTGTCATCAATCAACCAGATAATTCTGTATGCTACTAATATGCAACCATAAGCCTCGAGAGACGAAAAATAAACACGATATACAACAATTTATACTCGAATTGAACAAAGTGATTTGGTTTTAGTGGACAGCAATGGAAAAGAGATACTCACACATTAAGCCAAACAAGACGCAGTACAATGCTCCAAAAATTGGAAGTGGTATTGAGGCGAGAACTGCTCCAAACTTCCCTGTTCATGAGAAATGGAGATGTCACCATGAATCCAAGTAATATAGAAACCTATATTCAATGGGAATATCTACAGGCATCGCCTTTGGAATTGAAGCAAATTAAACATTGGTCATCAAAGTAGTGGCAGACAAGGATAGGTGCATCTATAATTTCATGGTAATACTGTTCAAGGGCAGAGAAATTATAATAAATATGAGTTTGACATACCTAACACAGAAAAGAAAAGCATGAAAAGTGCAGATATTTGGATCACTCTTCTGCTTCCAACTCGGGTGAGCGCCAGCAGACCAACATTTTCACTATAAATTTAATGAAGCAAGTTAGGGTATATAGATACATCCAGAATCCTTGCACCATGAACATTGTTCATCAGATCCAGCACTAAAAAGACAGAGAAAAGAACAAAAGATTAAAGAAACAAAGTTGGAAGAGTTATATAACATAGACACCAAATAAAGCTTTACAAAATCTCTTTGCATGGCCTTTCCAAAATTGTCTTCAGATATTTTTTGGAACCAGATGGGCTCACAACCAAGACTATGCTGATCTAAAGTGGACTATACTGAGGAAAACATATGCTATTTTTGAGTTTCTATTTCACCAGAATAATGTCATTACACTGATACTGTAGATCCACTCGCTGTTCCCCACAAACCGTCCATCAAAATGCCTATTCCCTGAGTGCATATGAAATACAAATGTGTGAATACAGAAAGACTTGCCGATATTAAAAAGAAATGTGATGATTCACTAAATGGATTGCAGCCTACCAGCCAGCCAACACCACGGCTTAGAACAGAAGAAGGAGGATGTGTAGCACTTCCAAATCGTGCTGCTGCTATAAATGCCCCCGTAGACTGCCCAAAGCGTCAGGTTTAGAGGTAAACAAATAAAAGAGAACATAGATGATAGCTTAACTTGAAAGAAACTGATTATAGCATTCAGATCAAATTCACATTTCAAATTAAATACAACAATCAAGAAAAATAAGGGAGTTAAGCAACAGAAATATTTTTGAATGTTAACCAACAAGGAGTCTTGAGAACAGAATCAGAAGAAGATGCATCCAGCAGAAACCAAAATTTGCATTAAAAATATCAACCTCAACCATTGAGACAAATGCAGCTGCAATCATAACAGAGGCCTCTCCAGGTTCTATACTTGGAGTACCCCATTGCCATGGATAGGGAAATCTTATCCTGCATATTGGGAAAAAAAAGGCACAAGTGAGAGGAAACTGTTGGCATAAACTTGAATCCAAACAAGGTACACTTGAAGCTAAGAGAAAGGAAATTTGGCACGACACCATTGTTGGTTATAAACTTCAATCTGTGACTGAAAGGGGTTTTGCTTTATAGAATCTGGCATTACAGCAGACAAATCACATTTAACAAATGTTTTAGTCTAGTGGTATTATATCATCAGTATCCTAAATTCACCTCTTATCGTCCAATAAAGTTTATTCAGTAAATAATTGCCTGTTTATAAATAGAAGTCATACCATCCATCTTTTTGGATGTATCAATGTCAAGCTCTTACTTAGACCTCATCAGAAGTTATTTATCATGCAAAGAGAGACTACAAACTAAAAAACCTAGTGAATGAACAAAAACTAAAAGAAACTCTGTAGTTTCATTTTTCTTCATAGCTTGCTTTAGTTTCCTGGCAAACCAACTACAGTTTGGTACAAAACCAAGACTCCATCTTAAGCAGCACTAAATGAATGAAAGAAATGGGAAACAACATTAAGGATTAGTAAGAAATAGGTTTCGTTCCAATATGCTCTTACACAAAAATGATTAAGGTGCTGTGACGTATGATGAAGCGATTGATCAGACTATGGCATACTGCTGAGAATTAGCAGAAGAATTAATATATAGAAATTGAAATATGACATGAGACATAGACAAAAAAGTGAAATCAGTAATATTAGTGTCTCAGAACAACAGAAGTTAGTAATAAGGAGCTTAAGTCTGAACTTGCCATGGAGCTCCACTAATAAGCCCAGAGCGATCAACACGGCAACTGATTTGAGTTTGTGGGGGGCTATTTTTATATGCACCAGCTACAGTCAGAAGGGCAGCATATGCCCATACTATTCCCACAGACAGTAGGATGGCGAATCGTTCAAATATGGGCCACTGGAATTTCCAGTAGTGAGGAGTATACTGCATCAACATTGATTAGACGTGTTATTCATTCAGAAGTCCAGAAACAGGCCCAGGCTAAAGCTGTAGACATAAATAATGTCATATTTAGGTGAATAATCGATTAAAGAATTGGAGAAGTTTAGACATAAGACTTGCCACCCAAAATTAATTGATTGAGGGTCAGTAGAACTTCTATAAAAAATTAACCCTGCCAGAGTTGTCACAGCCTTCCCCTTGTGTTTGTTTTAATTTAACAAAAGAAGCCAATGAATGAAAAGTTCTCTCAGATAGACCAGAGCTAAATTGATTTAGGTCTCTTCCAACATTGAATTTTCTATGTTCCATTATGGGGTCGATGAAGGCCCACTATTCTGACAAATGTGAAATCAACAAAGCATTCAAATTTTATCTACATTAAAAACCCAGGGGAGGGGGATTCAAACAGGCTTCAAGGAAAGCTGTCGACGGAAGTGGATTTACCTGTGATAACAAAACCAGGATAACTAACTCTGGAAGACCAACCTCAATACATTCTGCAAGCTGCAAGCATATGAAGAAACAGAGAACAAACTAGGTAAACAGATGAGCATTAAATATAGAATCTCGTCTTCCAGTAGGAAGTGGCAGTAACTGCATCTACAAATTGGTGGCCTATGATAATAGACAGAGCATATAATAGTACAAGTATAATGAGCCCATCTAGATTGAAAACTAAGATTATGAATCTAAATTATCTATTTGTTTTGTTAACACAGATTTCCTAGCATACTTGCTGCTCAATGACAGAGTTTGCCTTGTGTGAGAGCTATTCTAGACATCTCTGCAGTTGCCTAAATATATATTTATGAAATGTAAGAATAATGGAGCTTCCCTGTTTCATCAAATGACAATTCCTAGTCTCACAACAACACAGAAAAACTGTGAAATCTTAATTTGTTAACTCATAATTGAATCTATCAATTGGGGCATACCAGTGGGAATCCCTGTTGATAAAGCCCGAGGCCGACAAGTGTTACCAGAGGAACAGCAGAAAGAGGACTAAGGAACCTACAATATGAGACTAATAGAACTGAGTTCTTTCAACAACCCAAAACCGAAAGTAAAATTTCAAAACAACTTTTGGAAAGCATACCTCACAAAAATTCTCCATATACCCAAAAAACCAGCCAATATTGGGAGTATGGCTGAAATCATGACAGCCCCCTGAATTCCTCTCATTGAGCTAAGAAACCTCTATAAACAGTGTCGTTACAAAAGCAACTCACATATGAGTTAATATAAGACACATTTGATACCAGAAAGGAGAACGCCCATTGCACACTATACTAACCTGATGAGGATCAACAAATTGATTGTATCTATTAGCTAACACAACAAAAACAGCCGGAATTATGTATCGAAATGAACCGCCAATCACCACCGGAAGCCGACTGCCAAACCAAGTCTGTAACAATGTGTTCAGTCCCGCCACGAAGAGCAAAGTCTGAATTACACGAGCTTTCTCTCTCTGTTAGAGCAAGAGGTAATTAACAACCACCAAATTGATTTCTTCATATGATATTAATTTTATCCGTCAAAGTGTGTGTTTGTGTGTGAGTGAGTGAAGGTGAACACTTACATTTCCACCGCCCATTTGAGGAACAATGATGGTGGGGATGATCACTGTAGTTCCCAGCATAACGAGGTAGTGCTGAAAGCCCAGAATTATGGCTTCGGCTGCATTTCAATTCGGAAAATTACCAATTTAGCATGCATGAAGGACTCGAGTCCAGAATTTTGAAACTAAATCCGTGAATTTGTTCATTAAACAGCCAAAGTTCGATTTGCCCAGGCCCAGAAAGTGAAAAAGAAAACATTTTTTTTCGACATAGAATAGCTTCTGTAACCATCAGCAACATCAATCTGAAGCCCCACCACCTCCTCTCAAGAAAAATAATAGAAAAGGCCTTTGAACGATCAAATCAAAAAAAGAGAACAGAAAAGAATCAAAGGGCAAAACAGAAATAGGAAATGGGTTTACTTTACAGAAAACAAGGGGGAAAAGAAAAAAGACAATGTGCTGCTAAAAGTACAGTGAAACATACGCCAAGATGGATTGCTATTGATACAATAATCAACACCGGTGAGCTGGTCTTTCACTGGGTGTGGCACCAACTCAACCCCCTTTCCCGGTGCCGTCATCTCTCTGTTTTTCTAAGAGCAATAACCAAGAAAACACTCTCTGGTTCTTTAATTGAATTGAATCCAACGTCGCACTCTTCTTTCTGTAAAATCATGCAATGAAGGAAGCACGTGCATGTATTAGCCCAGAAATGAAAAGGGATGCATTGATGACATCAAGAGATAACAAGTTACTCTGAAAAGCTGAACAGAACCAGCAGCGGTGCCAAAGCCAAGTGCAATAGAATTACTTCACTTCTTATCAAGGAAACAAAAGTGAAAGTGTGAGATAGAGAGAGAGAGAAATACAGGACAGGAAAGGAGGGTTTGGCAGCAGAAGTTGGGAGTTTTTACTTAGAAGCCAACAAACTTTGATCACATTGTATTGCAAACGAGTATATTCACCTATACCACATTGTATTGAAAAAGAAATTCAAGAACTGAATCTTATCAATCATAATCAACAGCCCAATTGCTTAAAATCACTGAATTTAACATACATTCTCATTATATCGAAAACTAAAACTTAAAATTTTTACAAATCAAATAGCAAGTCAAGAAGAAAGCAACCACCGCAGAAGTAGACATACAAACAAACGGGGTGACGACCTCTTTTTGGCCCTTTGGAGCCGGAGGTTGGGGTTGGTGTCAGCTGTACAAACTAACCAAGAAAAAGGCTTAGCTTGCTATCTAGAGAACCAAAGCTATTCTATTATCATTCTAAGATTGCCATTATTTCCTCGTCGTCCGAATGTGAATTAATTAATGTACTTGCTAGTCTTCGAGTGCTATAAATCCCATAAACCCGTCAGGAATTTTTGTGAAAAAATTCAATTCAGATTCTCGTATCTTCTGTAATTCTGATTGAATCGAAAGTTAACAAGTATAGTCACTGGCATACATGAACCAGATTCTTGTATTCATTTCGTTGCTGAGGTTGTTAATAAATATTCCATGGGACTTTGGACCAAAAATCAGAGTGTATTGGATAGTGCTGTTGACGTTTCTGTTAAGTGTTTGCTTACAAGCCGCAGCCATTAGAGGTAAGTTTTGAGAAAGGAATATTCATATGCTTCTCTGAATGGTTAACGATTTCTGTTTGGGAATCGAATACTGAGAACGAAACCATGATTTTGATAGAAAGTTTGCTTGTTTTTTTTTTTTTTACTATATTAGTGTTTTGAGATAATATTAATTTAAAATCAAAGTAATTTACTTGTTCAAGACATACAAATGTAAGCTTAATAATCGAAATTAATAATTTTAAATTACAATTTCTATCATATATCTTACGATAATTTGACAATAAAATCCTCTTTGCTTGACCTAATACAAGGGACATTTTTTATATCATGCATGTGGTTGTAAGTGATCTTCTCTTTCGGCTCTTTATATGAAGGCAGGAATTTTGGTTTTGCAGGAAATACTTGTTGCTTTATTGAAAAGGAATCTTGCATTATTGAGTGCTTGACATTAGTTCCCAAATCACAATGGGGAAGAGAAAAGCAATGAATTTTGGAGATTATACTAGTGCAACTGCCACTATATAACTTCTTGTTTCTAGAATTGCCAGAATTTTATACCCTCTTCAAAAAATTAAAAAAAAAAAAAAAAGACTGTTAGAATGCACTACTCATGTTGGTATATCGAGTCCAAAGCATGCTTAATTCTGTAAGAAAACTCTCTCTCTCTCTCCTGGCTGAGATAAGAAATAAGAAAAAGTCTACCCCATAGTTTGAAGTTGTTTAACAATCCTCCATCTGCTATTATATACTAATCCAAAATGTAACTGTATCTATGTTTTTTTAAAAGGAATAGATGGTTCTTTGAAAATTGAAAGTAGCAGAAATATCGTTATCAAAGCCTTGTTCACTAGTCATTATTGAGGTAAATCTAGACAACAAACAACATAAGGTGTTTGGAGCATCTCAGATTAAGTACAGAGTTAGTTATTTATCATTTCGTATATATTGTCTATTTTCTGTTTCATATTTATCATGTACTTTAATTATTATTTGCATTAAATATTTATATAATTGACGAAGTTATATTGACACTATAAATTTCTATTTTCATCTTTAACGACGTCTTTAAAAAAGTGTAGGATAAAGGATGCAAAAGCATATCTCAAGCAATTATTTATTACATATTCAAAAAAATTTACTTTTTTATTATTTAAATAAATATGTTACTGAAAAATATTATTTACCTAGATGTGTGTATTTATATTTTATGATTTTGACAGTACTTACAATTAATTAAAAAACGTAATTTATAAGTTTGACAATACCTACGAACAATTACTTGAATACAATTTTTTGTTTGACAAAAATAAAAACTTATTCTTATATGATGTTTATATATACTATTAGAATCCACATAAAAGCAATATCTCCAATAACTAAACTACTACTTTTTACATCTACTAAGATATTTACACCATCCGACCATGAAAGCATCAAGCTAACTATAAAATACTATACAAATAACGTATCGTCTACATGTTTAAAAAAAAAATGTTTACAAACAAATTTTATATATGAAGGATCCCAACAAGAAGAAAACCCCAAGTTAAAGTCCTAGTCCAAAATCCCAAGAATGTAATAAACAACTTCATAATATGTTCAAAATATGGTGCACCAACCAAGAGTGATTTTCCTCAAGCAAGTTATCTAATTTCTAATTGTCTATTCTAATATGTCAGTTTCTATTAATTTTTGTCATCTTCATTCTCCATTCTTGCAAGCTATTACAAGGACAGACATGCACAACTAGAATCAACTTTGTTAATTTCTAAAAATGGAGAGTTGCACAAAGCTTAGATGCCCAAATTAGACCAACCCTTTGACTTCTCTTTGATTTGATAATACATTGGTAATTTAATGTCTACATGCTTTACAAGGGTTGCTTGGTTTGGAATTGCAACCCCATCTTTTTTTTTTTTGATAATTTAAATATCAAAACGCACAATCATATAAATTCGAGTATGTTTGTCTTCAAACAAAGTAGATGTTAATATTTGATTTAGTAGTCAATTCCTTCTCTACTTTACCAATAAAGTTATCTTTAAGGTGGTTGCAACACCATCTTTGGTCCATAAGATCGGTAACCAGTTCAACTCTCCTACCCATGCTAAATAGATATTCAAATGACTCCAGCAAATATTTATCATGCAAAAGACCATAAGGAATGAATCGCTTCTCCTACTTTGAATTGAAGGATTTAAATGTTTATATTTTAATTTAAATTTAATTTTAAAATGAGATATTCAAATTCAAATGGAGATAATATATATTTTATTTACTAAATACTATTTTCTATCTAAATTGAATATTTTTTTCCTTTCGAATTTAAATATCTCACTTTAAACTGATACAAAAAGTATTTAATTATAAATAATTTTTGACCAATAACTACAAATAAGTTACTATTACTATTTCCCAATTCATTAGAGAAATTTAAATATCTCACTTTAAATAAATTTTTGGGACTAAAATTTTCATAAATCTATTCTAAATCAAAATTTTATTTTAATTTAAATATATTATTATTTTCCTTAAATTATCATATTCTCATACCACATTATATTCTCTATTTGAACCCCACTTGATCACATATACTTAATAATTTTTTATCATATTTAAACAAAATTATTTCAATTAAATTCTTATCCAATTATACTTAAAAAATTAGTTACATGAATATAGACTAGGGCGAATATAATAATGGGCTTTTGTGAATACCACTCGGACTAGCAGTTGTGACTAACAGTGGGCTTTTATAATATCTACGTGCATTCAATGGCCCAACTAAGGCCAGAGATGAATGCTTTCAGAATTAGAAACGCATGTGTCTTCTCCAGGCATCGCGAACTGTCGATTGGGCCAGGGCCAAGATAATTGGATTCAGAAAACTAACCATAAAAGAAGCAGAATCTTGATCGACCTTTGTCGTTTTTGGGAAAAAAAAACTAGGGGAGCCGGTATTGTCACAGATCATTTTTTCACACACTGACTAATTGTGATATATGTGAGTTGATTAGATCTAAGCTAACATCACACGGTCTCTTTTAGCAATGGTAAGTGGGCCGGGTCGGGCCCGACCCATACAGTAAACCACACACTGTACGTCGGTCTGGGCCTAGAGCCGATCCTAAGGCCCGGGCCAGCCCGCCTGGGTCTCGAAGTTTTTTTTTGCATTTCAGCCCCCAACGGTTGAAATATATATTTTTTTTATATTTTGGTCCCTAACGGTTATATTCTCTTTTTTAACCCCCAAAACTCTATAAATACCTCCCAATTCAACTCAAAACTCTATAAATACCCCCCAATTCAACCCAAAACTCATCAAACACTCTCTCATTCTCTCAAACTCTTCCCAATTCTCTCAAACTCTCTCCAATTCTCCATTTTCTCTACAAAAAGTATTAGAATAAAACTTATTTTTGTATTATATTTTTTTCAATTCTTCAAGAAAGTCTTCATATTTTGGATGATTGTTGAGTAGCGGAATAGTGGATACAAGAAGTAAAAAGCTCCACAAAGTATTGTTATTCTTTCTTGAATCTTGATCATCAACGAGTTAGTATTTCTTAATCTTACATTCTTATATTTTGGCTTTTATTAATTGTTTATTTGTTTGAGTTATTTGTTTAATTTTTAAGTTAATTTATTTTTTATATTTTTCAATCCTCTTATTTCATTATTTGTTAATACTTTATTTTTTTGAACTTTTATTTGAATTTTGATTGCTTTTTTTTTTTAAAGAAATAATGGATCCAAATCAATATCATCATTTTTCTTCATCCCAATCATCTGCACATTTTGATTTTAATATAGATTCAACTTTGAATTTAATAAATAATGAAATAGGTAATGAAGATGAAGGTCCTAGTAGGCCTAGTGTTAGTGTTTCACAATCACAACCAACTCCAATAATTAATCCCCACGAATCTAATATAGGTGAGGATGATGTTGAAACAACGGGTGTTACAACTAAAGCAAAAACATCTATGGTTTAGAATCTTTTTGAAAAAGATAATGATAGTGATAGGGCAACATATAAAATTTGTAGAGCGGTATATGCACATAAGAAGGGAGGAGGGACGAGAACATTAGTTAAACGTATGAAAATGTCACATAATGATTTGTTAGAAAACCTACTTAAACAACAACAAATACGTACTACAGGAGGTCAAATGGTTAGTAATTTTCAACATGATCATAGAAAAAATAGAAAAGCATATGCTAAAATGATAGTTCAAACTAAATTACCTTTTAATTTTGCAGAAAATCCACATTATGAACAATATATGCAAAATAATTGTCAACCAGCATGGAAAAGAATTCTTAGAACAATATTAAAAAATGATATAATAAAGATATATAAAGAAATGAAAGAGTATCTAATTACTATGTTTGATTCTTATAATTGGAAATTTGCTCTTACTTGTGATGGTTGGACTGCAATTACTAATGAATCTTATTTGTGCATTACATGTCATTGGATAGATCATGATTGGTTAGTACAAAAAAGAATTATTTGTTTTAAATTATTTGAATATCCTCATGTAGGTAGTAGTATAGCTAGAATTATTACTCAAACATGTCGTGAATATAAGATTTTAAATAAAATTATTTATATTTCTTTAGATAATGCTTCAAATAATGATTCTGCCGTAACAATTTTAAAAATATTATGAATCCTATGTTAGATGGTATTTTATTTCATACTAGGTGTGCTTGTCATATACTGAATTTATGTGTTAAAGAAGGATATAAATATATTGATGATATTGTTAATATAATTAGAAATGTTATTTTATTTATTAAAACCTCCCTAATTAGGTAACAAAATTTTAAGGCATTATGCCGAGAATAAGGTGTATCTTTTAAAAAATTTAGATTAGATTGTAAAATTAAATGGAACTCAACTTTAGATATGTTTGAAAGTGTTATATATTTTCAAAACCAACTTATTGAATTTTGTAATAGTAATAATTTTCAACCTCCACTAACTAAAACTCATTTTGAAAATTGTACTGCACTTTCAACATTTTTATTTACTTTCAAAGAAGCTACTGTGTTTTTATCAGGATCCTATTATCCCACTACTTATCATATTCTTCCAACATATTTTTGATGAATATATGTATCATCCCCAATATGGTTTTTTTTATGAGAAGTATGTTTGAAAAATATAAAAAAAATATTATGAAGACATTCCTATTTTATATTGTATGATATTGTGTATGGATCCTAGAGTAAAGACGCCTGGTTTTCATAGTATTGTTGAATATTTATATAAAACATTAGATTTTGATGAATCACAAGCACTTAAACAATGTATGATAAAAGACATAAAAGATAAAACAGTTAAAGCTTTATCTGACATGTATAATTTGTATGAGTTTGAGTCTTCTTGTTCTAGTTCTCCTAGTTTAAATAGACAAGCTTCATCATCTAATAGTCACTTTCAACCTCCGCGAAAATCTACCTCTTCAATTTCATTAGTATTTAATTCATGGGGTATTATGAAACGTCAAAAAAGATCGACTACTATCTACAACGAGATGGCAATTTACGAGATGTAGCCTTTGGTAGAAAATGAAGATCAGCATTTTGATATTTGTGGTTGGTGGAAGGCTCATGTAAGCCAATATCCCATTTTATCTAAAATTGCACGTGATCTTTTGACACCACCAGTCTCTACAGTGCCATCGGAAAGCGTCTTCAGTGAGAGTGCTCGAACAATCGATGAAAGAAGATATCGATTGACTCCTCAAACTTTGGAGATGTTAATGTGTTGTAGTAGTTGTTTTGCAGCCGAAGATAGGACGACTAATTCGTGGATTATTGATGATGACTCAGATGATGAATGTGGTGAACCAAGTAGTTAGTTTAGTATTTTTGTAATTAGGAATTTAAAATAAGTAATATTATGTATTTAATTTTATTTTTAGAATATTTATTATATTTTAAAATTTTAATCATTATAATATTTTTAAGAGGTGTAGACATCAAGTCCCGTAATCTTTATTTTATTAATTAATAAAACAGGTAGGGATCTAACCCAAACCCCCACCACTTTAAGGTGGCTTTTTATAATTTTAAAAAATTATGTTAAGTAAGAAGAAAAAAAAAAGAATAAGCCACGGGCCAAGGGCCCGGGCCAGTCCGCCTCTCTCCGGGACTGGCTTGCCTGGATGTTGGGCCGGTCCTCGGGCTTGGCTCAGCACGGCCCGAAACCGTGCGGACCGGCCCATTAGCCATTTCTAGTCTCTCCCAAACTCGTTTGCATGTTTTTAAGTGAGTTTAAACAAGTTCACAGTAATTTTCAACAAAAATGACAAAATAAAAATGATAGAAAATGACACTACAGAACTTAAACAGTATGTAATTGCATAAATGATTACATTTCATTCATAAGAAAGTGATTGTGAGATATTTATAGCAAGTCTTGGAGAAGGAGAACACCAAGGATTACAATCGTCAGAGTTTATTTTTACCCGATCTCATTTACTTTGCCCCAATATATTCTTAGTAAATTTTTCCCAAGTTATAATAGTAAATATCGTTTTTTTCAATGAGGTGAAAAAAATTTGTCAATTTTCTTTACAACTATCTAAAAAAATTTACATATAAAAATTTACATACATGACCTTTAAAATCTTAAGAAAATTATAAAAATACAACAAAACTCTGTCTAAATATTTATATAAGAAAATGGAAGAGTCGATATTTCTGGCCACTGATTAGCTATCGGTTTGTTGCTGGTTTCGAGCATCGTCTGGTTGCTGGGTGCCGACATGGTCCTTGCATTAGGCACTAGACTCGATTCTGAAGCACGACACTTGCACAGCACTTGGCACAGGCATTAGGCAATGACGTGCTGACTAGCCTTCATGCCGTTGGTTGGCATCTTGGCCCTCCATCTTGGGCATTCAACTAGGGACGCTCGAGCATCTTCAAATTTGACTAGGGCATTCAAAATATGGGTATGAACATTTCTAGGTATGCCGAGTCTAATCATGTAAGGTAGTTAAATACGTTTAGAAACGTTCGATCTTTTTGATTTTTTAGATAGGCTCAAAGAAACACGAATATTATTCTTACATTTCCTGCACTTTGGCTAAGCTTGTTTTGTGTCACGCAAACCAAGAAGTCAGAGGTCGGCCTATGAAAATGTCCAAGGGCTATAGATGAAATAGCAAATTAAGATTACGGAGACAAGTTAAAAGGAAAAAACATATGTTATATTAAAAAAAAAAAAGACAAAAAGTAAATTTTAAAAAAAGTTAAAATTTTAAAAGAAAATATAGAGTTTCAAAAAATTTTAGTGGTAACGTTCCCTTAAATCCATTTCTATCAAAGAAAAAACGTTGAATTTCCTTCGTTATGTTGAAATACAATTTATATTTTGTTCTTTTTCTCGTTTTTTTTTCAATCCTACACAAGTATAAGTAAAAAAGATTATTTGCATCCTATGAATATCAAATCTTTTTACATTTCTAGAGTAATAATATGTTAATAGTTTAAATGGATAAAAGATTATTTATTAAGTAATAAATAATTTATTTCACAATTTCCGTCCCATATAAATATTTTTTAAAAAGCTCTTATAATTATTGAAATATTTAATTTAGATTTTTGTTTTACCATGATCACACTAACCTATATGTTTAATTTTGTTATTTGTGAACGCAAACGTTTGCAAAATCAAAATTGTTCTGATTAAAGTTATTGCGACGAAAGCTTTGATAGCTCAATTTGTAACTGCAGCTTCAATCAATGCCACAAATAAACCTTTTTTTTTGGGGGGATAAATGGGTGATCATTAATATTAAGTAAATTAAGATTTACTATCTAATAAAAAGCATTTTTAACAAATTGAATTGAAGTCTACTCCTTTTAAATTAGCATAACACAAAAAAAAAAAAGTATTTTTTGTGTGGTATTAAAATTGACTTTGATTTGATATGAAAATTTTAATGTAAAAATCAAAATTATATTATAAGATAATAAAATATGAAAATATTTAGTTGATGACTATTTTTTTCAAATGGATATATAAAATATTAATTTATCATGGAGAGATTAAAAGTGTATTTAAACAGTAATCTATTTAACAAAATTATTTCGAGTTGGAACAAATTTGAATTTTAAAAAAAAATTGAAACTATGTGTGATCAAGAGATAAAAATGTGATATTTTACGGATAGGTGCAATTTTGAAAATTGAAAATAATTGAGAATTAAAAAATTTTTAAATTCATTTTTTCAAATGAATTAACTTTTTTACTACTATACAAATATGAAATATTAATTATTTTAAAACATTTTAAAATAATAAATATATTAATTTTCGGGAGATGGAAGAATTTCTGGGTATCGGCGGCTGTGGGCAGATGCTGTATAAAAACGCGAGAGTGAAGCGAAAGTTTCATTTGGGGCCCACAGAAAATAAATTCTTCCGAAAGGGAATAATCATTAATCAAATCGACCATTTCATGCTTGTTTAATACTACACCATCAGACATTACCCGATTCTTATGCCCCAAAACCCTAACCTTTTTGAGCCATCTCCCTCACATTTCCGGCTCCTCCAGTCTTCCACCACCGCCGGTCACGTTCCGTCTTTGATCCTCCCTTTCATTTGAAGCCGTTCTGGGTGGGCCGTAGAAATCGAGCACGCTGCAATCAAGGTGAAATTTTATTGTTGTTACAGATGTAGATTGAGTAATTCTGTTTCAATTAATGCCTGATGAGTTATATATTAATTGCATAATGCCTGTGTAAATTTTTGTTCTTTCAATACTGTAAATTGCATAGAAAATTGCAACCGAAATCGACAATTTTTTAATGGTAAAAATTGGGAATTTGCCAATTGGTTTTAAATTGAATGCCCGTGGTAGAAGCCTGTGGAATTTATCTTGTTGCTGACATCGTTTTATTTGTGATGGTTTCCCTTCATTTGTTCTCGATAAATTTGTTTTATCTTTTCTACTTAATTTAGATGACGTAGGCTGATGGCAGCAATCAATGAATTGCACGATGATTGTTGTAGATTACCTACCGTGTTCGAAATGCATAATGGGCTTACCTGGTTTCAGAATATGGTTTAGGTTGTTGGATTTTGCAAGTGATTAATCATTATTCATTGGAGTTGGTTTTTCTCTGAGTTCTGAACTACGCTGTACTATCAGCTAATGTGGTTGGCTTACCTTTGCTATCAGCAGTATTGTTGGACTCAAAACTTCATCTTTTATTGCTGTAATCTCTGAAATAACTGAAACAGGCCGTACTTTTTAGGATTCTGTTAATGTTTCAAGCTATGACAATCTTATGCTATTAGATTGGGTCAAACTGTTTCTTAGCATTGGGTTAACCTGTTAAAGATTAGAATTGTACAAGTAAGCTGTTGATGATTGACATTGTTATTCTGTCTCAAGGGAATATTCAATAAGCAATGGAGTGTAGACACTTATGGTCTGACGCCTCGGGACATCTTAAGGACCCTGTGTTACCCCCCCTCCCCTCCTCTCTCTCTCTCTCTCTCTCTCAAATTCATCTGAAAATCTAGTGAAGGTGTGATCTTCATTGCCAATTTGCCTTTACATACCTTACAAACGCCTCAATGTTACAAAAAGGCAAACACTTATAACTTCTCTTTCCCATGTTTTGAACTATGCCCATATTTTTTAAATTGATTTTAGTTATATCCATATTTCTTTTAATGTTATTCAATTGAAGGATCCTTTATGAAAACTTTCCCAGGATCTTCTCATATTTTGAAACAGGATGTTAAACATCTTGCTATGTATTTAAAAATTTATTTTTGCATTTTGATTCGGTAAACTTTGATCTTACATTTCTTCTCTTAAGGGTTTTTTAGTCTCCGCTCTAATATTGGAATCTGATTTTAACCCTGAAAAGAGCACAAGTGATAAGCGTGGCATCCAAGAAAAGTACATTGGCATTTATATGTCTAAACTTCCTGTGCTAATTTCCACAGCTCTCCCACCCCTGGGGTTTCAGAAACAAAAGAATGATACTCAAAGATGGCTTGAAATGGGTACTTTTCTACCTGTTTAACCCTATCAATAGGGTTTTTGATTTGTTCTGGGGAACATCTGTATTTTGCGTCTTTGGTTTTCCATTTACTCAACTAGGTTTATTTAGACTGTTAATTGTAATGAAGAAAGAGAATTAGTTTTTGGTAAAGAGAAGAGAGGTTAAGATTGAAATCTAAAGAATGTAGCAAGTGATATAGGCACTTGGAGAGGTAGATTAATTGGATCAGCTGTGTGAGGAAACAGAGGGTGAACTCTCATTGATTGGACAGCATGCATTTAGAGTTTAGTGCAAATTTTTAGTCTGATGGGTGAGTTTCCTAGGTTGGTAATGGATTCATAGTGTAAATTTGTATATATACGCTTGAAGACAGGTATAAGCTATCCTCAAGAGTGTAAGTGTCTACAAAGCTACCTGTTGCTACTCCTGTCTGAATGCATTTAGGAATGAAGTGGGGATTCAAATTTTTCATCCAAACATCTGTCTCATTTGTACGTCTGGCTCTTTTTTCAATTATTTAACTATGTTCACTTTTTGGAATCACATTTCAGAATCACAGACTGAAGTTAGTTGAAATGGCTGACAATGATAAGGCAACTGAGAACCATGAACCCACCTCAGATGAAAATGTAGCTTCCCAGAACGAAATTGTTGGCCTGGCGCGAAAAGTCCAAGAGTCTTTTTCCCTTGCGAAGAGGCACAAATTTTGGGAAACTCAACCTGTGGGGCAATTCAAGGATCTTGGCAATACGACTTTGCCTGAAGGCCCAATTGAGCCTCCTGCACCCTTATCTGAAGTCAAACAAGAGCCTTATAATCTTCCTAGTCAATATGAGTGGATCACGTGTGATATGGACTCAGAAGAGATGTGTAATGAGGTTTATGTTCTATTAACCAATAACTATGTTGAGGATGATGAAAATATGTTCAGGTTCAACTACTCAGTGGAGTTCCTTCGATGGGCACTTCGTCCTCCAGGTTATTATAGGAGCTGGCACATTGGAGTCAGAGTGAAGAGTTCGAAAAAGTTGGTTGCTTTTATATCTGGGGTTCCTGCTCGAATCAGGGTTAATGAAAATGTTGTAAGCATGTCAGAGATTAATTTCCTTTGTGTTCATAAGAAGCTTAGGTCGAAAAGGCTTGCTCCTGTCATGATCAAAGAAGTAACTAGAAGAGTCCACTTGGAGAATATCTGGCAAGCTGCCTATACTGCTGGTGTTGTTCTTCCTACGCCTGTAACAACTTGTCAATATTGGCATAGATCTTTAAATCCAAAGAAACTTATTGGTGTTGGATTTTCCAGGCTTGGTGCAAGGATGACTATGAGCAGGACTATAAAATTGTACAAGTTATCAGATAAAACAGTCACTCCTGGTTTCAGAAAGATGGAGCCGCATGATGTTCCAGCAGCTACTCGCTTGCTTAGAAATTACTTGAAGCAGTTTGCTGTCGCCCCGGATTTTGATGAAAATGACGTGGAGCATTGGCTTCTTCCAAAGGAGAATGTTGTTGATAGTTACCTGGTTGAAAGCCCTGAGACTCATGAGATCACAGATTTCTGTAGCTTTTACACTCTTCCATCATCTATATTAGGCAGTCAGAATCACTCTACCCTAAAGGCTGCCTATTCTTATTACAATGTGTCGACTAAGACTCCCTTAACTCAGCTGATGAATGATGCTCTTATTGTGGCAAAGCAAAAAGATTTTGATGTATTCAATGCTTTGGATGTTATGCAGAATGAAACTTACTTGAAAGAACTGAAATTTGGCCCTGGTGATGGGAAACTTCATTACTACCTCTATAATTATCGGATGAGACATGTGTTAAAACCATCAGAACTTGGGCTTGTACTCTTATAGATTGAGCTTGGATGCATCAGGGTGAAAGAAGTTTTGTTATCAATTGCTGATTTACCTGTTCAGATGCTGCAGGAAAGCTGTCTTACAAGATGCTTCAATTTGTGACAAAGAAGACAACCAACATGGAGATTAGGGAGGTAAATTTTGTGTCTTCACTGTGCCCTGGTTTTTGGGTATTTTTCTCTTTATGTTGAGCTCTTCGTTTGCTGTTGCAACTTAATGACAATAAAATGTATGTTTCTTGAATTATTGGATGGTAACTTACACGTTGTTTAACATTATCTTCTTCTTGCTAAACTTTGTCCATTGTTTGATTGATGTAGAAGTCACAGTTCCAGTATGATCTATTTTCATCTGGTAATACCTTTGGAACAGCTTATGAATTTTGTACTCTTATCCTCATTCTTAAATTTGGTCATTCTAGAGTATGAAATTTGGTAGAGAAATTAGTATATTTGGCCCTAAAATTTGAAGCTTGTAATATTTTCGTCTTTAATAATTTTTTTTTACTATTATAGTTCCTAATGAAATTATAACTTATTAAATAGTCTATAATTCTCTTTTTCAATATAAATTCAAGCTAAAAGAAGTTACTCTAATTGTACATGACTGATATATTTATTTTTCTCTTAAAAAAAAAGAAAAATTATGTGCAATAGGGGTAATTTCTTTTGGTTGGAGTTTATACTAAAAAAGAGAGTTAAGAATTACCTAGTTAGTAGGTTATAGTTTCATTAAGGATGGCTGATATCTTTTGATGATTTATTGGGTTCTATTTTTGGAATATAAAAATGTCGCTTGGGAGGGTCATTTATGGTTAAGAGTTTTGTTGCCACTATTTTGACATTCATGGTAAAAAACTATATACTTGCCTCTAAAAATTATATTCGTGGATAAAATGTATAATTACGCCTCCCCCCCCCCACCCCCACCAACAACAAGAAAAAGAAAATTATTTAATCCATTCAATTGTTTGGGATCCTATTTTGATTGCAGAACAAACCAAATGGCATGGCTTAATGCTAATTTCAAATTCTATATCAAAGGATCAAAGCATTAAGTCATGCCAGTTTTATAATGTTTGTTCTAAAACGAGTTGTTGAAGTTGAAATTTCCCTTATTTTATTTAACTAAAAGAGTTTTAGTTGACCGGACCCGAGAAGCTACTCTTAGAGGTTGTATCTCGCCAAATGTGCTTCCAAGAAGACACTGCTATTTCAAATGCCTGCCTAAGAAACGAGCTGCCTCGATTATCATCACTTTTGGTTTAGTTTGGTTAGATTAGTTCAAATGGAGTTCTCTGTTATACAATACCATAAGGAAACCTCACCAGTATATACAAAACACTCATCCCCGAATACCAAGAGTTCAAAATAGATTTTAATATTTAAGTGTGTACTTGATTTATACATTTTTTAAAGAAAATTTATTTAAATTAAAATTTTAAAAAATATAATATAATATTTTGTAAGTAAATAAAAATTATTTAGATTGAATTTTTTTAATTAAATTAAAATTTTAATACTCCAACGCTAAGATGAATTCTGGCCGTCAAGACCTTCAAAGGAAGTACATGTGGGGAAGAATTGAGAGTGTATATGTATACAGTATACTAAAAGCAGTCAGAAAGAGAAGTTAAACTACCGGTCAACTACCGTCCATTGCAAGTAAATGGCTGTCGTGGATTTTTTACTCTGGTTTGGATTTTTCTTTTTTTTAATAATTATAATTTCCAGATTTCAGTTCGTATTTCCAAATCTTAAGCGCTAAGTAAGGTCGTAACCTCCAAAAAAACTAAATTAATAGTATTTCGATTTGTGGCTAGTCAAATTACTAGAGGTATAAGCATTTTAAAATAATAAAATTCTTTGCACATGATTTATAGTGTTGAAAATAATATTATAGTTTAAATCTATATTAAAAATATGATAGTCACAAAAAATTAAACAAAATAAAAATAATTAATTATTAATTTTAGAAATATATATATATATATTTATTTATTTTAAAATAAAATAAAAAAATTTCATGATCATCTATTTTGAAATAGAATAAGTAAGTAAGTCCAAAGAAAAATAATATGATATGTTGTGAATAGATAATAATTTTAAAAAACAAAATTATATAGAATAATAATATATTTGAATTAGAGTACATTTTTAATTTAAAATGAGATTGGAAAATCCTTGTCTAAATAAAGCTAAGAAGAATATGTCATCTATTAAGTTTTAGAGTAATTTGAGAAGAATTTATGTAAATATAATAAAAAATTATAAAATATATAAAGTTAATAAAAAAGTTAAAATGAAAGGATAAAAATATGATGTATTATGAGTATATGATAATTTTTTAAAAATAAAAATTATTTAAATTATAATTATTTTAAATTAAAGTAATTTTATATTGTTATAGAAAATTCTTGTCCAAATGCACCCTTAGTTATAGGAAAAAGTCAGTGTCACTTCAAGATTCTTGTATCCGGCCAATGGTGGGTCAGATATGGACCATATGGTTGATTAAATCATTAAATTAGATGTGACTATGGAAAATTATAATCAAAATTTTATAGTATTATATGTTTCGTATTTTTATTTTAAACTTGATTTTAAATAGTTTTGTAATTTTTTTCAAGTTATATGAATAAGTAATTTTCCATACATCAGAGAGGAAAATTATTGAAATTAATAATAAAATATTTTAATTAAAGAGGGATATTAATTAATGTAGTATAAAAATGAAAGATAATTAGAAAATAAATAAAATTATAAGCTAAGTTAATATTTATATTTTTATTGAAAATAAACAATTAGAAACTAGCATTGAATTCATTGTTTGTTAAAAGTTGGAATATTTTTCCAATTGTATAAAATTCACTATTCGAAATGGTAAGACATTTAATTATTTTAGTTATCAAACAAGTTGAGAAATATTAACATTAGATCATTAATGCTTTTATTTGACTTATGAAAATGGAAATGTTCCCAAACGCGCACTTGTACAAATTATTTAATATTTTAATAAAATATCTGAATAAAAAAATAATAATTTACAATTAAGAGTGGTAATTTGGATGATATACGAATAAATATCCATTAAAATTCAACAAATTTAATGAATTTAAATCTATCTTTGGGTCTATTTATATCAATTTAAGTGTAGAAAACTAATATCACTTCCACAAATTGAGGATAAGTCATACTAATATATAGTCACATCACTAATCTTCTTAATTAATAAAAGGTAAGGTAAAATAATAAAATAAAATAATTATTTATTTGATCTAAATGACATTTACGATTATCACATGAGTCTCACGAATAAAATATTTAATAAACAAAAAGAAGAATAAAAAATAAAATATTTTCTAATTGGACAAAAATATGTAAATACATGAATATAAATAAATGAATATCCATCGTCCATTTAAATTTGTTTATATAAATTCATTAATTAAATGAATCCAAATTGATTAGATTTAAATGAATTAGATTTCTTTTAATTTCATCTAAATCCAAATAGATAATCATATTGTTAGGTTTTTTTCTACCCACAATGTACAAACTCAGAGACGAATCGAAGAAGAGGTGACGCCTCCTAATTTTTTGAGACCTTATATTTTTTGGTAAATTATCTTTTAATATATTATATAATTACATATTTACCTTTTAATACATTGTACAATTATATATCTATTTTTTAGTATCTCAAAGTTTTAATAACTATATTTTACTCCTCTTAACTTTAGATTAAATGGTAAAATTACTAATTTATTCTAAAAATATTTATATTGACATTTCTCGAAGGTTTTTTTTTATTGTATACTGGAAACATTCTCTCTTTTAAATTTTTATATAGATTTCTTATATTATTATTTTTTAATAGAAAAATATTAATTTTCTTTTCTATCCTTTGGAAAAAAATTATTTAAACAAATATTTTTTACATACAAGTTATGAAAAAGTATATAAAAAATAAATCATCTATAAATTGATATAATAATAAATGAAAATATATTTACTTAATTATCTACAATTTTATTTTAATATTATTTTGTTGATAACAACTGCACTGTTCAATTTTTTGAAGAAGAATTATGTGTGTATATTTAAAGACATAATTTAGTATTTTTTAAATCATAATATGAATTTTCTTTTACAAGCATTGATAAGTAAATAATAAAAAGAAATTATTATTTATGCAATAGTAAAGAATCGAAAAAATTTTTATATTGATAAAGAAAATAAAATATGAATATTTAAATTTATTACATTATTATCATAAAACTCACGTATAGTAAATTAATTGCTTTACCTTTTAGTTTAAAGTTGAGAAGAATAAATAGTAGCTTTTGAAGCATTAAGGTATTAAACAATAAGTATGACAGAATATAAGATACTAAAAGATAATTTATCTCATATTTTTTTATTAAAAAATTAACAATATTTTTTTATTAAAAAATTAACAATATTTTTTTAAGAAGGTCTTTTTAATTTTTTTAAACAATATAATATTATATTTGATATGTTTGTTTTAGTCTCTGTATAAAACGATCCCTAAGAATGCAAAAAATATATTGCCAATCAATTTACAATTCGAGTTATCATTTTTAAGAAGTAATCACTAAGAAAATATGGCAGCCTTTTTTTTTTTCAAAAATAAGATAACTTAATTACTTCCTTCATTCTATAATATAAGTCGTTTGACTTTATTTCACGCATATTAAGATTTCTAAAAATAAGGTTACTTTTGTTATGAATTATTGGAATCTCCATTAATTAGTGGATGCTCCACTAATTATGGATTTATGTGAATTATTAGAAGATTTTTATGGATGTCCACCATTTAGTGGAGACACCATTAATTGAGATTAGTTGAAGATGATGTACGCCATGATGTATTCCACTAATTAGAACTCTATAAATAGAGTTATTCTCTAAACTTGTAATACACCATCATTTTGTGAAAGAAATATTAGTGAAAGAAAGATTAGAGAAAGAATTGTGAGAGAAAGAAAGAGAGAAGTTTGAAGATAAATTCTTGTGCAAAGAATAGTTAGAATTTTCTTAGTGTGTAGTGTGTAGATTTTATTCTAACAATATCCTAATTTTATAACACGTTATCAGCACGAGTCTCTGTCGTTATTAAAGCGAGAAGACAGGTACGCATTTATTGATCTCGCTAAATTCAAATTTGTAGCCCTTGATATTTCTGAAAAAAAAAAATTTATATGTCATACAGAAATGCATCTAAATGCTAAAAAAAAAGGAGATTCATATGTCATGTGGATAAAAATAAAGATTTGACCACCTGAAAATGGTTGTACTACCCACTGCATGGTATGAATGGTTGCACCTGAAGTTGCAAGATTGTAAAATCGTGAACTCCGTGATGTATAAAACTACATCTTAGTTAAAAATTTTACGGAGAAAAAGTTATTGATGAAGTTATATTGGAGAAGATATTATCCACTTTTCATGTCCTACAGTAACAATATCGAGAAAAATAGTATCCAAAATTGACAGCTTTAACATGAGTTATTATTGAGAAATCATGAAGCCAGATGAACTAGCTCAACAGCACTCCCAGAAGTGAATGCTGTTGGCTCCAGCAGAAGTCATCGTTATAGTCGTAATTGTGGCAGTGGCCGTGGTTATGGTCATGGACACACTCGATATTTCCCTTATCACAGAGAAATACTGGCCACCTGAAGTGGAACAGAAAAGATAATAAGGGAAAAAGATATTTTTATTAATAATAAGCATCACATCTTTTATTCATATCACTAGTGTTCATATGAACTTGAGGATACATGCTTATAGTTGCTCTTTTGTAATTGAGCATTTGATTGGTGATGGAAGTGTTCAAAATAATTAAAAGTTTACTTTTAATATGTTTTTTTTATATTTTATATTTTTGGCATTGTAATAGTACTTATCGTTTAAGGTTTTTATTGTTTGAGTATTTACATTTATAAATGTTTTGTTATACCCAGATGGCTATTATTCCGCTTACCGGATACACAAATGGCATTGAAGATATATGCCTACTTGATAGTGGTACAACACACACCATATTGAAAAATAAAAAATATTTCTCCTACCTGCAGATGGGAGAAACAAATGTTAATACTATAGGTGGTAGTGTAAAGTTGATTGAAGGCTCTGGAAGAGCTAATATTGTATTACCCGGAGGAACAAATGTTGTTATTTCTAAAGCGTTATTTTCTTCAAAATATCGAAGAAATTTATTAAGCTTTAAAGATATTCGCCGAAATGGATATCACATTGAAACAATAAAAGAAAATAATTTTGAGTATCTCTATATTACTCAAATAATGTCGGGTAAGAAATCTTTATTAGAAAAGCTATCATCTCTTTCTTCTGGCCTATATAGCACAAAAATCTATGCAATTGAAATGCATCATTCAGTAAATCAGAAAATTTACTGATCCTGTTACATTTATCATTTGGCATGACCGTTTGGGTCATCCAGGAGCTATTATGATGCGAAGAATAATTGAAAATACGCATGGTTATCCTTTGAAAAGTCAAAGGATTTTGACATCTGATAAATTTTCATGTGCTGCATGTTCTCAAGGGAAATTGATTATTAAACCATCTACAACAAAAGTGGAGTTTGAGTCTCCAGTATTTTTAGAAAGAATTCATGGTGATATATGTGGACCAATTAATCCACCATGTGGGCAATTCAGATACTTTATGATTTTAATTGATACATCGACCCGATGGTCGCATGTTAGTTTATTATCAACTCGCAACTTGGCGTTCGCGAGATTGCTTGCCCAAATAATTCGCTTAAGAGCGCAATTTCCAGATTATCCGATCAAAAGGATCCGTCTAGATAATGCTAGAGAATATTCCTCCCAAGCTTTTGATGCTTATTGCCTGTCAATTGACATTACTATTGAACATCCAGTAGCTCATATTCATACTCAGAATGGTCTAGCTGAATCATTCATTAAACGGTTACAATTAATTGCTAGACCGTTATTAATGAGAACAAATCTCCCGACAACTGCTTGGGGACATGCTATTTTGCATGCTGCAGCACTTGTACGCCTAAGACCAACAAGTTATCACAAATTTTCTCCCTTACAATTGGCTTTTGGTTCCGAGCCAAATATAGCTCATTTAAGAATTTTTGGGTGTGCTGTATATGTTCCAATTGCACCAAACCAACGTACAAAGATGGGTCCTCAAAGAAGAAAGGGGATCTACATTGGATATGATTCTCCCTCTATTATCAGGTATGTTGAACCCCTGATAGGAGATGTATTCACAACAAGATTTGCTGATTGTCATTTTGATGAATCATTATTCCCTAAATTAGGGGGAGAACCAAAACAGTATAAAAAGGATCTTGCTTGGACAACATCATTAAATTATCTTGATCCGCGCACAAGCGCATGTGAACTTGAAGTTCAAAAGATAATTCATTTGCAAAGCATTGCAAATCAAATGCCAGACGCTTTTGTTGACTCCAAAACAATTACAAAATCGCATATTCCAGCTATAAATGTTCCTATTCGAATTGAAGTTCCAGCAGAACAAAATATTATACTTATAGCTGCTGAGTCAAAAACACGCCAGAAGTGTGGCCGACCTCTTGGTTCTAAAGATAAAAATCCTCGAAAGAAAAGAGGATTAAATGATCCAGAAGATCATATGGAAGAAAAGAATGATAAAGACCAAGAGAGAATTGATGACAAAGAACCAAAAGTTGATGAAAGTAACACTGAAATTTCTATCAATTATACCACTTCCGGTAGAAGTTGGAATCGGATATAAACTGTTATTGATAATATATTTGCATACAATATATCTCTTGATGTTACACAGGATAATGATGATCCTGAACCAATATCAGTTGATGAATGTCGGCATAGAAAAGATTGGCTGCAATGGAAAGATGCGATTCAATCGGAGTTAAATGCACCGACAAAACGTGAAGTCTTCGGACTGCAGATCCGAACACCGGAAGGTGTAAAACCTGTTAGCTATAAATGGATATTTGTGCGAAAGCGCAATGAAAATAGTGAAATCGTTCGATATAAAGCGCGATTAGTAGCCCAAGGTTTTTCACAAAGATCAGGTATTGATTATGATGAAACTTATTCTCCTGTTGTTGATGCTATTACACTCAGATATCTTATCGGTTTGGCGAGTACATGAAAAGATAGATATGCGCCTATTAGATGTTGTCACTGCTTACTTGTATGGAAATTTAGAAAATGATGTTTACATGAAAATCCTCGAAGGATTTCATATGCTCGAAGCATATAAACATTATCCTCGTGAAAATTACTCCATCAAGTTGCGTAAATCATTATATGGCCCGAAGCAATCAGGCGCAAGTGGTTCACACGTCTTAGTGAATATTTATTGAAAGCGGGATTTAAAAATGACCAGGTATGTCCATGTGTTTTTATTAAGAAATCTGGTTCTAAATTTGTGATATTAGCTATATATGTTGATGATATTAATCTTATTGGAACTCCTGAAGAGCTCCAAGAAACAATTGATTATTTAAAAAGAGAATTCGAAATCAAAGATTTTGGTAAAACCAAATTTTGCCTTGGTTTATAAATTGAACATCTGGAGAGTGGAACATTTATTCATTAATCAACATATACAGCAAAAGTGCTAAAAAGATTTTACATGGACAAAGCACATCCATTGAGTATTCCAATGATCATCCTATCATTAAATGTGGATAAAGATCCTTTCCGACCTCAAGAAAATAATGAAGAACTCCTTGGTCCTGAAGTAACATATCTCAGTGCAATTGGTGCATTAATGTATCTTACTAATAATACACGACCTGATATTGCTTTTACTGTCAATTTATTAGTATGATTTAGTTCTTCACCAACACGACGCCATTGGAATGGAATTAAACAAGTCATTCGATATCTCCAAGGTACAATTGATCTCGGATTATTTTATTCAAATAAAACCAGTCCAACATTGATAGGTTATGCAGATGCTGATTATTTATCTGATCCACATAAAGTACGTTCTCAAATGGGCTATCTATTTACATGTGGAAATACTGCTATATCATGACGTTCTACGAAACAATCTATAGCAGCTACTTCTTCAAATCATGCTGAAATTATAGCTATTCATGAAGCAAGTCGAGAATGTGTATGGCTAAGATCCATGATTCATTATATCCGAGAAAGTTGTGGATTATCATCAATCAAAGATATTCCAACTTCTCTTTATGAAGACAATGCAGCTTGCATAGCTCAATTACGAGGAGGATATATTAAAGGAGATCGGACAAAACATATTTCACCAAAATTTTTCTTTACTCATGAACTCCAGAAGAAATGTGAAATTGATGTGCTACAAATTCGATCATGTGATAACCTCGCGAGATATTTTCACGAAGACTTTCATCGATCGCAACATTTGAGAAGTTGAGATATAAAATCGGTATGCGTCGGTTTAAAGATTTAAATGAATCATCTCATCGGGGGAGTAATAAACGGACATATAGAATAGTGTACTCTTTTTCCTTCACTAGATTTTTTTCCCACTCGGGTTTTTATCTAGTAAGGTTTTAATGAGGCATATTCTTTATGTATGGATGGACATCCAAGGGGGAGTGTTATGAATTATTGGAATCTCCATTAATTAGTGGAGGCTCCACTAATTATGGATTTATGTGAATTATTAGAAGATTTTTATGGATGTCCACCATTTAGTGGAGACACCATTAATTGAGATTAGTTGAAGATGATGTATGCCATGATGTATTCCACTAATTAGAGCTCTATAAATAGAGCTATTCTCTAAGCTTGTAATACACCATCATTTTGTGAAAGAAAGATTAGTGAAAGAAAGATTAGAGAAAGAATTGTGAGAGAAAGAAAGAGAGAAGTTTGAAGAGAAATTCTTGTGCAAAGAATAGTTAGAATTTTCTTAGTGTGTAGTGTGTAGATTTTATTCTAACCCTACCCTAATTTTATAACAAATATATATTTTTTCTTCATAAAACACTCCTATTTAAATGTCTTAGAAATAAAAGAAGAGATAAGAGAGATAAATAAAGAAAAAAATAATAAATAAGGACAAAAATATAAAAATAATTTTAAAATTTTTTAAAAAAATTTTCAATGATTTATAATTTGAAATAATAAAAATAATCCCCAATTACTTATATAATGGGACGGAAGGAGAAGTTTAATTTTCTTCAATTTTCTTCGTATTTTCCGTCACATTAAAAAAATAATAATAATGTTTGATAAATATTTAATTATTTATACAGATAGCAGTATTTACTTAAGATTGAAGTCAGTTGACACGTCTTGTACGCGCAGCAGGTTGTTATTATTATACGCATTAATTATATACGCTCATTCTCTCTCCCAAAATACGACCGCGTTTTTTCTTTTTCCTTTTTTTTTAAAGGTTTTATCTCATCGTTGACAACCCCGTACACCTACCCCACATTATAAATTCACCCTCTCTCCCTTCCAGTGTAAATTTCTCAAAACCCTCTCTCTCTCTCTCAATTCCATCCCTTCTTTCTCCCTCCTTTTTCTCTCTTTCACAAACCACAAATCCAAGAATCATCAATTATGAGTTATTACAATCAGCAGCCTGTTGGTGTTCCTCCTGCCCAAGGTTATCGCTCAATCTCTATTTATTGGGGTTTTCTTTTTGATTTGATTGAATTGATGGGATCTGGTGGTGGAATCCTTTTTTGATCTTTTTGATTCTTGACAATTCTGTGGTTTTATTTTATCTGTTTGCATGTATAGGTTATCCACAGGAATACCCCAAGGACGCATATCCTCCTCCTGGATACCCTCCCCAAGGTTACCCACAAGGGGGCTACCCTCCTCAGGGATATCCTCCCCAATACGCCCCTCAGTATGCTCCCCCACCGCCTCCTCAACAGCAGTCTAGCGGCAGCAGCGGTTTCATGGAAGGCTGGTAGGTGCCGATCTCTGCATGTTCTTTTATGCTTTATGTTTTTATACGGGTGATTTCTATTCTTCTGATTTATGATTGGATCTGTATAATTCCTGGTTGCGGCAGTGGGTTAGCCGCTGGTCAACTCGCCAGCCGTGGTTGACCTTTAAAAATACGCCAGGTTGGAGACCAAGCATTCAGCCTCCGCCAGTCACTTTTTCAGTTGACCGATATGTCCCTACTTTTTTACTTTATATTCCTGAATTACCCTTCCCAGTCCAACAAAAGGAAAAAGTGCCAAGGGAGGAAATTGAATTTTGATTATTGGAAGGAATATTAATGCTTGTGCTAGTTGGCAAATTGGATAAATTAGGAGCTGTCTTTAGTAGCGTTAAAAACTGCCAAAAGCGACACTTTTGCAGAGCAGTGTTAATCACCGCAGCACCTCTGGGGCGCTGGGGCCTGGAATTAGGTTGGAATGGTACCACTTTGGCGCCCGACGCCGTGTTCAATACCCCACATGGGAATCGAGTAGTGGACACGTTGCTTAGTGTGCGCGTCTTTCTGGGTTGGCGCACTTGTATGTGGATGGAGACTGTATCTCTTCCTCTTAGTTCGGATGATACTTTTATGAAGGATAGATGCATGTGGCACAGTTAGTGTACAGGACAAAAGAGAGGTCAAACAAAGCTCTCATAGGAAATTGACTAGTTAGAAATTTGGTGCTTAAATTTGCATGCTTGATCTTTATAAGTTGGGTTTTTACTGTTTTCACAAGTGGGCACTAATGGGTTGTTTTGAATAATAATAATAACAGTTTGGCTGCATTGTGTTGCTGCTGCCTTCTGGATGCATGCTTTTGATGATGGAAGAGACGTAGACAAGAGAGGGCTCAAAACTGTTTATTGATGAAGAAACACTGTGAAGCAGAAGACTTTTGATTTGGGTCTTGGGAATGGGTCGTAATTGGCTGTGGATTATTCATACATTTAATTCCATCCTGTGTTTTTGTGATTTTTAAATAACAATTTGCACCTTGACTTGAAAATTTCTCTCCATATATTTCTGGTGGAATGTCTATTTTGATGCAAGTGCTTGTTAATGTTGAACTTATGGCCCTAAAAGCGTGTACAAAAGTTGTTGAGACAAGTCGTGAGCTGATATCACCTTAGTGTTGCGTGGCTTTTTGTTTTGGTGTATGTAACGACAGACGGATTGAAGATGAGGGGTGGGAATATGTGCCCAAAGCTTTTCTTTGGAATCTCAGAGTTGGATTTTTCGTCCACTTCTGCCTCCGTCTAACTCGAATTGTGTATTGCGACTCCCAGATAGATACACATACACATGCTTGTCCAAACTCGCTAGTCCCTTTTACAGCTGAGTCGGCTAGGCTGTGCTGACTTGATTCCTTGTTTCTAGAATCAGTCACGGACTCTTTTAATAAACAAATCAATCGGGAATGCAAAAGGACTTCGTAGAATTTCTGTCGGTCCATATTTTTTCAGTATCTCTTGTTTTTCATTCTCGTTTCTCTAAGAATGAATACTATGATTTGTGTTTCGGACAAGTATCAATACAACATCTGTAGGATATCTTCCATTTTGAAAGTGGTCTTGTGATGTTTTTAGAAGATATTCGTAATTTTTTTCAAGTTATAATTTAATTCACAAGTGGTTTTATAAGAGTATTTGCAATTTTTCTCCTGTAATTCAACATGCAAGTTTGTCTCGTTTTGCCAAGCTCTATATAGCCCTAAGGGAAGCTACAAGCTTGTTAGGAGTTGATTTCCTTATATTCGGAATAAATGCTCTGACTTTGAGGTGGTCAAATATAAATCGATTAACCAACTTTAACCGTGAAGGAAAACCATATTATTTCATGAGAAGCTGCCATATGACTGTATCATGTATGATCATGTTCTCGTTTCTTTACGCCTTCAAATATGACGATCATACTAATACAATAATGTAGGATGGATGGAAGTCTCAACTAACGGCAAATACTCCGACATTTCGCTTCTACTTTTTCAATGGTGGAAGTAGTACCAATTCCACGAAGAAACAAGTACTTAGGAGACTTAAAAACTTATTTGATTTTCTTATAATTTTTTTGCTGCATATATCCATTTTTTTTTCTTCCTCCAATAATGTAATAACTCTTAAAGAAGAAAAAAGGCTCAAAGCTTTCAGGGTTTTCCTTTTGTTCGATTCTTAACACCCAAAACGTGTACTCAAAAAGTCATTCATGGACCGAATTTGGACATTTGCGTAATAAAAAGGCTGCCTTACGAATAAATCATATGCAGAGACAGATAAAGGGTGGTATAGTTATCCAATAACAATACAATTACTAACAGGAAAGGGGGAATGATTCATCCAGTAATGCCAGAAAACTAAAATTGGATTTATGTCAAGGTGGGTGTTTCTTCATTCTTACCGGACAATGCTACATTTATTTTTGCTCTTTGGGACTTCGAAGTCCCCAACGTCTTTAATAAGAAATATACATTCCAATGTCTTTATACTGTGCAGTCCATCAAGTTATTGGATTCATCGAATGTGCGAATATTCATTGCAGAGTGTAGACAGTTGGGTTCTGTATTCTCCTCCTGAACATCGAAATCCTGGCAGACAACTTGGGGTTCATCCCTTCATCCCAACACCAATAAAAGATCTTTTGTCCAATGTACCATGTGAACTAAACTTGCTTTGGAAGCTAGAATAGTCTCCGGCCTTCAAAAGCAGTGGATAAACGCTTCAAACATATTTAAAGCCAGAATTTTCCTTTCTTTTCTAACCTGCCTTGTTTCGAGAGAGAGAGAGAGAGAGAGAGAGTAAAAAATCAGGTGAGGTAGGGAAGTTTATCAGACACGAATTTCCCTTGCAGGAAACAGCATTTGCATTGGCCTTGAACCTGTTTAGTAATGTTTCAAGAATACAAGTAAAGACAGAGGATTGAACAACATACACTCCATACCGTATCCTACTTTCACCAAAAATAAGCAGTCTTGGTCCAGAAAATGAAATACAAATCAGCTTCAGGGGGGAAAAAAATCTTCAAAGTATATTCATTATCACCCAACAAATTCCATAAATTACAGAAACATATTCAATTGGTCTGCCTCCATGGTATTTGCTAACAAAGCTAGATCAATCCTACTCTTCTTAGACCGAGGCCAAAAGAAAAGAAAAGAAAAAAAAAAAGGAAGAAGAAGAAGAAAGAAAAGGAGGGGAGGGAAAAAGAAAACTATCCATATTTACAACTAGAGCTTTAGCTGGCCCAAAAGTGACGAATCTTATTGGATGAGTATCAAGATTGGAAAAACCTCATGTTGACAAAACCACTTCGTCAACCTCGTCATGCTCGAACCATCTGCAGATTTTTCAAACATGAATATATTGGTAAATATTGAGATCTCTGACAACATGCGGCAGTCCAAGATCACTGGGGCTCAACAAAGACATCTAGACTAGCACATACTACCTACTTGTGAACATTCCACATGATAACTAAAACAAGTGGCAACAGCATGTCAGACACAACTTTCTGTTAATGAACTGTAAGACCTGAATTCAAGCCATACTCTTTCGAAAGGTGAAAAGCCTCAAGTCATGTTTTCAAGCAACATAAAGGAAGCAATCAAAAGCCAACCAGTAAAAAAGGAGGAGATGATCCAGGGATCTTACCATCCTCGGGACAGTTCTTCCTTTAAGTGTCTTCATTGCTGCTTCTGCAAAAGCCTGTGCGGCTTCTGCATCAGCTTCAGCTGCCTCTGCATCTTTTGCAGCCTCTTCAGCATCAGCAATTGCAGCTTCAGCATCAGCGACTGCTTGTGCAGCAACTGCAGCAGCCTCCTCTGGACTCATACTCCTCATTTTGGCTAACTCTAAATCAATTTGAGATTTTGTAATGACGTCAATATCATCCTGGTCAACCATAGGTGAAACCCTCTGCTTCGGGTCCAGCCTTCCTTCCACGAGTGGAATGGAAGGTTTTCTTCTTCTGTCAGATACTGCTGAAGTTGGTGCTATTCTGTACTTCCGCTTCGTCTACAAGATAAATAGAGGACTTTACAGTCAAGCCCGAAAATGGAAAAGCAAGCGTGATACAAAATCCGAAACCAATATTGTAGACAATCATGACTCGATTTTATTCTAATAGAAAACATAAAAGGAAAAAACTGTTCAATCAAGCAAAAGGGCAAAGTTACCTTTATAAGTTTTCCAGCGGCAGTCAAATACTTCAATTTAGCAGACAATAACCTTTTGAAGTTTGCAGGTGCCCAGTACTGATCCTACAAGACAGAAAACAGCAAATCTCCAAATAAAGCCAGAGCAAATTCTCTTTCTGCAATTGCAACTTCAGACCATCACATATTGAATAAAGTTTCAATTCCAAAATAAATACAAGAAACAACCAAACTTCCAAGCTTTAAAAAAAAAAAAGTTAAATTAACAATGTTGAGGGAAAAATATCCCAGCATGAAACCATGGCATAGAAAATTGCAAAATCCCAATCATATTTCACACAGCTGGATGTTCTACTGAATTTACTGCAGGATGTGAGACTTGGGCTTAGATGAATAATCAATCTCCTTTCTTAACATCAAAATGCATTACAAAGAGAACTACCTCTATGTATTCAGCAATGGTCGTCTTGTTAGAACCACCAGGCTCCTTCAGGTTGTTTATGGCATCCATTATAAGATTATCCAACCTATAACAATGAAAAGGATAAGAAACCTTATGTTTGTAATCTGCTTCCATATGAAGATGAGCTAGCAGTCACAACAAAATAGTAATGCTAACTGGTTAAAGGCCCTTTCTCTAGTCTTATACGGTGATTCAAAGAATGGAATCTTGCATCCTTGTAAAGTTTATGATAATGTATCTGAGCCACAGCCTTCAAAATAGCTTCTACCAATAAAATAACATGAATAACTATTACACTAATTAAACCCATTCCATAGAATGGGTAAATAATAAGACACTAGAATTTTGCATTTTGTATAAGAATATTGATATCAAATAGCACATTGTGAATTTTGTCAAGTGATTCTTGTCTCCACAAGAGAATGAAAACCAATTAGTGTTTGGTAGGAGGATCATGAAATCCTAGGAAATACTAAAAATCCCAATGGTACATTGAACGACTTGTTTTATTTTGTTGAAAGGACACAAAAAGCTGCTTCACATAAAGTGTAAAGCCTATGTCAGTGGTGGTTCTATACGAGGCACTGAACCTTATAACTGATCTTTTGGAGCCACCAATCTGTGGAGAACCACTAGAAGTTGCAAGAGGCTTCGGATCAACATCCTCATCACTTTGAGTAACAGTACTAGTCATGGCGCTCTCATCATATTTAGGTGCCTGCTGCATCCTCTTGAGAGCTAACCTTGCCCTCTCCCGAGAACCCCAGCCATTTGCCATGACACTCATGTTCCTCCATTTGTCCTGGATATGAGTGATGTATAAATGAAATCTCAGGTGTGACAACACTAAATACGCATGTGATATCAAGAATACTAAATAGCTCTCAGCAACTCCAAACAAAATATGCATTTGTTTCAAAGATGCACATTAAAAAGTAAATAAAAACCAGAGTAGAATTTTACCTTGAGATCTACATTTGAACGCAGACAAAGGACACCACTGAATTCTGGGTCTTTAAGAATTGTGCGCCACTTGCCTGGTCCATGTTTAAGGACCCCAGCTTTAAGAGCTGCTTCTTCTTCTGGAGTCCACTTCTGCTTAGGTGCGCCCATAAGAGGATTGACCCAAGAACCTTCTAATATATATAATATGTATATATACACAATTACGACCCTGCAAAACAGCATTCACATAAATAAGATATTTCATTTACAAATACAAGCTCACACTTCACTCTTAGGGATCTTGTCAATATTACATCAACAACCCCTAAAGTCACTCTTAAGTAGCCCACAGATTTCCATATTGAACATGAATATCTGAAGCGAAAGAAAAATTTCACCTTGAAATGTCACACTATGTCATTAACTTATAAAGAGCTTTCAAATATATTAGTGTTGAGTTCTTATTGTAGACCCTGAATAATCATGAGGCATTCAATACTCCAATCGGGGAAAATGTTAAATATAACTGCGTGAAATGATCAGAAATTCCAGCAACACCACATTCTCATAGAGAACCAATAGACCAACCAAACGCACTTGATGACAGATAATTGCGAAATGCTGAAAAAATGCATTCTGATGCATTTTATTACTTATAATTATGATAGTTCTCCTCAGAATATGCAAATCATCAAGCTAAGAATGGGTCATGCCAACAATCTCCTATCTTACGCACAAAGAAATCCAATCCTAACCAGCATCAACGAGAAAAAGCATTCCAATGTTTTTTCCCCCCAAAAAATGCTCCAATCTCTTCGTCTCTGCCCAGTTTTCCCAAACCACAAGCAGAACAGGGACTAATTTAAACAATCCTCCGTAAAGTTATGCATGCATACGGACCCATCAGACATTTAATTACCTACCTAGGTTAATTTCTAATTTTCCATAACTCATCTGGAAATGCTTGAATTCCAAGCTAAATCAAGATATTGAAAATCCACAAATCGAAACCCTAATTACATCCAAATCGATAAAGAATTCTCAAACTCAGGTTCCAATTGAACAAAATACACAAATTCTCCTTGAAAATGTGGTCAGAAATTTACCAAAACGATTCAGAGACGTAAAGATCAATCGATTCGATTGCAAGAGCTGCGGAATTTGAAAGGGGCAGATTTCATCGCTTTTATAGGAATATGCGTGGATTTGTTTTTTCTTTTTCAAAGTACAATAAGGCAGTTTCTGTTGGGGAAAAAGACAAAATTTTAACTGGGTTTTGCCCGTGCCTGTGTAAAAAGCGGGTGCATGACACAAAAGCGTGGGAAAATTGGACAACTAGACAAGAAATCGGGTTTTGGACATTACTTCAGAAATAATATAAAAAATTACTAATTCACTTTTATTTTATATTAAAAAAGAAATCTCAAGTTATTTTTATGTGATTTTTAATTATACAATTTAAAAATAAATTTTCAATTAAAAATGGTTACTTTTTAAAAATAATTTTGATGATATATTAATTTAAGTAATATTTAAAAAAATTGTCACAAGATATGATCACATTTTTTCTTAAAATAATTTTTTAAAAATTGACAAGTAAAATATTAAATGACGAAAAGTTTCTTTTGTAAATAGGTATAAAAAATAATTTAATAACAAAATAATGAATAAAATTAGGGTTTTGATTTCAATTATATTCAAATTAAAAAAGATGAAGTTTGTTAAAAAAAAAAAATGTTTTTTTTTGTAAGATAGAAACTTGAAGGACCTAACATGTTGAATATTTGCTCATACAGGGTAATATTAGAATTACGATACTCTTGAGGGACCAATCAGAAATTATGAGTAGGAATTAAATGAAAAACCAATGGATATACAAACACACAACCACTGTCTCTATGCCCTGCAACCTGCGCTGGCGAAGGGTGGTGAATCAAGAAAGGGAAGACCCCTTGACTTTCTTTCTTTGGTGTTACGGGATAGCTCCATTTCCTTCCTCGTTTCAACTATCATTGAAGCCCTTTCTCCAATCTGTCCGGAGGAATAAGTGGGCGGAATTGTGGGTTGTTATTTGGTCTTTTTTGAAGAATTGTGATGCTAATTTGATGCAGCTGTTTCCTGATTGATGCCGTGAATTGTATATGATGTTATAGAATTTTGTTTCTTAGCCATGGATGACAATTCGGATAACAACCAGTCCTTGATTGATCGCATCCAGCAGTTGGAGCGTGGTATGTGTTTGCGATGTTCTGTTTGGAGTTTTATGATTTATGGACTTGAATTGTTTGTTTGTATGGGAATTGATTGAAGGAAATATGCAAGGTTTTTGGGATGTTTGGTTGTTTTGGAAATGTCCCGAGAAACTCCTTGTATACTTATTTCTGTTTATTCTTGCGGGGTAATAAGAGATTGATATACTCATATACATATCGAAATTAGCAAGGAAATGGCTCTAAATAAACAGATGAGGAACAGAAATAAGTTCCTCATTTGCAAGGAAATGGCTCTATATATATATATATAGTTGGACCAGTGGAGTTAGTTCAGTAAAGTTTCTTTCTTGCAAATGAGGAACTATGCTCTCTTGGAGCTCATAATAGTTGTTGAAGATGGATAAATTTGGCAATTATTAGCAGCATGAGTTATTGAGTTCTGATGTCCTTTAATGGATGTTTTTGTTAACATCTTTTGTCCCTGTTAAAAAGTACGGAAAAAGGGTTCGTATTATCCCAACTACATGTTTTGTTTCTTGCCAAAATGTCATTTAAATTTGCTGGGATACAAGTACGTGGACTAGGTTCCCAACTCATCTCATAAAATGGAACAATTAAGTAAATTTAAGCATTAACATGCTTATGTTATGCCTATTAAGGCATAGTAAAGCTTATTTTCTGGATTGTTTTCCCTAGAATTTTTTTGCGATGAATACAGGGATACTAATTAAAGTTATGACTAGGGTAAGGCCTTGTAACTGGCCTGACTCATTGCTTTTGTGTTCTGCAGAGCGTGATGAATTACACAAAGATATTGAACAATTGTGCATGCAACAAGCTGGAACTAGTTACCTGGGGGTGGCTACTCGAATGCATTTTCAGAGGTAAAACATTTGTGCATGCAGATTCTGAATTTTCCACTTTCTTCTCTGTGTGTGTGTGGGGGGGGGGGGGGGTGGTAGAGTAGTTGTCCTTGTTTGTGGGATGTAAGAGGATGCCTTTCACATTCTGCCAATTAGGACAGCTGGGTTGGAGCAGGAGATTGAGAACTTGAAAAAGAAGTTAGCTGCATGCAAGAGAGAGAATCAAAATCTTCAAGAGGAGCTCTCAGAGGCTTACCATATTAAGGTGAGGTTTTCTTTCATTTGTTTAATATTATTTGCACAACTACTTTGCATACTTTTTAGCATGTTTCCTTTGCTTTTTTCCAGACTCAGCTTGCGGGACTGCATAATGCTGAAGTCTTAAAGGTATTTCTGTATTCACGCCTCCCTTTCTCCACTGGAAAAGAAAGCAAATATGGAAAACCATATTCTTTTAGGAAACTGACATGGATGATATGTGTGGTGGAAAATATTGATCTATTATAGCAGTCACATGAAGAAATTTATTGTACTATTATCTATGTTAGTTTAGTTCATGAGATTTTTGTGCTTGTTTTGTGTGTTTATGCTAGAATGTAGAAGCAGAGAAGCAGGTTAAGTTCTTCCAAACTTGTGTTGCTGCTGCATTTGCTGAGAGGGATAATGCAATCGTCGAGGTTATGATCTTTCTCTCATTTCTTCTCCCTCTACTATTTGTTGACTAACAGTAGGAAGTCTAATGGTAAAAGACCCTTTGTGACAGCTCATTTACTTGAGAGTGAAATGGCTTTCCGTCTAGCCTGTGCTTCTCAACATATTCAGTGAACTAAGCTGTGTGATGATGAATATTGGTTATTTCATTTTTGCATGAAATGCTTCTAAATGTAGCTTGTTATTTAAGGCAACTCCACGTGAGTGGTTGAGATCATGATTCTATATATGCAAATTGTCTCTCTACATTAGTGGTCTGTGTACATGTACCTTCCCCTGATCTAGATTCTAGCAGTGGCAAAAGCCTCAATCGTTAGGCTTATCCTTTTCTAGTTTTGCTTACTTATGGAAATCTATTAATTTGATCCTTCTGCCTATCAATAATACATGTGCACTCATGAACGTATGTGTTGCCTCCCTTTACACGTGGTTCATGAGGTGGTTTTTAAAGATGCTGTATTGACTGATTGCAGGCTGAGAAAGCTAAAGACCAGGAGGAGCGAATGTCACTGGAATGGAACAAGCTTCAGAAGAGGTATTTCATCATTCGTAGTGTAGTGTCATTTACCAACATACTTTTTGAATAAATTTGACTGTTAAAATGTTCTTATTGCTTCATGCTTATCATGCTAATTAATTGATTTGAAGAAGAAAATAGGAGGACTGTGTCTGATTGTAAAAGAAGAATATAAAGGTTCGTAGTAAACATTTTGGAGTATTTCTGTATATTATAGAAACAATACTTGGATGAGCATGTCAGATGAGTCTTATGCAGGTAGAAGGATAGAACTTTATCTGATATTGCAATTAGATTTTATTTCTCTTAGAGTCTATGACCAGGCGTGAGATTTTTTTTTTTTTCCCAAATGATGCCAATATTGGGGGAAGATCAACTGCACTGGCGGACTATTAGAGACATATATAAAAAAACCTTAACACTGACATAAAAGTGATGACAACATAGTATACTGAGGTGGTTAAAATAGTTAGTGTGCCAACACATGTTTTTATGTTAGACTATGCTGTAAACATACTGGTTTTATTTTCTTATATATGAGTTTACCTGAGAAAAACTGATGATATGGTATAATCATGAATGTTTAATGAGATTCAGAGTTTGATTTACCTGTATCAGTAATAACTGGTTTGTTTATTGCTCTTGGCTGTTTCCTTGAAGCAATGTTTTCTACAGTAAGCTTTGTTGTTATTGTCATTTTAAGCAACTCGTGCTTAATAGCTATGATACAAATAAACATATGATGTGTCTTTAAGATTTGTGATGTATTTCGTGTCACCTTAGCTAAAATCATATTCTGGAGACTTTGTATCAGTAGGCAATGGGAAAACATCAACCTCTTGATATGCCAGTAGTATTATTGTATGATTATTAGTGTACCATATAAAATGCTTCTGCATTATCTTTAGGATTGTCAATTGCATTTTGACCCATGATTGCTGTTCTTGGTGTATGAAACTGCCGTATAGGCTAGTCTTTTTATTTTTTGCTGAAACATTTCTTCTCATAGGAAAAATTTTTAGTGCCCTTTGCTCTATGTGCAGCAGAATTTAGATGAGATATTTCTTTTGCTCTCTGCATCTTTTTTTTAAAAAATTGAGGATTCTGTTTTTGCTGATGCAATCATTGTAACTTTAACTCCAAGATGATATTCTACTTTGGGTTTAGGGTTGAAGAACTCACATCTGAATTGCTTGAAGAAAAGAAACTTACAGCTAAAATGCAGATTGACCAGGATACATGGGAGAGGCAGATGGAAACTTTCAAAAAGGTAGTCAGCTACTTCTGAATCTATTCCCTATGAAATCACACTTTTCCCTCTAAAACTTTGGTAAAATTTATGGTGCCGGTAGATAAGTAGTGGTGTAGTTGTTTTTAGTTTTGGTTAGTTATCTTCACTAGCCAATATGAGTAGAAGAAAAGAAAAATATTCAACAAAAAACATATCTTCTTAGTACATTACTGTAGTTTGTTGTTGATTTTTCTCAGTTTCTTTATATTGATTTGATCTACATGTTCTCTCCTCAGAAGAGAAATTAAGGTTCCTTTCTATGCCTCCTATTAATGGTCAATTTCTTTAATTTTCACACGAATAATCTTGTCACCTTGCTTGACCAACTAATTCCCTGTCGACATGGCAATCCAGAACCACTCAACCGTAGGTATCTGAGGGATTTAGAGGACTTTTTGCTGGTCTTCCAAGACTAATAATTATACTGAGAGAGAATTGGAATAGTGACCAGTAGGCAATGAGGTTGACATGGTTAATCATTTGGCCAATTTGATGCACCAAGCTGTCTTTAAATGGCAATGAGAGAGGTGGTAATTAAGGGCTGAACATTTCCGCATCAGAAGAGTATTCTGTCCATGAAAAGGTCGTTCGAAAGGTTGTAAAGTTTCTGTTTCTTACACAAATATTTTTTTTCTGTGGCAGGTCATTGATAAGTTTTATGCAATCAAAGAACAAAGCTTGATAGTGTGTGATGAGACTTCCTGGGAAGATAAATGTGAGTCTCTTTTGTATGATTCCGCAGAAATGTGGAGTTTCAGCAGTCAGGAAGAAGAAACTTCCACTTCAAATTATGTCGTAAGTCTGATGAACATATTTTCCCATTAAATTTGACATGAAACTAATATCTTCTTATTTGGCTTCTGGGAAAGCAGTATCAGTAATTGTGGTTTAGTTTATTTTCTTATATTTAAATCTTGATCAGAGTTGTTGCTACTTTGGTCCAATCCTGCTGGCACAATTGCAGTTCTGAGATCTTCAGCTTGTTTTCGGATTAATTATTTTGTTGTCTCTCACTTATGTCTAGATCTACTGCAATAAAAATGATAATGGTGAATTAGCTTTCTTGGGATGCATTCTTATGACTAACTGTTGGTTCTTTTCCATTTTTCAGCTCACTAATATTTTATTTCAGACAGTGGAAATTTTTTCCACAGGTTGATACATTCTTTTGCACAGTTTTCCTCAAATTTGTAATTAAAGATTTTAGTAGGAGCCATATTTGTATCCTTTCAGTAAAGCAAGCCATGCTTAGTATTGAGCTTAAATAATATTATTTGAATGGTTTTTTCTATTGTGACAAATTCTCGTGTGATTTACTGATTCTTGAATCACGTTATCAGACAACTCCTCTATGCATTTTTCCACATCCATTATGCGCTATAATATATATATATATATATATATATATATATATTCTTGTTTTTTGCTTTGTGCAACTTGATTAACTTTCCTTTAGACAGAGTGCTTTGGAACAAGAGGTAGAGACATTGAGGAAGTCTATGGATAATCTTCAAAAAAACCTGCGAATGGTACTCATCTTTTTTGTCTTCCAGATCATTTATACTATTATGGTACTGTTCTGCTTATTTAATTATTTTATGCCATGGGTTATCAGGGCGTGGAAATTGAAAATCATCTGCAGAGGAAAGTTTGCAGTTTGGAAAAGGAGAAAGTAAGAATTTTGCAATTTTAACAGTTTAGTATAGCATTCACTTCTTTTTGTCAGCTTTGATGAGAGATCTCTATGCCAGTTTCTTTTACAGGAAAAGTTTGAGAAGGAGATATCTGAATTACATGATTATCACTCGAAGCACAGGATTGATGTAATAAACTTACTTGATGAGGGTAATTCCTTTCTCAAATTAACTATCTGCAGGGTGGAAGAAAAGGTCAGGCAGCTTGAATTGTGTTGTGAACAAAATCTGGAAGCTCCTAAGGCAGGAGATATCGATTCTGGCCAAGACAACAATGAGTGCCGAGATGTACATGTGAACAGTTACACAGATGTCGATTCAACAGCTAGGGCAAGTTTCTTGATTGTGATGTGTACTTGCTTTATTTTTGTTGTTGTATCAGAATCTGTAGCTTTTATGGGTGCCTTTTAACTCACTGACTTTTGTTTGTGTTTATGGTTTGATGATGACTTCTTCTGAGGCAATAATCTGAGGTCTTTACTGGCACTTAATGGTTTCTGTAAATAATAAGATATATTTGAAACTTGAGATTGATGAACCTATCATGTTACTGTTGCTTGTAAACATAATTTTGTAAGTAGCATGCTAATCTCTTGTAATATCTGCATGCATAAAATGTATATGTGCTTTGGGTGGCATATAGTCTCCTAGGTATGAATATCATGATAAAAGATTAGCGTACAATAGTCTCAGGAATAGTTGTGCATCTATCTGTCACTCATCTAAGCTTACTACTGATCTTTTTGTTTATTTTTTCTGGTTGCACAACGACATATTATTGCTTATTGACTGGATAACTGAGTTTTGGCCATTTTGAATGATTAATGATCTCAATCTCATATAAAAAAAAGGACAAAACAAAAAAATCATGGACATATGAAGTCTTTTGACATGTTTTTGTCCATAAGGATTGTTTCTCTACTTTTCTGTTGCCCAGAACAAAACTTTCTTTAAGTACTTGTGGAAATGTTCCAGGAATTTGGCTTGTAAAATAGTTTGGCCACGTGCTGTTGTCACTCTCAAACAAAAGATAAGGCTATTGGGTTCTGTATCCTCTTACTTCTTTGCTTTCCTCTATCTGAATTAGAGAAATGGAAGCTGAAGAAGCCTAGCATAATCCTCCTTTTTATATCACTTCTACATGTTAAAAAACACCATTCCACATGCATGTAGAGAAAATTATTTGTGTCAATAATCAGGAAAAAATGTAATTATGCAAGTAGAAAATCTGGTCAGCTTATTAAATTTTCGTTGATCATTGCAATTCTTTAATCTAAATATCTCAAAACTGGTGTTACTAAATCACTTATTAATACATTTCTCAATATGTGGGCATTGCAGTCTCGGTAAAAGATAAAAGATTGCTTGAACGTTGGAAGATTCTACAATGAGGGAATTATGTCCTGACATATTTGAGAAAGAGGAAAGAATTTTGAAATATATAAAGGGATCCTCTGCTTGTTGTGATGGCTTTCATTTAGGACATGTTCCACTTTACCCTGTCTATCTTTACTCAGTTCTCAATTCAACCCATTGAGCTTTAAATTTCATCAACCCCAGTCTTTCAAAAACTCAAAATTTCCAGATTGGAGCAAGCTACCGATTAACCCTAATTAAGGTATCACACACAAGTCACATGATGGCCAAAGACTATCAAATCTCCCACATGTCCTGTAAGTACTGTACTTAGTGTTGGAAGAGATACCCTTAGGGTGTAAGTGGATAAGAATTGATTTGAGATGAGTTTTGTAAAAAAATATTAAATATGTAGGGTTTAAAGAGAGAGAATATGATGTATTGTGAGTAGATGATAGTTCTTGGAAATCGAAATTTGTATAAAATAATAATCTATTTAAATTAAAGTAAAATTTTGGTTTGGATTGAGATCGGAAAACTCCAATCCAAGTAGAGCCTAATTGATGCTGGTTGGGAATCTTTGAGATAGCAGGTTTGGGAATGTGAGATTTTTCACTTTCAAGAAAAATGTAGATGTTATGCAAAAAAGCAAGGGGACATAATAGTCTTTTGGCCATCGCAACATTATACCAATCTGGAAACTTTGCAATTTTGGATTGAGGGAATTAATGGAATTAGAAGTGAAGATGATCATGGAGTAAAGATAGAAGGATAATAGTGTAATTATCCTTTTATTTATTGTGCACTTTCTGTCCGTCTGCTTGTATGCACGCATATTGATCTCTATATGTGCATGTGTGAGATGTGTAATCTATCTACTCCCTCCGTAAGGATGTCAATCTAGCAAATGGCATACATATTAAGAAATTGCTAAAATTTATATAATTATAATAGAAATGGACTATTATATCCCTGAATAAAAGTAAATCTTTATTAATTAGATTGAGAATACACACAAATTTAATGAGTCAAATATTTATTGAGTAGTTGAACGAGGGGTAAATTAGGAATATACCTAATAAATGCATTTCTAATTTGTAAAATTGACAAGTATTTTGGTACAACAAAAATAGAAAATTTTGACATCTTTTTTAGGACGGAGGGAGTATGTCATAGCATCATTGATGTTTTGGTCAAAGCATCAATGACACAAAGCTGCATGTTAAAACTTAGTAGTAGTTTCCCTTTCATGGAGTGAATTTACACTAAAATGCCCTTAGTATAGTTTCACCTTTAAGGGGGTTATGTCAGCAGTTATTGCAATTATTGAGTTGCAAATCGGGTTTTTCACATTTTCTATTCCTTAAATAGATAACAAGTGCACAGTCTTGTCCTTATACAATTCTTTATATATTTCAGGTGGATGATCCTGGCTTGCTAACTACCATCACTGACGTAACCAGAGATGCCTCTCAAATTCTTGCTCAGGCATTGCAAGAGAAGGTTATATATAGATGCTTTTTGTCCTAAAATTCAAGAATTATGAAATTGCTTGTGACCTGATTTTTGTTTGTTGTTTATATAGGTTTCAGCGTTATTGCTCCTATCTCAAGAAGAAGAAAGACATTTGTTAGAGAGGAATCTATACGTAGCTCTTCAACGCAAAGTTGAGGAACTTCAGAGAAACCTTCTACAAGTAATATTTTCCTTCAGCTGGCATATGTGACTTAGTTAAATTTGATACAAATAAAATTTTGCAGTTATCAATATTGTTTTGTGCTCAATTAACTAAAATTTGAGCTACTTGTTTGGTATAGGTTACTAATGAAAAGGTGAAAGCACTCATGGAGCTTGCACAACTGAAGCTGGAATACCAAGTACTCCAAGAGTATGTCAATTCAAACAATTTATTAGAATTGATAGTTCTTCATGTTGTCCTTATTCATCGTACTTTTCTTTCTAGTGTTCTAGCATCAATCAATTTGTGAGCTTTCTAATCCCCTTTCATCTGGTGTTATTAAAATTTTTATATCACGTCATAAATTTGTGTTTAACTTCCTTTTTAAGAATATCCTATAGATAGTTTTTACTTCAGGACTCTGCTATTCATAGCTTATTAGTTTTTCACATTCTTTCTGTACCTTAGTCGTCATTATTAGAACCCAAGAATTCCTGGTGGAACGAAGTTCTTTTCTAATTGAAGATTGGTTGCAACTTGTCTCCTATTCGCCTATTCTCTTGTTTCATATCCTAAATCAATATTATCCCGAGCATAAGTTTTTATTTGTCCTGAATATTTTCTTCTTCAAGGAGCAAACAATACTTGAAAATTCTTCTTTCCTTTATTATTGTTTGCTTAGATTCTTCTTGATTTTTTTCGTGAATGATTTCGGGGTAGGTGTTTAAAAGGGGGAGCCCTCGAACCAATTCATATAGGAAATAGAAGGCTTAAGAGAATTAAATCCTCCATATTGAGGTGGGAACTGACCTTGCTCAAGCCCATACATATTATTATCATTGTAAATTTTGTTCAATTGCCTCTCAATATCCCTAGTTTTACCTATCATGAGGCAACTGAATTAACTGACTTGAGACTCTGTTTCCAGCCAAGGCTCACAGCTTGGAGCAGCCAAGGAAATAGCTTTACATAAAATTTCTAGGACAGGAAAACCATATTCTATTATCAACATATAAAGCTTTTGTGGATGTGTAATGTTTCAAATGGTGTGCTAAAAGACTAATATGAGATAAGAACATCTCAATCCATCAAATTAAATTTGCTGTGGTGGTGTGATAGAAATTCGGTCAATGGTGCTATTGTGATTCCACCGTAAGTTTTACTTAAAATTTTGTGGCTTGATACTTCATCTTTCACTTACTGCAGTTTCAGTGAACTTTTAGATGTCAATACCCATTCACACTTTCCTTTCCATTTTTCATTTTGGTGTGTTTGCTATTATGGTTAACACAGTAATAATTTTGGATGCAAAAAATTTTTGCAGGAAAACCAGTCAAGAAATTAGACAAGGAAATCCTCATGCTATGGTCGGAGAAAAAAGGATTACTCAGGAAAGAGACGGACGACTGAAAAATTTACTGAAGAAGACCTATCTGAAACATTGGGTGGGAACAATAGATTCTGAAAGACATACAGCTGAAGCTCACCTGAACTATGAAGGGAATTTCCACCAAAGACAAAATAACTATAAGATGGATTTTGCAAGGTTCACAACAATACTAGTAGTTCTATTGCATTATTTTGGTTATTGTCTTATATGTTTGGATGATATGCGTTGAAAGTTGAGGATGGGCATGCAGATAACCAAATAATATTGAAAAAATTAACTGTGTAAGTTTCCTCTGTGCTTTCTTCTCATTTTTTCTTTTGTCAGGATGAAGATTGAGAATGCAGCTCTCAAGGAGAGCCTAGAAAATATGGAGCATCTAACCGCTTCAGTACGTCGGCTTCGTCTTACACTCTTGAAGGTGATTATTGTTGGTACCATGAACCTGCATGTATTCAGAGAGGAAATAGTCCAATAGCTATGATTAAAGGGTGAGGGTGGAGATGATGGTTTTCCTTTTTATTCTTTTGCGGTAGGAAGTGGGGAAGATTCAGGAAGAACTACTGCAGATTGGTTAACAAATCCTTTTCTCTGGAAGGGACTAATATCCTATTCATAGGGTAGGAAAGCAGAGTCCTAATCATGAATTTATCTTACATATGCCGGAACATAATTTTTTTTTTTTTTTTTAATTGAGCATGATTTATTTGGTGTTGCCTAATTTGTTCCCAAGATTTCAAGGAATTCTTTTATAAAAGTGGCACATTTCAAATGCTTGTGTGGAATTTCCGTTATGCTGATGGTGTAATTAAGTTAAATCCTTCACTTAATTCTCGTCTTCTTCTTTTCTTTCAATTTGACGTTATTTTGATATCTTGCTAAATTGGATAGATGAGCGAATCCGCCATCATAGAAGGTATCAATAGTCGCCTATCAGAAACTGTGGATTGCATCATTAATGAGGCTACACTTGTGAAGACAGCTATTGGTAGCTCACTACCCATCAGTTGGTCAGCTGAGGCAGATATAGCATCTAATGTTGATCACGTTGAAGAAGCATTAGGTGTCACTGATGCAGATACAAGAAATGAGAGAGTAGATTTTGTCTCTGCTGCTGGGTATGAGATGGTGGAGCTCTTGATATTTGCAGCTCATACTTGGAAAGAATACCTAACCAAAAGAGGTTAAAGACTACCAAGTGAAATGCACTGGGAGAACAACGTACTGTGTGGGTAGGAAATCCAAGCAAGCGATGAGATGAATTGTTGCAATTTGTAAATTGTAGCATAATGCCATTCCTCTTGGGTACATTATAGCAATATGTTCTTTATCTGAAAGGTCAATGCATTTCCAGTAGAGAACAAGTTTTCTGGATACTGTTTAGTGTTCTTGCTATATTTTGATTTGTTTAGGAACAGTTCAGGATTTTGTACTAGTGGAATGGTTGTAAATAAACCTCAAGTAGTTGTGTTCTTCAGAAATGAAAGTTGTCATTCTTTTTCGTCTCGGGTCTCAACTGAATACATGAGAGTAAACGATGAGTATGTTTTTGAATATTGAGTTCTCACTTGTTTGAATGTAAACCTAGATAGATATTTTACCGGCATCTCACATTTGCAAAGCTTTGCCAGTTTACATCCTTGCTTCGGGATTGACCAAAGGAGGCCTAATGCTGTCAGGAATCCTCTTGGGAACTTGAGAGTTGAAAACCTTCATTCCATCAATTCTGCTTTCTTTCTTTAAATTCTTTACAAGGACAAATGCAAAACTAAACAAATGGAGGAGAAAGCTTAATTTTTGAAGGGTAGCATTTTCTTTGCTTCCATTTCTTGCCCTTCTTTCTGGACAATCAGTTTAACATGGGGGCATTTTCTCCGGCATGGTGTGGTATCTCGAGATCTTACGTTCCATAACTCAAAAATTCTAATATAGACATGGTCCAAGTGGATCAACAGTATTAGAGAATTATATCATATGCAATTTAAATTGTACAGTACAATTTTTCAAAACTATTGATTTACGTGAATTTGGTCCATGTAAGAATTTTTCATAAGCCCACATCTCTCCACATTTCATCAAGTATTCGTACTAGAGACATAAACAATCATGGATAGTTATGAGATGAGATCTTTACGAATGCGCTAAGTGAATGCCTATAATTATTATTTATTCTCTTTTGTTTTCTTAATTGAAGAAATAATTAGAAAATAAAATAAGTATAAAAATGAATATTAATCCCAGTATAGACTGATACGATTCAATTCAACATTTTATTCGTTCGAGTTTGATTGTGTCATAGCTCTATATTGGATATAGGTTTATCGTTAGATGAACTGCATTGCTGTCCACATAGACCACATGCATTAGAAGATTATATTTTATGAGTAAAAATTATATGGTACAATTCCTCAATACATGTAGTTCACAAGTCTACCGTCCATATAAAAATTTCCTTGTTACCTATTCCATTAGGAATTACAGATTTTTTTATACATCTCATTGATACTCTTCAAAGGTGTTTTTATTTGCTCGTAGCTCCCATTTGATATGGGATAAAACAAATATTGGGTTTCGTTTTCCTCGAGTCCCTCGTTAATAATAATTTGCTGTCTTACCTACAAAAGTTGATTAGGTTAATTTTAAGGAATACTTGAACATTCGCCAAAAAAAAAAAAAATACTCAAACAGCAATAGGTTCATAGTATTCAACGTCGTATTTATATTCATTTATCTGCAAAATCATATACTACTAAACAATGGAAAACATAGAAATCAAAGCCACGTAACGCAACCAAGTGTACGCCCCAGGCAGCGGGGTAAGAGTGTGTGAAACATGCAGTTTTGGGTAACTCAATTACGATTCAGCAGCAATTTCTAATTGAGCAGTGACTGGGACTGGGATTGTTTCTTCTTCTTCAAGGTTAGTTTCCAACTGGCTGTAATTTCCCTTCTCCTTGAAGAGTTGAATGTGATGGTGTTTGCAGTAAAGTTTTCCATCGTATGTAATGAAGTTGGATGTGCTTATCGTGCAACCTCCATAGGTGCATTTGAAGCAGCCCTTGTGGTATGCTGATCCGTTCACCGTTACCTTCAAGGAGGGAAAAAAAACCCGAGTTAGTACTCCAGAAAATAAATTGACCATGTTTTCTTTGAAGTCTGCAAGGGATAAAAAATTTCTTCTTATTTGCCATGCAGATTGATGGGGTACATAAGTCAATACCGATTTTGGAACGAAAATTCTAGCATTGATTTGGTTTACGTGGACTATATATTAAAAAATTATATTTTATGTAATAAAAATTATACGGTATATTCAATACATATGATCCACAGATCTACTGTTGCAAAAACTTTCCGTTTTGGAATCTCTTGAGATGAGAAAATCTCCAAATAAGCAGTAAGGGTAAAAAGGATTTCTGTGTTACTTTCTAGGACTCTCAAATCGGAGATCAGAGGTTGAGAGATGAAGCTAGGCTTAAAATAAATTAATGGAACTTATTTTTTTCTTCTACCTTCTCAATTGGATAGACAGTTTTGCTGCATCCCACACATTTGTCCCTTGTGCCGGCAAAGAAGTTTGAGACTTTGTTTCCGTTCTGTTGAATATATTTCAGATCAGCAAGCAAAACTTGATATAGCGGTAAATAATCAATTGCCAAAAGGGACAGATCATTTATCCTCAAAGAGTTTGGTTTTGGGAAACAAAGAGTACCTCATTGGTTGCTACAGGCTTCTCTGGTTTCGTGATTTTTGGTGTTCCTGCAAGAATATTAACATGGGACACCAAATTAAGGATTGGAAGAAGAGTTTTATTCATAATATACATTATAGAGAGAGAGAGAGAGAGAGAGAGAGAGAGAGAGAGAGAGAGAGAGAGAGAGAAATTTCACTGAGTTGGATGCTGAGTTTTACCTTCAAAGCTCTTGTCAAAGCTGCCAGTTTGTTTGAGGATCTGATCATAGTGAGGCCTGCAGTATAGCACTCCCTCAAAAGAGTTGAAGCTGCTAAGCTGCTCATCAAAATCATGCCAAGGATGATTCACTTGGTGGCAATTAATTACGAACATGAATAGAAATGGCATCAGTGACAAAATTCCAGAATGCATAACAACATCAATATAAGAAGTCAAGCACCATGCATACATATATGCAATCATCAACAAATTCTTCCCCCTCTTATCAAAATATACATGATTATATCAACTGATGAACTATTATGCAAACAGTACTGTCATTATGAATGGGAGTTAGGATTTGAACTCCTAAAGTTCAATACTATAAAACAGACATCCGACCGTTGAAATACAATGTCAGCATTGACGTGATCATAAAAACTGCATATTTTCAGAATATATGCATAGATATGTACCTTTCATGCCTGATTAACCAGGAGAAAGATTATTTACTATGTCAACAGAAACAAAGGAAAAATGAATGGAAAATTTTGGAGCATGTTTGATAGGCAATATGCAAAATGCAGAGGTTACCTTGAGGGTACCATGGCAATGGTAGCAGCGAAAGCATGCCTTGTGATAAATGCGCTTGTCTGCGGCCAGCCTATCAACCAGGTACACGGTTTTATCACAGGCAGTACACCTCTGGGTTGTTCCAAGAAATGCCATATTTTAATTATCCCCTTCTGCAAGGAAAGACCACTCTGAGAACAAAGCAAGAGAAGAATTATTTCAGGTAAAAGCACCACTCTTCTCCTTCTCTTCTCTCGTTTTGTCCCCCACTCTTTCTCCTGCCTCTGTGATCACTTCTTCTTGTTCTTCTAGCCTTGGATTGATGCTCTACCATAAGAGACCATAAAGAAGAAAGGCAAGGCCAAACGAGAGAAGCAAATTGTGGGCAGCATTAATTTTCGGGGCACATTGTTGCCATTCAACAGCCACGACTTTTCCTGTCCCTCCGAACTCGAAGTATTTCGACCCATTCTTTTTTTCACTTTCTGTTTTTTGTTTGTTTTGTTTTGTTTTTTTTTTTTTTAGGTGTGGATCTCATTTGAAGAGCTTTTCACCAAATAGGGAGCTTTTGAAATAAACATTCAAAAATGGATACCAATTTTGGAGTATCTACCTATCCGGAAAGATACTTCTCGTTAGTAATTCGTTAGTAATACGTGAATTTCACTAACACAGCAGGCACAGTCAATTACTTGGCCATTACTTGGCCGCCGTCCACTAACTAGGCGGCATAGGATTCTAGATGTGACTCCCACCACACAACACAAAAATGGATACCCAAGTTGACAATGGATATTTAGATCCATCCTTATATATCATAAGGACTTCTCATCCCAATCCCATATGGGACTGATGTATCACATTCACCCCTCTTTCTAGGCGGCCCATCCCAATCCCATATGGATCGTGAAAGAGGCGATCAGAATAGTACTCGAATCCATTTACGATCCCGAGTTTCTAGACACATCGCACTTCCGTTCGGATCGAGACTGCCACTCGGTCCTAAGACGGATCAAAGAAGAGTGGGGAACCTCTCGCTAGTTTTTGGAATTCGACATCAGGAAGTGTTTTCACACCATCGACCGACATCGACTCATCTCAGTCTTTAAAGAAGAGATCGACGATCCCAAGTTCTTTTACTCTATTCAGAAAGTCTTTTCCGCCAAACGACTCGTAGGAGGTGAGAAGGGCCCTTACTCCGTCCCACACAGTGTATTAGTATCGGCCCTACCAGGCAACATCTACGTACACAAGCTCGATCCATTGTTTAGAGAATTACACAAGCTCGATCCATTGTTCAGAGAATCAGATCGGTTCTATTAAGGACAGGTCGTATTGATAACCAAGAAAACTCTGGAGAAGAAGCAAGCTTCAACGCACATCCCAATCCCATATAGGACCGAGGTATCACATCCACCCCTTCTTCCCCTTCTTCTAGGCGGCATAAGAACTAAGTGCTACACCGTATGGCTCCCACCAACTCTGATACCAAATGTCACGCTCTCGAGTCCGTGACTCTATACCAAATGTCACGCCCCGTGCCCGCGGACCTGGGAGCGCGGGTATGGGTCTGGCAGTATCCACGATTAACTACTTAGTCGCCGTCCTCGTTGGGCCAAAATGGATATTCCAAGTTGACAATAGATACTTAGGTCCATCTTTATATACCATACACACTTTTCATCTCAATCCCATAAGTATCACAATCTTTTTCAAAGATTTCTGCAAGAATCTCATCCCTATGAGAATTCACATGGCTCGGTCAAAAAGCGTCTCAACTCGTGTCTGGGACACACGAGCTCAAGCCTTTTTCAGAGATTCGTGTATTCACATGGCTTCATGGAAAATCTGGCATTTCACAGAGGAGATTCACGGACTGCATTTATGCCTCTTTTTATACTGGATAATGAAAGCCATTTTTCATTTCTTCTTTGCATTCCGATTCCTTCCATTCGTTTCTTCCTTGCCTCATTCTAATTCCAACTCCTCTGTTCCTCTCTATTTTGCCTTATTCTAATTCCAACTCTGTTTCTTTTAATTTTTTTCCACTACTATCGGAGTTTACCAACTAATTGGAATTGCTGTTGGAGTAGTTCCGTTTGTGAGCAGCGGCTGCTAGAATTTTTGTTGGCCAAAGCATTGTTAGAGTTCTCCATATACAACACAAGTTTTTTTTTTCAAGAAAAAAGAAAATATACTTAAAATTTTATATTCGTTGGATTTTAAATTATTATAATACTGAGTTTTTTTAATTAATTGAGATCGTATTGTAAAACTTTTAATTAATTGAGATTGTATTGTGAAAAAATTACTTGACTAGCATTTTACGTATCGTATTAGTCATGAAAAAGTATTTATATAAATTTAATTTTTTATATTATTATTGATAATCTACAAAAATTATGTATATTTAAATATTTTCTGATACTTATATCATTTGTGAGATAATTTATTATTGTACGTCTAGTTTAATACTTGTCCCTCTCCTGAGCCTTAATGTACTTGGAAAAGATTAAATGAGTTTGATAGATTAATACGTGTTGTGACTTGTGATATATACAATAAATGGACGTGATATAAATTTAATTGAAAATTTATAAATATTTTTATCAATTAATTTATTGTTTTTAAAAATTAATGCAAGCTTCAAATATGTCTCGATAGCCATGATTCCCTGTTTTCTAAAAATAATTTTCCGTTAGACTGCAATTAGTTTTGCAGTGTTGTATAGTTAATTTTGAATTTCCAATCAAAGAATTTGTCATGGTTTTAATTTGTATTAAATTTTTAAGTTAAAATGTTACTCTTTCCATTCTCAAAATAACAGTCATTTTTTAAGAATCTACACACATAAGAAAATTTTAACATTTATGGAATTTTAAGAGACAAAACTGTAAGTGAATTACGATTTGTTTAAGATGAATTTTGTAAAAAAAATTATTAAAATTATTGAATTTTAAATTATTACAATATTAAGAAATTCTTGACGTTCTATGGATTATACACGATCCTTGAATTATTGATTTTTCTTACTTCATAATTTAATTTATTTATAATTTTTATTATATATTCAAACAAATGTGAAAAGACAGAAAAAATAGAGCCACTACTAAAAACTAAAAATTTAGAGTTTTTAGTCAATTAGTACATATATCCATAATTTTGAATATGAACATAATTTTAATTTTTATAAAAGATTTATAAATTCAAAAATTAATATTTTAATTTATTTAGAACGTATAATATAATTATTAATATTTCACAATTAAAATTTATTTTACATTAAATATAACAATAAGAGAAAATAAAAAAGCATAGGTTTTTTTTTTTTAACGAAAGAACCCCAATCTTTTAATACAAAATAAATTTAAAATGTGAAAAATATTGGAATTAAATTTTTATCTTTTAATAAAATTGAAGACTTAAATAATTTTTGAATGGCAATTTGAATTAAATGAAAATTTCTATTGATTAAAATTAAAAGAAAAAACTCAAGGTCAATTTTTTTTCAATTACAAATTAAATTTGAAATATAAATATTACATAAATAAATTTTATATTTTCTAATTTTTTAGAATTTAAATATTTTGAAATAAAAATTAAACAAAAAATTACAAAAATATAAATTAATCCAAAATATATAAACAAAAAAATTAAACAAAGTATCTTTTTTTTTATCTTTCTCTAAATATAAACTAATCTAAAATATTATATGAAATAATTCTTACATATTATACATTCAAATAATAAATATTTAGATTAATATAATTTCACGTGCATGATAAAAAAAGTCTATATTTTGAATGATATTCAATTTTTTGATTATTTGTATCGATTAATTGATTTATTTGATATTAGATTGATATTAGATTGTATAACACATTATGCTATTTTTGGTTGATTTGTATTGAAGAATGATGATATTGGTTTTATATGATAATTTAAGGTTGTGACGTACTTTTTTTTTAATATAAAAATTCTTATGTATTGTTGTTTATGCACAATATTACTAGAACAACCAGTTAGATTACGATTGTAGTGGGTTTGCGAGATTATGCATATCCCACACGGTGATTTTTTTAACTGTCCATGTCGCAAAACGTTGATTGTTAAAAATCGAGTTAGTTACCTCGGTTCAATCAACAAAATATGTATAGCTCATGGATGTGACATGTCTACTGTTCAGTTGCAAATAATAATGAGAGAAGATATTGGTATTAATATTGTAATAAGGTCTACAACAACTTCCATAACAGATGATGAAGATATAGAAAGTTTGTGGTACTATGCATCTATTGTAAAAGGACAACTAATTGATCTGCATGTTCATCATGAAATCGTACAGATTCCACATGCAACAACTACAAAGCTTCCAAAGTATAACATCCACACTCCTATTATTGAGTCCTTCACTAAATTACTGAACTTAACTACTCCAGTGAACATGCCCAATATTAATTTAAACCTACACTTGTTTACGCCAATAATCACGCACATATCCCAACTGACACTTTCCAGTTCCTTTGTATTACATCAGTTCCAGATACCCCAGTTGTTGGACCCAACAATCAATACCTATCAATCTCGATGGGATTTGTTATGCCTCCACTTCATGTCGATATTCAACCTAGTCAAATACAACCCAACATGCCGTTGTTTTCAACTGCAGAAATAGGTATTCCATTCGATGTAACCTCAGTCGATGAATGGGTTGCTCGAGTACCTAATTAGGTAGGTGTTCCGGAGGCGATTGTGGACAGTTTAGGACCAACATCGGGTATTAATGGGTCTGCTGTGGAAAATACCCCTGACGAAGACTAGAAGGATGGCAATGTTGGAGAACAGATTCCTGATCCTTCTGTAGTATAATAACCTGTTAATATGACAACTGAATCAGACCGATTGTATAATTCACCATATTCAATCTATTTTGACAGGTTAGATACTTCTCAAGAAATAGAAAACGAAGTCGGTTGAATGGCAATGAGTAGCAGTGAGATGGATTTATGGTCAGAATCTAATGATGACTTGAGGATTGACATGTGATTCAGGAATAATGAGTTACTTTAGGCTGTTCGATCGTGGTCTGCCAGAATAAGTCGTAAGATTATAGTACAAGAAAGTAAGACTGCAACATAGGTTGCTAAGTGTAAAAATTCAACTCCGCAGCATCCCTGTTATTGGCGAATCTATGCGCGGAAGAAGAAAGATTGTGGTCTATTGCAAATTACTCAATGGCATGGAAAGCACATTTGCCTAGTTTGGATTAGCATTAGCAAATGGGCCAGTTCGGCCCGTCAAGTCAACGTGTCGGGTTAGGCTGGGCCAGGCCCGCGAGCTGAGCTAGCCACATTATAGCAGGCCGGTTCGGGCTAGGGATGTTGGAATATATGCCCTCTAGACTAGTTTATCTGATATAATTATTGAATTTATTCTTAAAATTTATTTGTGAATTTACATTTTATTTGTGCACGATTTTCATTTAGAAATGACCCATTGTATTTAAGTAAGTGATCCATGTAAATGGTGATCTTTCACAGTAAGGTATGGATCACATGTTATTTAACACATGAATGTTTGTTTTTAACCGATTGATGAGAATGAAAATCTCATAATGTATAAGTTATTATATTATGAATTCTAAATGGGGAATGACTTACCTTTAGCCAGTGAGTAATCCACTCACTTCATAGTATGAACGTATTTCGAATACGTAGAATAAGACCTGTAATAGTAGTTTTTAAAAATACTATTTAAAAGAAACCTAAACTATTACTGCTACAGCGTGGACTAATATTCTACTGCTTGAGTATGAGTTGGTAGTCTGACAAAGTTAAAAGCATACACTTTGATATACTGTAGCTGACTAGTTAGTTATACTTGTATGTTAGATATGTAGAGGGGTATTTTAGTCATTACACCTGTAGGTCGAAGACTTTGCTAACGCAGTATTGTTGTTGGAGTCAATATTTTCTGATTGTGATATTAAAAAATATTTAAAATATAAAATATAGCTATTTATATAATATGGGTATTTTGGTCATTTTAATAGCCAAGGTGATGTGTCTTTTGGTCATTGAAATAGCCTTTAAGTCATGAAAGATTTGGGTTAAGGAATTGATCTTAATATTTCTGGATTTTATTTTATTTTATTAGTCTAATTTATTATTCGACTAGAATAAAATAAAAGGACCGAGAGAGAATATTTATTTTATCTAATTTAATTGGTTAATTAATTATTCAGGGCCCAAGGCCCAGATTGAATAATTAAAAAATTAATCTGAATATAAATTGGATAAAATGTATGAAATTTTACATTGGTCTATTTTGGCTTATTAATTATTTATTGGGCTGTTTAATAAAACCCAGAAAATAAATATTGAGATTTATTATTTATGGATATTCAAGCCCAAGAATAAATAATTTTATCTGACCTAATGAATAAGACCAAGATTAAAATAAAATTTAAAAAATTTAATTAATTAATTATTAATTTAATTAAATAAATAAATAAAACAACACGGGATGGAACTCGTATTGTTTTGCGTGCAGGATAACAGAAAGCATGGATGCTTTCTATTTGCACACGAATGGATTCTCTCTCGGGGATTGACTCAAATGAATGGAAAATGAATTGAAGTGGAGGATTTAGTTTTGCACTTCTAGAGTTTATCATTCACAGAAAAACAGAAACCCAAAAATCACAGAAAAAGCTTCGGTGAAGCTTTTACAAAACTTATCAAAACCCAATCTTCAAACTTTCACCGACTGTGTTATGGACACTATTTCGGAAGATCAAAAGCTTCACGTGGATGAGACACAGTAGACGTTTGTAAGAATATGATCGAATAGCCTTAAGTATTCACGTACAAACATCTACACCAGTGCGAAGAAAGTCATTCGATCACAGAGGTAAATTTTTCGTTTTCTTAACATACTTTCATTTTGATGATTTTTGCCATTTTAAACATTCAAGGGATTTCTTGGCCCATCATGGACCGACCCGCCTGAAAAGCATCCAAGTTTTTTTTTACCCCTTAATGGTCAAGATTTTTTTTTTTTTACTTTTGGACCCCAACGACTATATTCTCTCCCTAACCCCCCAAAACTCTATAAATACCCCCAATTCACCCCAAAACTCACTAAATACTCTCTAACTCTCTCTAATTCTATCAAACTCTCTTATTTTCATTCATCTTTCTCTCATAATTCTTAAATCTCTTCATTTCATCTACAAAAAGTGTTAGAATAGAATTTTTTTTTAATATTTTTTTCAATTCTTCAAACAAAGCATTCATATTTTGAAATATTATTGAGTAGCGGAATAATGGATAGTTCAAGTCTTGAAGGAGACAAGAAATAAAGCTCCACAAGGTATTAGTGTTCTTGACTATCAACTAGTTAGTATTTTTTAATCTTACATTCTTATTTTTTAGTTTTATTAATAGATGGCAACCAATGCAATATGAGCGTGAAATTTATGGCGAAGCACATTTTGTCAATGATTCACAATAATTCAGAAATTAAGGTTAGTGAGATAAATAACCATATTCATGACACATTACATTTTACTCCATCTTACAAGAAACGATGGAATGCACACATGTATGCTCTTTAGATGATTTACGAAGATTGGCCTTCTTCATTCGTACAGTTACCACGGTATATACAAGCCTTACAATATGCAAATTCAGATACCGTCGTGGCATAACATTTCATACCTATGGACAACAATGACGCAAAGACATTTGGATACATTTTTTTGTTCAAACCATGAATTCATGCATTTGTTCATATAAAATCGGTAGTCAGCATTGATGGGACATTTCTTAGGGGCATATATAAGGGGAAACTTTTAACAACAATGGGTCAAGATGCCAATAATCATATATTACCCCTTATATTGTAGTTGTTGACGAAGAAACTAATGATGATTGGAGTTAGTTTTTGTCCTTACTCAGATCGCATGTATTAAAGGATAAAAAAATTTGTTTAATATCCAACAGATACATTAAGATAGTGAATACCCTTCATCGACAACTCGGGTGGCAAGAGCCAATAGCAATGCACAGATTTTGTCTTAAACACATCCGAAGTAAGTTCAATACAAAGTTCAAGAATCAATAATTGAAGAAATTGATGTACACAACCTGGGATCAAAGAAAGAAGCGAAAATTTTTACAGATTATGGAAGAAATTAGTCTGCTAAATCCCCAAGCGAAGGCATGGTTGAATTTGATATCGAAAGAATAATCGACACTTGCTTATGAAGGTGGGCATCGGTAGGGCAATATAACAACTAATTTGGCAAAGTCATTCAATAGTGTCGTAAAAAATATACGTACCCTACCCATCAAGGTTATTATTAAGTCTTCGTTCAAAAAAATGATCAAATATTTCAACGACAATAGATATGAGGTTAATCATGATAGATATTATCAATGATATGGGCAAAGTTTGTGAAGAATAAGACGAAATAAAATATACACCGTGTACTAACTTTTAATCAGGATAGGGGTATCTTTAGTATTGTGTCACCATATCATGAGCATGGAAAGGGAATAATTCGTAGAAAATTAATATTAGTACCAAGACATGTAGTTGTTGTAAATGAGAAATATATGTAATACTTTATTCGCACGCATTTGTAGCATGGCATCAACTAGGGCTAAACCCTGGGGATCGTGTATCATCAAAAATCACAACATTGTCCTACAAATTTGAGGGATGGGAAAAACAGAGACATGCAGTGACGGAAAAAAACCAGAGAAGGAAAAAAAAAAACCAAGCCTTAAAGGCCACATGGAAGCGTGAAGATCATACATTTGCGCTCCTTAAGCCTTCTAGGTCGAGTAGAAGTGGATTGAACGACAGGAATCGCTTCGCCTTGCCCACTTGAAGAAGCTTCCGATTGAAAACCCACTAGCCTTCTACTTTGCCTTGTTTGCATGAACGCCAAGTTTTCCAACTCTCGGAATATTCCTCTGCCCAATCTCTAGTCGGTGAATACAATGGTGAAGAGGAACGGTCTCAAATCTCCTTGGTTGTCTAGCTATTGATTAGCAAAGAAACAAGAAGAAGACACAGAGGAGGGAGACGTCTGAGAGAGAGAGAGAGCTGCGTGAGGCTTGTGGGTTAGGGAGATTAGGGTTTTCCTCTACAAGAGACTTGTTTATTGGTTAGCCAAAAATATGTCTCTCATTATCTGATAAACATATCCCTGAGATTTCATATTTCAAAACACCCGGATGTTATCCTGAGAATAAGTTTGGCTTAACCCTAAACTCTTCTTAACCGTATTTGGAAAAAACCCTACGGTTCAAGCTATTGGGCTAAAATAAATTTTATTATTTTCTTGGACCCAAAAGGCCCAAAATAATAAATATTAATTATTTATTTCCTGTGCTTATATAAACAACCCAATAAATAATTAATGAGCCCAAATGAACCATAACAATTAATCTTTAATTATTTATTTCTTGGGCCTATATAAATAACCTAATAAATCATTAAACATTAATTAGTTCTCCTAATTTAAGCACAGGTTAATTTTCTAATTATTCATACTGGACCTAGGCCCTGAATAATTAATTAACCAATTAAATCAGATAATTAATTTCTCTCAACTCCTATTTTATTTATTTATTTATTTTATTCCAGTCTAATAATAAATTAGACATCATGAATAAAATCAAATAAAATAAAATCCTCTTGAACTGAGACCAATTCCTCAACCCAAAATTAGTTAGGACTTACGGGCTATTCCGAAAACCAAAAAGACACATCGCCTTGGCTGCTAAAATGACCAAAATACCCCTGCTATATAAATAGCTGTATTTTACATTTTAAATATTTCCTAATATCACCATAAGGAAATATTGACCCCAAGGACAATGCTGCATTAGAAAAGTCTCCGACCTACAGGTGAAATGACTAAAATATCACTCTACACATCGCCATACATTTAGAGAGGAAGAAGTGTACTAACACCCCTCTAAATGACATCTACCATCCTTAGGCTTCTAGTCCAATGATCCACGACTTCTTAGAGTGTTTTCGCTTTCCAAGGGAGCTACCCTAAAATAAACATCCAAGTCATGTTTCCTAGGGCCCTGAACATTTTAGACCATTCGGACAACCACAAAGGGCAATATAGTGTAGAAACTATCTTGTACAAGTCTGTCTTAACTAACTAATCACACATACCCAACATGCAAGTATATTGACCCTACGATAAAACCTCAACTATAGCAAATCAAAGTATATGCTTCCAGTTTCGCCAGACCACCAACTCATACTCAAGTCGTAGAGTACTAGTTCACGTTGTAGCGGTAGTAGTCTAGGTTTCTCTCATATAGTACTTTTAGAAACCACTACTACAGGTCATATCCTACGTATTCGAAATACGCTTATGTTATGAAGTGAGTGGACTACTCACTGGCTAAAGGTAAGACATTCCCCATTTGGAATTCATAACATAATAACCTAAGCATGATGAGGTTCCTAGTCTCATCAATAGGTTAAGAACAAATGTTTATGTGTTAAATAACCCGTGATCTATACCTTACTGTGAAAGACCACCATTCACATGGATCACTTATTTAAACACAATGGGTCTGTTCCAAACAAAAATTGTGCACAAACAAAAAGTAAATTCACAAACAATTTCTAAAAATAAATTCTTTTATTAAAATATTCGATTTTACATCAGAAACCTAGTTTAAGAGGGCATACAATCTCCTACTTGCACTCTAAGATTAGGTAAGTCCATAGGTGCCCACCCCTATGGCGTCTAAGAGTCTCTTGAAGACTCTCTCAGCTAAAGGCTTGGTGAATAGATCTGCTAGATTGTTTTCTAAGGTAATATGTTCCACCACGACTTCCCGTCTCTGGATGAAATCCCGGATTATGTGGTACTTCCTCTCGATGTGTTTCCCCTTCTTGTGGTTCCGGGGCTCCTTAGATTGTGATACTGCTCCAGTGTTGTCGCAATACATCACAATCGGCCTGTCCATATGTGGTACAACTCCAAGTTTTGAAAAGAACTTCCGGAGCCAAACTGTTTCCTTGGACGCCTTCGAAGCTGCCATATACTCAGCTTCCATGGTTGAGTCAGCAATACAAGACTTCTTGATACTCCTCCATGAAATTGCTCCTCCAGACAAGGTGAAGACATATCCACTAGTGGATTTTCTCTCATCCTTATCCGCCTAGAAGTCTGAGTCTGTGTATCCTATAGGAACCAAATCATCAGCCCTGTAAACCAGCATATAATCTCTTGTTCCCTTGAGGTACTTGAGAATATGCTTTACAACTTGCCAATGAACCTCCTCAAGGTTTGACTGATAGCTGCTAACTAAGCCCACGGCCAACCAGATATCTGGTCTAGTACACAGCATGGCATACATGAGACTTCCCACAGCCGAAGCGTAGGGAATCCTACTCATTCTGTCATTTTCTTCTTGAGACTTAGGACAGTCCTTCGAAGAAAATGACAACCCATGTCTGCAAGGGATTAGAGCTCTCTTGCATGAATCCATGCTGTACTTGGCCAGTATCTTGTCAATGTATGTTGCTTGGGATAACCCTAACATTCTCTACTTCCTATTTCTAAGAAGCCTAATCCCGAGAATATAGTTGGCTTCTCCCAAGTCCTTCATATTGAATTGACTAGACAGCCAAACCTTTGTAGATGACAATGTCCCTACATCATTCCCAATGAGTAGAATGTCATCCACATACAGGACAAGAAAAACCACATTAATTCCTTCAAGTTTCATGTACACGCATGGTTCATCTTCGTTTTGAATAAAACCAAAAGACTTTACAATCTCATCAAAATGAATGTTCCATGCTCTCGATGCTTGCTTAAGTCCATAAATGGACTTCTTAAGCTTGCAAATCATATGTTCCTGGCCTTCAGCAATGAAGCCTTCCAGTTGGGACATATAGATGTTTTCGCTAAGATGGCTATTTAAAAATGCCGTCTTGACATCCATTTGCCATGTCTCGTAGTCATAGTGACATGCGATGGCAAGGAGGATGCAGATGGATTTAAGCATGGCTACCGGGGAAAAGGTTTTCTCATAGTCGATACCTTCTTTCTGAGTATACCCTTTCGCCACAAGCCTAGCTTTGAAGGTTTCCACCTTCCCATCCGCTCCCCTCTTTCTCTTGTACACCCACTTGCACCCAATGGGTTTTATCCCTTCAGGTGAAACTACAAGATCCCAAACCTGATTGAGGTACATAGACTCAATCTCGGTTTTCATTACTTTATGCCACAGATTTGCATCGGCATCAGTAATAGCCTCCTCATATCTAGTGGGGTCTTGTTCCTGATAGTCAGAGACCAGCTCAAAGGCTTCTCCAGTCCATCTATCCGGAACCCTAGACACTCTTCCACTATGACGAGGCTCCATTTGCACAGGCACTTGAGGCTGTGCCTCTTCTTGTTCCACAATCGGGTCAGAAGAAGTTGATTCCGTAGATAACTTCTCCTCAAGTTCCGACCTCGTAGAACCTTTAGTGGAAGTACTTTGATCATCTTCCAAGTATCTAGCATTGGTACTGACTAATACCTTCTGTTCCTTAGGATGATAAAAGTAGCCTCCTTTTGTCATTTTTGGATACCCAACAAAATAGTATAATTCTGATATTGGTTCCAACTTGTCTCCCTTAATCACTACATAAGCTGGACAACCCCAAATCCTAAGATGATTCAGATTTAGCTTACGCCCAATCCACATCTCATAGGAAGTCCTAGGTGCTGATTTGGAAGGCACCAAATTCAGAATATATGCAGCTGTCTCCAGGGCATATCCCCAAAAAGACACTGGAAGAGTAGCATGAGACATCATGCTTCGGACCATTTCCATCAATGTCCTGTTCCTTCTCTCAGCTACTCCATTCTGTTGGGGTGTTCCCGGCGCAGAGAGTTGGGATACTATCCCATGATGTACCATGTAGTCCTTGAATTCATCTAGGAGGTACTCTCCACCACGATCCGATCGTAGGGTTTTGATTAATTTATCTGTCCGACGCTCCACTTCAGCCTTAAACTCCTTGAATTTATCAAAAGAGTCAGACTTGCGTCTCATCAAGTAAATGTAACTATACCTCGTACAATCATCCGTGAAAGTGATGAAGTACTCAAAACCTCCCCTAACTGGTGTAGACAACGGACCACACACATCAGTGTGAACAAGACTCAACACCTCCTTGGCTCTATCCGCCTTTGGTGTAAATGACCTCTTGGTCATCTTTCCCATCAGGCAGGATTTACACTGAGGCTAACTTTCCAATCTCAATGAGCCCAAAGGCCCATCATGGATTAGCCTCTGAATCCTGGTTGAGTTAATATGACCCAACCTTAGATGCCAAATGTATGAATCATTGATATTGGTTTTTCTCTTCTTAGTTAAAGGTTCAAACTGAGCGTTATTTGATTGGTTGTTAATAGGGTTTAAAAAGAACAGATTACCATACATGTGTCCAGTATATAAAATTTCTCCATCTCTACTGATAGAAATACCAGAATGGAAAGATACAGAATATCCTTGATTAATAAGTTTTGCAACTGAAATCAAATTCTGACCAAAACCAAGTACATATAAAATATCTTTTAAAACCACTATCTTATTACAATAAAAAATAAGATCCAGCTCTCCCACTGCAAGGGCCCAGACTTCTGCTTTATTACCCACTCGAAGCCCATGTTCGCCCTTCTTGAGTCTTCTTATCTTTCTAAACCCCTGCAAGGAGTTACAGATATGATCAGTGGCTCCTGAATCAACAATCCAAGTGGAAGTTGATCCTACCATTGATATGAACTCTAGATAGAAAACATTACCCGTGGGGTTTTTCTTGGTTTGAAGATTTGGACACTTCTTTTTTCAGTGTCCCTTCTTGCCACATTTGAAGCACTTACCCTTTGGTTTGTCCTTGGGCTGGTTTTTGGGCTGGGCTACTGCATTCCCCTTCTTCCTCTTGAACTTTCTGGGTTTAGGCCCAATTCTTGAGGAAGAAGCCTTAGTAATCATGGCCTTTGACTGCGGCTTCATGACCTTCTCCGCCATCTGGAGCTCCTTCATCAATTCAGTTAAACTCATGTTCAACTTGTTCATGTTATAGTTTAACTTGAACTGAGTGAAGGAACCCGGTAGAGATTCGAGAACCATATCCACTTGGCTCTCGAGATCAATGACAGCCCCTAAGATTTTCGCCTCCTCGAAAGCAGCAATCATCTTGAGCATATGCTCTCGGACTGATGTTCCATCAGCTATTTTAGTGTTAACAATAGTTCGAAGAGCCTCCTACCTTGCGGGCCGGCTCTTGTCCGCGAACATAGTAGCCAATGATTGACTGATGTCATATGCAAAAGTCATGTGCTCGTGTTTTGACTGGAACACATTAGACATGGAGGCTAACATATAGCAACGTGCCATTTCGTCAGCCTTCTTCCACGCCTTCTCAGCCTCTTGCTCTTCGGCGGTGGAACCTTCCCCGATAACAGGGCAGGTCTCGTAAAGGACATACTTATACTCCTCAGCTGTGAGTATTATGTCCATGTTCCTTTTCTAGTCCACATAGTTTGGACCTGTTAACTTATTCTCCCTGAGAATAACGGCCAATGGACTAAAAGAACCTCCCACCATTTCTGAAAATCGAAAAATAAAAGAAAGAATTTAGTTTGTGAAAACAAAATAAAATTTGTGCACTGAAAATAATTTGGCTCTTAGGAAAATTGACATAGCTTCTTGGGAAGATTAACAGTTTCCTAAGCTAAGTGTAATAACCACCTCAAATTAATTTCCCTTCTAGGTAATGATCTAGAGGATAACTCCATCGTGGGATGGCCGTTTCCTCTCATTTCCTATGGACATACCTCGCACTATAACCTCCAACGTGGACTGGCCGATCATAGTACATGCCCCGGGTTATTAATTACATCATTCCATTAGATCTAGATCCTTGTGGTATCCCCATCCTATACGGGTTCACTCCCAGGGTGACGCGAGGGGACCCACGATCTCTAATGAGGACCGTAGTGGAAGCCGTGGGACCATTGGAACCCCTCTCCCACTTAGTCTTTTAAAATAATGGTTTTCTGGAAAAATATCCTTTTGAAATTTCCATTAAGTTTTTTCTTAACTCAAAAATAAAATACCTAAGTCCATTAAAATCTCTATGTCAAGGCTTATATCCTTTGAGAGAATTCTCTATGGACTAATTTTATTTTAAGTTAAAATTTAATGATTTCAAAAAATTTTCAATTAAAACTTTCTAGAGACTTTAGTCTCAAGTTTATTTGACAAAATCATTTTTCTAGTCCAAAACAAAACAAAAATGGCTCTCCATTTTAATTTACAAAAATATCTAAATCCAATATATTTTCTATGTCAAGGATTAAATCCTTTGAGAAAATATTCAAGGATTAATTTTTGTACAAATTAAAATAACTATTTAATTTTTGAAGAAAAATATTTTTCTTGTCAAAAGATGTTCCCAAAGACTTTGGTCTTTGAGAAAAAAAACACACATAGGTACATAAAAAAATAGCATACTCAAAACAATAAACGTTTTCATGCTTTTCTATTTTTAAACATAAGTGCCCAAATAATAGAATTAAACACATTAATTAATTAATTAATTATCTTGTTTAATCCTAAAATCCCTTATTAATATTTTTCATGCAAATATATTTCAAGAATATAAAATATTACAAAAATATTAACTTCGCTTGGTATGGGACCCAAAACGAAAAAAAAACAAAGAAAATTGCAAAAAACAAATATGTCGGTCCATGTACACCCGCCGCACCAGATCAGGGCCCATTTGCTCTGTCGATTCACAGCGCCCCCGGTGCACCGCACCAGATTGCCATTGCTGCAGCCCATGGAGCCCGCCCGGACCCGCAACCCACTCCACTGCCTTTCTGCTCATGACCCGCGCGTTGATCCGATTGCCCACGCGCGACCCGGAAGCTGTTGCAATTGAATTGCAACATTTCAATTGCTACAATCACGGCTCGGCTCCAGCGGCTGGAAGGATGCGGCTCATGACACATAAACAGTGCGGCTCGGCTCGACTCCACGGCTTATGAATAGTGTTGCTTCTTCGTTTTTCCTTCTTTCCGCGCGCGAATTGCAGAGGCTTCTCTGGTTCGACTTTTTAGTCTTCTTTAGCTTCTTTGGATATTTTTAGTTACAAAAACTCATCCAAAACAAAACCACAACCACCTATACCCATTAAAATTGGGTTTACAAGATCAAACTTTAAAGTAAAAAAAAAAATTTTACAGTGATGCCTATGCTTCAACGATGAAGCTCACAGAGATCCTATCTCATACCAAAACAGCGAAGGATCACAGGTAAAATCATCTTCTCCATTTTTATTAACTACCAAGCTCCCTATATTGATCATAGAACCATTGGCTCTGATACCACATTGAGAGACGGGAAAAACAGAAAGCATGCAGTGACGGAAAAAACCCAGAGAAGGAAAAAAAAACCAAGCCTTAAAGGCCACACGGAAGCGTGAAGATCATACCTTTATGCTCCTTAAGCCATCTGAGTAGAAGTGGATTGAACGACAGGAATTGCTTCGCCTTGCCCACTTGAAGAAGCTTCCGGTTGAAAACCCACTAGCCTTCTACTTCGCCTTGTTTGCATGAACGCCAAGCTTTTCAACTCTCGGAATATTCCTCTACCCAATCTCTAGTCGGTGAATACAATGGTGAAGAGGAACGGTCTCAAATCTCCTTGGTTCTCTTACTATTGATTAGCAAAGAAACAAGAAGAAGACACAGAGGAGGGAGACGTCTGAGAGAGAGAGAGAGCTGCGTGAGGCTTGTGGGTTAGGGAGATTAGGGTTTTCCTCTACAAGAGACTTGTTTATTGGTTAGCCAAAAATATGTCTCTCATTATCTGATAAACATATCCCCGAGATTTCATATTTCAAAACACCCGGATGTTATCCTAAGAATAAGTTTGGCTTAACCCTAAACTCTTCTTAACCGTATCTGGAAAAAACCCTACGGTTCAAGCTATTGAGCTAAAATAAATTTTATTATTTTCTTGGACCCAAAAGGCCCAAAATAATAAACATTAATTATTTATTTCATGTGCTTATATAAACAACCCAATAAATAATTAATGAGCCCAAATGAACCATAACAATTAATCTTTAATTATTTATTTCTTGGGCCTATATAAATAACCTAATAAATCATTAAACATTAATTAGTTCTCCTAATTTAAGCCCAGGTTAATTTTCTAATTATTCATACTGGACCTAGGCCCTGAATAATTAATTAACCAATTAAATCAGATAATTAATTTCTCTCAACTCCTATTTTATTTATTTATTTATTTTATTCCAGTCTAATAATAAATTAGACATCTTGAATAAAATCAAATAAAATAAAATTCTCTTGAACTGAGACCAATTTCTCAACCCAAAATTAGTTAGGACTTACGGGCTATTCCGAGGACCAAAAAGACACATCGCCTTGGCTGCTAAAATGACCAAAATACCCATGCTATATAAATAGCTGTATTTTACATTTTAAATATTTCCTAATATCACCATAAGGAAATATTGACCTCAAGGACAATGCTACATTAGCAAAGTCTCCGACGTACATGTGAAATGACTAAAATACCCCTCTACACATCACCATACATTTAGAGAGGAAGAAGTGTACTAACACCCCTCTAAATGGCATCTACCATCCTTAGGCTTCTAGTCCAATGATCCATGACTTCTTGGAGTGTTTTCGCTTTCCAAAAGAGCTACCCTAAAGCAAACATCCAAGTCATGTTTCCCAGGCCCTAAACATTTTAGACCATTCGGACAACCACAAGGGGCGATATAGTGCAGAAACTATCTTCTACAAATCTATCTTAACTAACTAGTCACACATACCCAACATGTAAGTATATTGGCCCTACGATAGAACCTCAACTATAGCAAATCAAAGTATATACTTCCAGCTTCGCCAGACCACCAGCTCATACTCAAATCGTAGAGTACTAGTCCACGCTGTAGCGGTAGTAGTCTAGATTTCTATCATATAGTACTTTTAGAAACCACTAGTACAGGTCCTGTCATACGTATTCAAAATACGCTTATGTTATAAAGTGAGTGGACTACTCACTGGCTAAAGGTAAGCCATTCTCCATTTGGAATTCATAATATAATAACCTAAGCATGATGAGGTTCCCAGTCTCATCAATAGGTTAAGAACAAATGTTTATGTGTTAAATAACCCGTGATCCATACCTTACTGTGAAAGACCACTATTTACATGGATCACTTCTTTAAACACAATTGGTCTGTTCCAAATGAAAATTGTGCACAAACAAAAAGTAAATTCACAAACAATTTCTGAAAATAAATTCTTTTATTAAAATATTCTATTTTACATCAGAAACCTAGTCTAAGAGGGCAAACAATCCAACAAAATTGACTTATACGACACAATTTAGGCATATTCTGCACGAGGATTATTAGGACAACCCTGGTCTTAGTATGGTACCATTCGCTCACTATTTTAAGAACCGTCGAGCCGGTTGACTGTGGATGTTGCTTATTCTTAATGAAATGGACGAATGTAACTCTAATTCACCTCCTCGATGTGGCTTATACCATTGCAGCGAACATAATAGGAAAAATTGCACCCACAATGTCGTAGAGTGATGTTAAAACAATGTACATGTAATATCTATATATTTCATAGAATTGATGTAATATCTCTTTATTTTGTATCAATCCTTATTTATGTGTATAATACCTATCATCACATCTATTTGTAAATTTTGTAATATTATACAACTTTATTGACACGCGTTTAGTTATTCATTTCATGTTCTTGGTTATGTCTTGTGCTAATATTTTTCACTTTATTTTGTTTAATAATAAATTATAATAGTTCTATCTTGTTTTAGGACACCATATACGAGTTTACGCCCAACGGAGTTGATCCTGACCCTATTATTCTGGACTTGTTGATCCTGCAGTGTAGACATAGATCAATACATATTTGAGCAGGACAATTAGAAGATATTGTCCTCATTACAAAGCGCAATGACAGCGCTTTTTGGGTTGTTCGACTATTCGATCCCTACATTGAGCAATTTATAAGTGTAGTTGGGTTCGGTGGGATTATTCATTTGCCCTACATGAAAATTGATAATCCACCGATTACAACGTTGGTGGAAAGATGGCGCCGGAGACGAACACCTTTCACTTTATAGTTGGAGAGGTCACTATTACTCTACAAGATATAGAGGTCCTTTTCGGATTACGCGTAGATGGTATTCCAATTATTAGCCGCGGGTTCAACTATCCGCAGGTAGAACTGGTAGACCTGTGTGACGCATTCATTGGTTTTCGCCCTACGGGCACAGACCTAAACGGATCTCAATTGAAGTTAAGCTCACTCGAGAGAGCCATATCTCAGCCTCTCCCACTACATGCGACTCTAAATATGGTTGCATAGCATGAATATATGTAGCTTCAAGGTGTCACATTTCTTGGTAGATTTCTATTTTCGAACAAATCGAATAACCAAGTTTATTTACGCTTCCTTAGATACATATGTAATCTGTAGTTAGCTGGCACACTAAGTTGGACAAATTCAGCACTAGTATATTTGTATCATTGTATGTGCAACGCTATTTCTTATGCAACATATCAGATCAGTGGTCCATTTTTGTTAATTCAGGCACGAAATGAAATCCAAAATTAAATTAACTATTTTTATTTTACTTTTATTGAAAAATAATCATGAAATAGTTTTCTAAAATTCTTATTACTTTTGTAATAGTTATGGGTTTGAAAGCGCATTCCTACTATTAGACCGGATAGAATACACCCGATAAAAGACATTTGCCCGAACGCGCCTAGAGAATCAGTATGACAAAGTCCACTAGAATTTTCTCGCACTCCAACTCATGTGTTGATTGCGTACATAAATCAGTTGAATTGGATGTGACACAATCATGTTAGTATTACTACTATGAATTTGCACTCGAATGTCTAATAAAATTGCTATTTTTATTGTTTGATATTGAATTTGTTTATTTTTGCTATTTATTTGGCAACTTTATAATGACCACATGTTGGCATCTCTGCCTCTGTATTGTACACATGATTGACAAATTTGAATGTCTGTCACATCTCTATTGTGTTGGAAAACGATAGAGATGCATCACCGCGATCAAGTCATATGACAATTTGGATTGGCGCAACCAATTCTTGATGTTGTTGACACAATGTCGTTGCATCAGCGGGATCTACGCACTCAAGTGTTAGGTAAGATGAGGTCGATATGCTTTACTGTAGTAACTAGATAAACCGCCATGCATATATTCTGGTAGGACAACACACTTTTGGATAAGTTGTAGTTTCGACTGATTATAATGCGTGGTATTGGACTCGCATACGGTGATTAATTGACAATCTGACCATACAACAATCAAACCCCGTGGGTTACCAATCCAATAGTTCAACAATTGAAGTATATGTAAATAATTTTTTTTTCTCATTCATGTAAGTATATATTGAATTCTTATATATATATATATATATTGACATCCCTAGAAATGCATATGCAGGCCAACGCACTGTACAGGATTTTGTACATAGGCAATGAAACGTCTCAACATGCTGATGCATCATACGCTCAGCAAGCACTCATAAGTATGTCAGATATTACTAGGCATACATTGACTACTTGTGGCGAAGCAGATCATCTAAATCGCATGTCGTGCGAGCCATCCAAATGATCGTATACTTCTAATCCAATACCACTAATTCTGTAAGAAGTCCCTCAACAAGTACTACCAATTCGGCGGGGTGATAGACGGACACATCGGCGTGCTGCAGCTAATGAAGTTCCCCAACAACAGTACTACTTACATGTGCAGGGAGATGAAGATAGTTATGTGTCAGGTGCTCTTACAGCGATTGATGATGATTATGTCCCCGATGCAGCGGTTGAAGATATGTATGATAATTTTTTAATTCCGCAGCACCTAATTTTAGATTCTAGATATGTATTTTCGGCTGGCGAGTTTGCTGTTGGTCCATCTACTGGACTGTTTCGAAGATAGTATAGGCAGTCTAAAGAGGATGTAAGTCTGTCGTATGTTTTAGAAGAATAAGATGAGAGACAACCTGAAACACAACCTCCAAAACGGGTTCAACCTTCGAGAAATCGTCGATGATTTCGTTATGGGACTAGTTTTCATATTTAGTTTTGACGATTTTAGGTGTACATAATTGAGATTTTAAAATAATTGTAATTAAATATTATACATAATCTTAAATTAAAAAATATTTTATTTTCAAATTATTTTTAAAATAAAAATACGTAAAATATTTATGAAATATTTAACTATTATTTACTGATATATTTAATATTAATCAAATATATATTTAATTCTTTACCTATTATTCAAATTCATGGAATTTCAAAAATATGTATTGAATTGTTGAAGATAAAATTAAAAACAAAAATTTAAGTATGATAACTTATTTTCATACGTTTTTTTGCAAATAAAACAAATGTACAAATACTCATGAAATATTCAATTTTACTTTATTATTCACTAAGATATAAATTATTATTTGCACATTTTCTTTATTTTTCACCTATTATTTATATTCAATTAAAATATAGATAATTTGAATTAAAATATAAGTGAATTATAAATTTAGATAATTGACATTTGTGTTATAAAATTAGGGTAGTGTTAGAATAAAATCTTCACACTACACACTAATAAAACTCTAACTATTTTGCACAAGAATTTCTCTCTTTCTTTTCTCTCACAATTTTCTCTAATCTTTCTTTCACTAATCTTTCTTTCACAAAATAATGGTGTGTTACAAGCTTAGAGAATAGCTCTATTTATAGAGCTCTAATTAGTGGATTACATCATGGCATACATCATCTTCCACTAATCTTAATTAGTGGTGTCTCCACTAAATGGTGGACATCCATAAAAATCTTTTAATAATTCACATAAATCTATAATTAGTGGAGCCTCCACTAATTAATAAAGATTCCAATAATTCATAATACTCCCCCTTGGATGTCCATCCATTACATAAAGAATATGCCTCGTTAAAACCTTACTAGATAAAAACCCAGTGGGAAAAAAATCTAGTGAATGAAAAAGAGTACACTATTCTATATGTCCATTTATTACTCCCCCTGATGAGATGATTCCTTTAAATCTTTAAACCGACGCATACCGATTTTATATCTCAACTTTTCAAATGTTGCAGTCGGTAAAGTCTTCGTGAAAATATCTGCGAGGTTATCACATGACCGAATTTGTAGCACATCAATTTCACCTTTCTTTTGGAGTTCATGAGTAAAGAAGAATTTTGGTGAAATATGTTTTGTCCGATCTCCTTTAATATATCCTCCTCGTAATTGAGCTATGCAAGCTGCATTGTCTTCATAAAGAGGAGTTGGAATACCTTTGATTGATGATAATCCACAACTTTCTCGGATATAATGAATCATGTATCTTAGCCATACACATTCTCGACTTGCTTCATGAATGGCTATAATTTCAAGCATGATTTGAAGAAGTAGTCGCTATAGATTGTTTCGTAGAACGCCATGATATAGCAAGATTTCCACATGTAAATAGATAGCCCGTTTGAGAACGTGCTTTATGTGGATCGGATAAATAACCAACGATCTCGCATAACCTATCAATGTTGGACTGGTTTTATTTGAATAAAATAATCCGAGATCAATTGTACCTTGGAGATATCGAAGGACTTGTTTAATTCCATTCCAATGTCGTCGTGTTGGTGAAGAACTAAATCTTGCTAATAAATTGACAAAGAAAAGCAATATCGAGCCGTGTGTTATTAGCAAGATACATCAATGCACCAATTGCACTGAGATATGGTACTTCAGGACCAAGGAGTTCTTCATCATTTTCTTGATGTCGGAAATGATCTTTATCCACATTTAATGATCGCACGATCATTGGAATACTCAATGGATGTGCTTTGTCCATGTAAAATCTTTTTAGCACTTTTGTCTGTATATGTTGATTGATGAATAAATGTTCCACTCTCCAAATGTTCAATTTGTAAACCAAGGCAAAATTTGGTTTTACCAAAATCCTTGATTTCAAATTCTCTTTTTAAATAATCAATTGTTTCTTGGAGCTCTTCAGAGTTCCAATAAGATTAATATCATCAACATATATAGCTAATATCACAAATTTAGAACCAGATTTCTTAATAAAAACGCATGGACATACCTGGTCATTTTTAAATCCCGCTTTCAATAAATATTCACTAAGACGTGTAAACCACATGCGCCCGTATTGCTTCAGTGCCATATAATGATTTCGCAACTTGATGGAGTAATTTTCACGAGGATAATGTTTATATGCTTCGTGCATATGAAATCCTTCGGGATTTTCATGTAAACATCATTTTCTAAATTTCCATACAAGTAAGCAAAGTGACAACATCTAATAGGCGCATATCTATCTTTTCATGTACTGCCAAACTGATAAGATATCGGAGTGTAATAGCATCAACAACAGGAGAATAAGTTTCATCATAATCAATACCTGGTCTTTGTGAAAAACCTTGGGCTACTAATCGTGCTTTATATCGAACGATTTCATTCTTTTCATTGCGCTTTCGCACAAATATCCATTTGTAGCCAACAGGTTTTACACCTTTTGGTGTTCGGACTGCAGGTCCGAAGACTTCACATTTTGTCAGTGCATTTAACTCCGATTGAATCGCATCTTTCCATTGCAGCCAATCTTTTCTATGCCGACATTCATCAATTGATATTGGTTCAGGATCATCATTATCCTGTGTAACATCAAGAGATATATTGTATGCAAATATATTATCAATAACAGTTTCTATCCGATTCCAACTTCTATTGGAAGTGGTATAATTGATAGAAATTTCAGTGTTACTTTCATCAACTTCTGGTTCTTTGTCACCGCTTCTCTTTTTGGTCTTTCAATATGATCTTCTCGGATCATTTAATCCTCTTTTCTTTCGAAGATTTTTATCTTTAGAATCAAGAAGTCGGCCATGCTTCTGGCATACTTTTGGCTCAGCAGCTATATGTCAAATCTTTTGTTCTGCTGGAACTTCAATTAGAATAAGAGCATTTATAGCTGGCATATGCGATTTTATTACTCTTCTGGAGTCAACAAAAGCGTTTGGCATTTGATTTGCAATACTTTGCAAATGAATTATCTTTTGAATGTCAAGTTCACATGCGCTTGTATGCGGATCAAGATAATTTAATGATGTTGTCCAATCAAGATTTTCTTGTACTGTTTCTGTTCTCCCCCTAATTTAGGGAATAATGATTTCACAAGAGAATAAGAAAAGAAATATAAGAAAATGATGACAAGCAAAAAATGCCAAGAAAAATATCTCTTTTTTTTTTTTTCACTCTTCCCGGTACCGACTTTTCCTCTTCCTCTCTTGTCTTTTCTTCTCCTCCGACCCTCTACCTACCATCTACCTCTTCTTCTTCCTCATACGATATATATATATATATATATATATATATATGTATCGATATATATATCGCTTATCGATCATTAGTAAACATCAAAAACAAAAATCACAAAGCAGTATATGGAGACTCGTAATTCATTTGAGACTTGGTCAAATTTTGCCTTAGTTTCGGCAGCAGATGTTGAGGTATTTTCATTTCCAACCCACCCCCTTTGCCTAATTCGAACACGTAAGATTTTGATATGTTTTCCTTTCCAAACCAACCGCTTCGCCTAATTCGAACGCGTAAGATTTTGATATGTTTTCCTTTTCAAACCAACCGCTTCGTCTAATTCGAACGCGTAAGATTTTGATATGTTTTCCTTTCCAAACCAACCACTTCCTCCTAATTTCAGGTGAGATACCTTTGATGGCTTCCATTTGTTTTTAGTGTGCTTGATAATGAAATTAAACTCTCTTTTGGTTTGTTTTTTTTTATGTAAATCGCTGGAAGTTTTGAACATACCGCTTTGGACCAAGTTGATCTCGCTTCCTACAAGAGACTCGCTTTTGATACTGTTCCTCTTGATACTATTCCTTTGAATGAGGATATGCTTGTGCATGATCCTTTCTACTCTCTAATGGATTTTGAACAAAGCCGTAATATGTTTCCAGTGTTATTATACATTTAAACATGGATTTTGAATGGTATTACCTTTACCGATATTATTTTCTTTTTTCTAGGAGAAATAATGAGTGGTCTTGGCAGCTAAGTCGGAGTAAGTACTCATGAAATGCATAATATCGAAGTTCAAGATATTATTGCAGACAAAATTCCTGGGGAGAAGAAGATGATTAAGAGGCAGAGAGAGAAGAAGGGCAATAACTCTCAAACACTATCAAGAGAAACAATTTCGCAAGATTTCTTTACCTACCAATCATGAGCGCAGCCAAAGAACCGAATATTGGCATAACCCGTCTCAAGAAAAGATGTAGGGAGTTAGGAATTCGCCGATGGCCTCACAGAAATTGGTGAGCTTGGAGACCATAATCAAGAATGTTCAGTGTTCTCTCTCATACATACTTATAATTTGTAAGTATGAAACTATGAAAGATTTATAAGTAAATAACCGATGATATCACTTCGATTTACAGGATATGCAAAATAAAGAAGAAGGAGGACATATGGCCGAGAAGAAATTACAAGAAGCCATTGCGATATCGGAATGTGAAAAACAGCTGGTGGAAGAAAGTCCTAATACGCAGCTAGAGGACCAAACACAGTAAATTGAGACAAGCATGCTTCAAGGCCAAATATAATAAGAAATATAATAAACTTAAGGAGATCATAAAATCTCAAGACTCATTTCGCAGTAATTTTACTGCTACTTCGCCGCTAGTCTCGATGCCGGCTCAAAAGGGAAAGAAAAGGAGGAGGATGTCGAAAAAGAGGAGCCGAAGTCCATAATTACTAATTGTTTGTCGTCCTCTAATGTAAATATTGAAAAAGAACAATTACAAACCTTCATCTTACATTTGTCACCTCAATTACAAAAGAGCAACTATAAGCATGTATCATCAAGTTCATATGAACACTAGTGCTATGAATAAAAGATGTGATGCTTATTATTAATGGAAATATCTTTTTCCCTTATTATCTTTTCTCGCTCCACTTCGGTGGCCGTATTTCTCCGTGATAAGGGAAATATCGAGTGTGTCCATGACCATAACCACGGCCACCGCCACAACTACGACTATAACGATGGCTTCTATCGGAGCCAACAACATTCACTTCGGGAGTGCCGTTGAGCCGCTCATCCGGCTTCATGATTTCTCGATAATAACTCATGTTAAAGTCGTCAATTTTGGATACCCTTTTTCTCGATATTGTTATCGTAGAACATGAAAAATGGAGAATGTCTTCTCCAATATAACTTCATCGAGAACTTTTTCTCCGTAAAATTTTTAACTAAGATGTAGTTTTATACATCACTGGAGTTCACGGTTTTACAATCTTGCAACTTCAGGTGCAACCATTCATACCGTGCAGTGGGTAGTACGACCATCTTCAGGTGGTCAAATCTTTCTTTTTATCCACATGACATATGGATCTCCTTTTTTTTTTAGCATTTAGATGTATTTTTGTATGACATATAAATTTTTTTTCAGAAATATCAAGGGTTAAAAATTCGAATTTAGCGAGATCAATAAATGCGTACTGTCTTCCGGCTTTAATAACTAGCAGAGACTCGTGTCGATAACGTGTTATAAAATTAGGGTAGTGTTAGAATAAAATCTTCACACTACACACTAATAAAACTCTAACTATTTTGCACAAGAATTTCTCTCTTTCTTTTCTCTCACAATTTTCTCTAATCTTTCTTTCACTAATCTTTCTTTCACAAAATAATGGTGTGTTACAAGCTTAGAGAATAGCTCTATTTATAGAGCTCTAATTAGTGGATTACATCATGGCATACATCATCTTCCACTAATCTTAATTAGTGGTGTCTCCACTAAATGGTGGACATCCATAAAAATCTTTTAATAATTCACATAAATCTATAATTAGTGGAGCCTCCACTAATTAATAAAGATTCCAATAATTCATAATAATTTGAAATTTTTATATTTTTTAAACTAAAAAGGTGTTATAATTTAAATATGAATAAATTACAAGTAATATTTTCAAGTTTTATATAGAATTTTTAATTACTTAAAAAATTAATTATGCATGGACCTCGATGTGTTTCTCAAGATTATTTCAAAATATTTGAAAGTCATAATTTTAATTATTACAAATCTAAATAATTATGACTCTAAGTTGTATATGAAAATGATACTATAACAAATAATATTATAGTTAATTAAATTTTAGTATTCAAAATAAATAATTAAACTCTAATAGTTAGAATTAAATTTAAAAGAATCACAAAAATATTTTGAAGTTCTATACAGAAATGATAATTATAATCTTACTAGTTACAATTATATTCAAAGGATGAATTAAAATTTTGAAATTAAAATTAAAATAATAAATTATTGTTTCAAATATATTATGTTTGAAAAATCAAAGATAATTAAAATTTTAAATTAATTAAGAATTAAAAATTATTGTCGGTCTTTAAAAATAAAAATAAATAATAAAAATTCAAATTTACAAATAATTGGGATTTAAAATTATTTAAAATTTTATTTTCAAATATTTTTTAAAATATATTAAAATTAAATAAAAATTTAAATTAGATAAAAATTTTGCTCTCAAATAATTCAAATGTAAAATAAATAAAACTAAAATTTAAATAAAAAATTATAATTTGTACACTCCCAACGTAACAATACAAAGTAAGCAAAAAAGAAAAGATAAAATTTGTAAATCAACGCCAAAATTAGTACTCAATTTTGAATGTCCATTTCAAAAGTTACCTATTTTGGTCAAAAGCTTCTCATTTGAAAGACAATGCTAATTGATTAAGAAGAGCAGCCAGCGCTAAAACCAAATGATAGTTGGCCACAGGACCAAATTAACTAAGCTACCGTTCCAGTAAATCTCAGCTTTGGATTGGAATATTTATCACTGCCTTAAAGAAATGTACGTTGCCGGATCTTTCACAGGCTTTTTACCCTATATTTCCCTGCCGCCTCGCCCTCGGCGATTGCCTTTTAATGGACATAGTGGCGTGACACTGCAACGGGCATTTGGTCTAGTGGTATGATTCTCGCTTTGGGATTCTCGGAATGCCCCCTTTTGCGCTCTTTCCTTTCATGCGAAGGATGTAGTTATAAAATTCCATCGATAACTGGTGTCCAGCTCAGCAGTATGATCAAATAATGAGAGATTGGCTTCAATTACCATGCCCGACAATGAAAGGGCAGCTATCTGCTCATGAACACTAAACATCAACTGTGCATTAAATTCTTCAGTACTCTTTTATCTAATATTTTTATCTTAAATTTATTTATTTTATTATAAATATTCCTCTTTAATATAATAATTTCTCTATACTTATAATAAAAAATAAAAATAAATTAAATATATTTATAATACATAAAATTTTAAATTTTAATTATTTTTTAATAAAAAGATAAATTCTTTAAATAAAATAAAATATATTAATTAATTAACTAAAAATTTTTATTTTTTTTAATTTATAAATCGATTAAAATAAATAATAAAATAAGACGAACGAAATATCATGATTTTATACCTAGATGGTTCATTTAATGCCCTGTGATGAGCTTGGCGTGCTGTAGATATCCTACGACAACTTAACGTATGAAGTTTTTCCCTAAGCTGAAACTAAGAATAAGCTTCTAGGCTTAGCAACCGGGCATTTGGTCTAGTGGTATGATTCTCGCTTTGGGTGCGAGAGGTCCCGAGTTCGATTCTCGGAATGCCCCTTTTACTCAACTATTTTGCACCTGCAAGTTCTTTTGCTGTCCTCAGGTCGATCTTGGAGAATCTGCAAAGAGAGATTAACAAGAAAGTGAAAAAAAAAAAAAGAGGAAATGAAGGTAGCAAGTGAAAGACTCATGCCATAATCTTTTCACCCAAAACCGTGTTGTCCTAGTAGAAGCTTTTATCCATTTCATGCTTTGACTCAACTTCAGAAGTATATTGAAATACAACCATAATTGCAATATTTAGGCTGCAAGATTTCCAATAAATTGATCAAGAGAGTCTAAAACCAGAGCAAACAAGTGCCAAACAACCAGGGATTCTCATCCGCTAGACAAACGGGAAGCACAGCATGCCATGATGAGGTTCAACAGAAAGTCGGAAATGGGGAAGTAGCATGCGGCAAAAACCATTAATAAAATAAGCGTGATCATATTTGTTTGAAAGCCTGATATCGGCCGAGTCAAATGGTTTAGCACTGAACTTCAATGGTACAAGGTAGTCAAGCCAAATTTCGTTTGATGTTAAGAAGTTACGAAGATACGGCTGTAAACAGATCGGATCAGGTCCAGATTATCCTGTTTCAGACTCAGACTGGATTAGCAATATACCAACCCGACCCGAATACCCTTGAAATAAAATATAAAGAGCTCATTCCCAATTATTCGGGATATTGATATTGAATCTTATACCCGACTCTAGAACTATATATATATCCAATAATATAAACTAAATAGGTTCGAGTCGGGTTCTGGCATACACGACCCATTGACAGCCGGGTTTTGCAAAAAAACAAATGCTCAGTTTAATCAATATGCTATTGTGGTTTTACTTCACTCTTGAAATTCCACCAAATGAATCTATTCACAATCGCCATCAATACCATGCTCAAGAGCAGTTCAATTTTAAGGGAACAAACCTACAGAACTATATCATACTTTAATTCCTCAATCATGCATCTTCAAAATGATGAGAGCTAATGCAGGGGGCCCTTTAGCAATCTACTGCAGCACAAGTTTGGAGTACTTTAGATTGCCAGGTTTTCTTAGTACCCATGGTGTTAGGCTTTACGTTCGACTTCAGAAGAATAATGGTATTTCAGATGCAACTTTTTCTTCTGGAACATCCTTTTGAAAATCTCCAATTTCAGTGACATACCATGGAAAGTATCATAAAGAAAAGGAAAAATTTTATAGCTGAAAAGAACTAACAAAATTTTAGCACACTTGATGAGGTGGTATTATTCTCATTTTTGGGTGAAAAGGAGATCTGTAGTCTCCCACTGCTTCATTTTGAAATGTGTACCCTGTGCAGTTTCCACATAGAAAACTTAGATCAAGAACATTTGACCTGAGATTTTTTGTGTGGGTTGATAAAGAATATCTGTAGACATTTCTAATTAAGCAACTTCTATATATTAAACTTACCTATGAGATCATTGAATTAAAAGGCAGAATGCAACCGTGACAAGCATAGTCTACACATCTCAGGAATAGTTTCCTGAAAAATTACCAAATCTGGAGTCAACTAAGAGATTCATAACTTATATGACCTCTAGTTCAGATCCAATTTTGACCAACAAATTCCGTTAAGTGTCAGAAAATACAGCAAATACGCAATCCAATTATTTATAACCCCCCACACACCAACCCCGCCCCCAACCAAAAAAAAAAAAGAAAAGCTGCTTATCAATAGCAGAAAACAAGTAGAACCATACAAATGAATCACAAGTGGCAAAAGGATGCACCCACAATGTAGAAAAAAATAAAAAAATAAAAAAGAAAGAAGTAAACTGATGTTAGACCAGGCAATCAGCTGCTAAGATCACACCAGCAGGAGGAAAAGAAAAGACCATTTTATCATGAATTGGTGATTTAGAAGAAATAACTTTGGTCTAGGGATATGATTCTCACTTTGGGTATGAGAGGTCCCGAGTTCAATTCTTAGAATGCCCCATCCACACTCTTTTATTTTTGTATTTATTTTTTAATTTTTAAATCATCCTTTTTATACTTGAATTTGAAACTGATGTATTATGTATAAGATTTGCACACATTTGGTTCACATTCCTGCTGATAAGCTCCTGCACAAAACAAAAAATATAGAAACAAATCCGAAATTCAGAAATAAGTAGTTGCAAACTCCCTTGGGCTATAGCGTATGTGATATCTAGTTCATATCAAATTTTGATGAACAGATTTTTTTTAATAAGTGTCAGAAAGTACAGCAAGTAGGCCAATCCAGCCACTTATCAGTAGCAGAAAATACATCAAACCATACAAGTGAATCACAGAAACAATAAGTATTCTAAGATGGGATATTTATATCTAGAACATGTAACAAGCTGCTGAGATCACACATCAGCAAGGGGGGAGGAGACATTTCACCATGAACTGATGATTTAGAATAAAAAACAGGGCATTTGGTCTAGTGGTATGATTCTCGCTTTGGGTGCGAGAGGTCCCGAGTTCG